>NW_026847549.1:193279199-193366779 GCF_025583915.1 Anolis sagrei ordinatus
ATCTTCCTTCTTTTATTTTGTCTAATAATACCTCCAAGGTTAGTATGAATATTAAGGGTGATAGCGGGCACCCCTGTGTTATGCCCTTCTGTATATCCACTTTCTCTGTCTCATTCCCATTTATCAATATTTTTGCTTCTTGGTTTTCGTATATGGCGTTTATTATATTTTGGAAGTAATAACCGATGTCCATGTCTCATTAAAAATTTAAAGAAGTTCCAATTCACGTTATCAAACGCTTTTTCTGCACCCAGGGCCAAAAAATTACTTTCTTCTGATTTTTAATTTCGTAATATTCAATTAGGTCAACAATAGTTCTTACATTTTGACTTTGATTTCTTTTGGGCAAGAAGCCTGCTTGGTCGCCTTTTATGATTTTCCCCAATAAGTTTTTGAGTCTTTCTGCAATTATGGTGCTAAATATTTTATAATCTGAATTTAATAGAGATGGGTCTACAATTTTTAACTTTTTCTGGATCCGTGTTTTCTTTGTGAATGACACATATTGTTGCCTGTTTCCATGATTCTGGAATTTTTTGAGTTTCCCTCACTTCATTCATAATTATTTTTAGATACGGTGCTAATTCATTTTGGAACACATAATATATGGATGAAAGTCCATCTGGACCTGGTGCTTTGTTTGGTTTTAGACATTTTATTGCTTCTTTTATTTCCTGTTCTGTAATTTATTTAATTCTTCTGTGTATCCGAGACTTTCCTGATTTTTTGATTGCCAAGGTATTGTGTTATTTCTTCTTCCTTTATCTCTTCTTTCTGGTATAGGGATTTGTAAAAGTTTCCAAAATTGATTTTCTATTTCTTTCTCCTGTATAAAGATTCTATCTCCTTCTTTTAGTCTTATTACGTAGGTTGCTTCTTTCTTTTTCCTTAATCTTCTAGCCAGCCATCTTCCAGGCTTGTTTGCATTTGCAAAATAATCTTGGATCATAAATTTCAGTTTTTTGCCTCTTTCCTCCATTTCTAAGAATTCTCTTTGTTTATGTAATGCCTTTAATCTTCCCTGTATTTCTTTAGTTTTGGGTTTCTGTTTGAGACTCGATTCTTCCTTGCCAATTTCTTGTCTAATTTCGTCTAATTTCTGTGTCATTTTTTTCTTCCTTGCTTTTTGTTGAATAAAATAGCCTCTCATGACCACCTTACTTGTCTCCCATACTGTGAATATGTGAGTTTCTGGTATGTCATCCAATTGAAAATATTCTTTCAGATTTTCTCTATTTTTCTCTGTCTTCCTCTTTTTTTAATAAGTTCTCATCTAACCTCCATCTCCAATTTTTCTTGTTGTTTATGCTCAATTCTAAGGGGCAATGATCTGAGTCCTCGGTAATATTTTAATCTCCTTGACCGTTATCATTGAGAATTTTGATACCTAAATCATGTCAATTCTGGACCACTTCTTGTGCCTGTCAGAAAAAAAAGTATAGTCCCTTGTCTTTTCATTCTTTGTCCTCCATGCATCACACATATCAAATTCATCTATCCAATTTATTATTGATTTTGGGAGATTTCCGGGCCTTGTCTTTTTGCCTTTTTTTTGTCTAATTTTTTTTACTTCTGTCCATGACTCCATTAAAATCCCTGAGTATTATCATTTAATCGAATTCTTCTTGCTCAATTTGTTTTTTTTAATTTTGTTGCAAAGTTTGTTTTAGCGTCGTTGGGAGCATATATATTAGGCCTGGGTAACAACGGAAAAATTTGTTTCTAAAATCGATTCGTTTTTGGGGGGTTTCTGCATTTTGTTATTTAAAATAAATCCGAAATTTCCATTTTTAAAAGTTTGATATTTACGAAATTTCGTAAATATTTACGAATCTATTCGTTAAGATGGTGCCCGCGTTAGCGCATGCGCAAAGCATTTACGAAATTTCGTTATTGTTGGTGTTTGAGTTAATAACGAATCGATTCGTTAAGATGGCGTCCACGTTAGCGCATGCGCAAGGCGTTTACAAAATTTCGTTATTCGTAAAACGTTAATAACGAATCGATTCGTTAAGATGGCGCCCGTGTTAGCGCAATGCAAAACAAGAAACCATGCAAACAAAAACATTTACAACATATACAGCTTCATAATGGACATTTAGATGGGACATGGAACTCATTTTCTGTTTTTTTTTTCATATACATTACAAAATGAAAGATATTGCATGAGCTGAATTAGAAGGGAGTCAATTTTTTTTTTGGATTTATGATTTTTACCTTTTTTTTTCTCCCTTACCCTCCCCCCTTCACCCATATATTTTCTCTTGTCATCCACGGGTGTTATATCTTTGGTACTTAAAAAAAACGTAATAATTAAAAAACATACCTTAATAAAATAATCTAATAACCATAACTAGTTAAACATAAACAATAATAACAATAATAAAAATAAAATAAAAAATTATAATAAAATACAGTTGCTAAACAAGAAGGTAAGAAATTGAAATTAAATTACTTAAGATTGTAATAAAATATAATACATAAAAAATTGTAATTATATTTTAACATAACAATATACGAAATATAAATTATTTATTTATAATATATATTAAACAAGTTATAATGTTAAAAATTACGAATTAATTTTTTAAAATGCAGAAAGTAAAACATTTTGTTCGATAATTTTGTAAATCTTTTTTTTATAACAAAACGATATCGATATTTTTTTCAAACCCGGAAGTGTTTTTTCTAAATCGAAGCAGCATCCACCATCTTTTTTAAGGACTTCCGCCCATTCATAATTTCTGTAGCAGTTCTGCAAGTAAGGACAAATCCCCACTGGGTGGGTGGGTGGTTCGAAATCAACCACCCAATTCCCTTCCAGGCCTTCCCCAAGTCCTCTGGGGGGGGGCATTGGTCAGTGACCCACTGGGAGTGTCACACAGCACAGTAACCTTTCACTGCATATCAGCCGTCCCCCAGTGAGGAAGCCTCTAAGTCCTCCCGGGGGGGGGCTTGACCAAGCCCCCCCCCCGGGACTGCCTGCTTGCCTGCTTTGTGAAGGCCAATTCCCTTCCCGGCCTTCCCCAAGTCCTCCCCCAGTTATACAGCCTCAAAGACTTCACGGGGGGGGAGCTTGACCCGGCACCCCCCACCCCGGGAATGGCTGGCTGCTGCTTGAGTGCTGAATGAAGGCCAATACCGTTCCCGGCCTTCTCATTACTTCCAAATCTTTAGGGAAGTAAAGACTCATGTAATCCAGTTCAAAGCAGATAATATGACTGTTACGGAAACAGAATGCTAATTTAATTTGATTTTCAATTAGTACTGGAAAGGAAAGTGTTTGGATAGTTGGCAGGTTAAGTGTTTTTTGATTAAAGATGGGAGACGGGGGAAAAATAGGAAGTAGTGCGGAAACACTGTACCTGGTGTTCTCTGATAAATGCAATTCTGGCGAAGTTTATTTTTTGGGGGGTGATTTCATTAATTCGATTTGCTATGAGGTAGTTTTGCTGAAGCTATCTGCATACCAGAAGGGCGGCCGGGAATGACTAAGGAAAGTGTGCATAAAAGGGTGTGGATTGAAGCAGATAGAAGTACTTTGCCCACATCATGAGGAAAGGCGAACTCAAGCTGGCTTACGAAAGAGACTGCCCGCCCTTGATGGAGGCGGACAGAGATGCAGTGAAAGGTAAATGCGTACATGAGAACCGGAATTTTAAAAAAAAGGAAAAAAAAGGAGGCACAGGGAGATTGAAGCCAATAATACAGTGGCCATGCTCTAGGTATGTTGCAGCGTTGATCGGAGGAGAAAACCAACACTGCTTTGGATGTCAAAGGGAAGAGGAAGAAACCAGATGCCAGCTATGCATAGGAAATGTCTGAGAACATTACTGTGATAAAAATTGCTAGGGACCCCGGGAAAGATGGCTCCCCTCTAATGAAACCCCGAAGCAAATGGCCTCTCTCTTCCGGGCACCTCAGAGTCCTCTACCGCCTGTCCCAGCCCCTGCCTCTCTGCGCTCCCCCGAATGAGTGTCTCTTGAATGAGTGTCTCAGGGTTCCGAAGCGTTTATGAAACTCTGAAAAAAGAACTGACCAACAGAAAGCAGCCTGGCGCACTTAACCCTCAGGAGTGGGGAAGTCAAGCTGGCCTTTAACAGGGAGTGCCAGCCCTCGATGTAGGGGGATGACCGATAGGCAGTGAAAGGTAAATGCACGCATGACAACCTGAAAGGAAAGGGTGTATGAAAGGGGAAGCATTCGCAAAAGTAGAGGAGTGCCTCTTTTCCGGGCACCCCAGAGGCAATGCCCTACAGGCTAAAAAGTGGCATACATGACCACTGTAAGGAAAGGGTGCTCAAAACGGGTGTTGTGGGAAGCAGACACTACTTTTTAGGCTGAGTCTTGGGGAAAGGGGAAGTCAAGCTGGCCTTTGAGAGGGAGTGCCAGCCCTCGATGTAGGGGGATGACCGATAGGCAGTGAAAGGTAAATGCACGCATGACAACCTGAAAGGAAAGGGTGTATGAAAGGGGAAGCATTCGCAAAAGTAGAGGAGTGCCTCTTTTCCGGGCACCCCAGAGGCAATGCCCAACAGGCTGAAAAGTGGAATACATCACCACTGTAAGGAAAAGGGTGCTTAAAAGGGGTGTTGGGGGAAGCTGACAGTAATTTTTAGGCCACCTACTGAGGAAAGGGGAAGTCAAGCTGCCCTTTGAGAGGGAGTGCCAGCCCTCGATGTAGGGGGACGACCGATAGGCAGTGAAAGGTAAATGCACGCATGACAACCCGAAAGGAAAGGGTGTATGAAAGGGGAAGCATTCGCAAAAGTAGAGGAGTGCCTCTTTTCCGGGCACCCCAGAGGCAATGCCCAACAGGCTGAAAGCATTCTCAAAAGTAGAGGAGTGCCTCTTCTCCGGGCACCCCAGAGGCAATGCCCAACAGGCAGAAAGGGGACCGGCAGGGAACAACTGGGGAAAGGGTGTATGAAAGGGACTTGAGAGTTGGGGGGAAGTGTACACACAGGAGTAGAGGAGTGCCTCTTTTCCGGGCACCCCAGAGGCAATGCCCTACAGGCGGAAATGGGCCCGGCAGGGAATGAATGGGGAAATGGTGTATGAAAGGGAGTGGGGGGGGAAGCGTACACAGGAGTAGAGTGGCGAGGTCAAGCTTGCTTTCGAAAGAGAAACTGTGTCAAAAACAGCCACAGGACACGCAAGAACTGTGCTAATGTGCAGTGTATTCCTTTCTTTCAATATTTTTTTAAAAAAACCAAAGTACACATGGTGAACAATAAGGGCAATGTTCCCGCATTCAGCAGGCAGTAGTAATTTAAGGCAACACAAAGCAAAGTACACATCAGGGCAATGTTCCCGCAGTCAGCAGGCGTGTAAATCATTACAGCAAACAGAAAGCAAACAAAAATTTATATTTAATAAGTGCTGGACCGCAAAGGGACAATGTTCCCGCAGTCAGCAGGCGTGTAACTCATTACAGGAAACAGAAAGCAAACAAAAATTCATTTTTAATAAGTGCTGGACCACAAAGGGACAAAGTTCACGCAGTCGGCTGGCGTGTAACTCATTACAGCAAACAGAAAGCAAGCAAAAATTCATTTTTAATAAGTGCTGGACCACAAAGGGACAAAGTTCACGCAGTCAGCAGGCCTGTAACTCATTACAGCAAACAGAAAGCAAGCAAAAAAATTTTTTTTATAAGTGCTGGACCACAAAGGGACAATGTTCCCGCAGTCAGCAGGCCTGTAACTCATTTGAGGAAAGAAAAAGCAAAGTAAAAATGATTTTCAGTAACTGCTGGACCCCAAAGGGACAATTACAGACTAATTAGAGGTACTACTTTGTGGTACTAATTGGAGGTAAAAATTGGAGGTTACGGACAGTTAGGTTAAACTGACGATGCAGCAAATAATGAAGAATGCGGGTGAAATACTCCGTTCCTCACAGATTCATTCAACAAAAGAGATGGGACGTCCTCTGCCGATAGATTCAACCTTGCCGTATTCACCGGGTAATCAAACAGTAGCTCCCCAGAGGCAAAGGAGGTTAAGAAGGAAGTTTGTCATGGATGGTCATCAGACAGATTGTAGTTCCCGGAGCAGGGTTGTGGGGAAGGGTGTGAGAGTTACTGCAGTGTGAGCTCTTGGGATGACAATTTGCATTGCTACGCGGTGTAATGGGTTGTCGTGAGTAAGTAGGCAGGTAAAGTTTTTGGAATGAAAATGGCAGCAGGAAAATAACACTGTAAAGAGTGCAGAAGAAACGCTGCAGCTGCTCCCTGCAGAACCCCCCCCCCCATTTTTTAAAGTTTTGTTAAAGGTTTTTATTAAAAGTAATTTTTATGAGGTAGTTGTTTTATGAGGTAGTTGTTTTATGAGGTAGTAGTATATGAGATAGTTTTCTTATGAGATTTTTTTTCGTGAGATAGCTGCTTCCTTACTATTGTTCTCCCATTCCCTAAGTCTGTACGGTTAACGGTAGCAGTGGGTTACCAGGTGAAAGCAAGGGCAAGTATACCTCAAGGACAGAACTGCTTCCATCGCAAACAGAAGGAACACGAGCAACGAAGCATTCGAGTCCTTCGCACTAAAAACTAGAAACCCGAATGTCCCACCAACACTCAGCAGACAACCAGGTAGACAAGTGGAAAATTAAAAGACAGGTGGGAAAGGGCACCTCCCATGTGGAAGACCTGAAGGTTTCAAACTTGCATTGTCAAGGATGCAGGAGCACACATTGAGCAGAGAGTGGTTACTCCCGAGGGTAGTCTGGGATGAAGTACTGGCCTACACTCAGCAGCCAGGAAGACAGTTAGCACCCTCAGAAAAGGAAAGAAGAAGAGTCACAGAACTGCCCTGCAAGAAATTGTGACTGAGAAAAACATATGACTATGTATGCCAGTCTTACAGCTAACCTGAATCTTTCTAAATCTGTTCCTCTAAGAACGATAGATGTCCTCCACAAAGCAGACAAACGGACACTCCCACATAATTAAAATCCTGGAGTGATACTATAGATAAAGGGTTATGAGGTTAAGATTACTTCAAACTACCCGTCCCATAACACGCTGAACCGTTTGTAATCGCAAAAAGCTTCCCAAATACACCTGGAAGCTATATAGGGAAGAAAGTATGCAACGTAAAGAGTGTCTTCAAAGTAGTTTGCAGAACTAGCAGGAACAAGCAGGAAGCAACAGCACCCTTGGAGCAGAGGGTACTGTAACGGTTTATTCCGTATGTAACTCTGTGAAAAAAGAACTGGCCAACAGAAATCAGCCAGGCGGACATAACCCTCAGGAGTGGGGAAGTCAAGCTTGATTTTGAGAGAGAATTCCCGCCCTCGATGGAGGGGGATGGCAGAACAGCAGTGAACCGGAAAGAGGCCCCGGGAATGACAGAGGAAATGGTGCATAAAAGGGGCGTTTGGGGAAGCACACAGTAATTATTTGGCCACCTCTCTCGAACTATCTCTCAAAATGTCATTCCAGCCTTGTATGAGGGATGCGAGCAACGTCTCAGAACCCTGGTGTATGAAAGGGAGTTGGGGGGGAGGGTTCCAGAGTAATTGCAGTGCTCGTATTTGGATAGATCCAACCGATCCAGACTCACCCAGTAATCAAGCAGTAGTTGCCCGGAGACAAAGGAGGTAAAGAGGAATTTTTGTCAAGGACGGGGGAAAAAAGAGGGTGACCGTATAGGTCAGGGATGGGGACCAACTTACAGCTGGCATGAGAAAAAAAGGGAGGGGTAGTGTCTTTCTTCAGTCATCTTTGACAGCATATCAGTCGCGCTCCAGTGAGACTGCCTGCAAGGGGCGGCCGGTAACGACTGGGGAAAGGGTGTATGACAGGGAGTTAAGGGAGGTAAAGAGGAGGGGAAAGGGTGTATGACGGAGTTAAGGGAGGTAATGAGGAATTTTTGACCCATTGCAGATGTCATCCTTTGATGCCATGCAAAGTCAAATTTCAATTTGAGTTCCGGGGTTCCGAAGCGTTTACTTTGAAAAAACTAGTGTGCTCAAAGCACTTTGTGTTGGGGGGGGAAGCGTAGACAGGAGTACACGACTGCCTCTTCTCCGGGCACCCCAGAGGCGATGCCCAACAGGCTGAAAGGGGACTGGCAGGGAATGACAGGGGAAAGGGTGTATGACAGGAAGTTATGGGAGGTAAAGAGTAATTTTTGACCCATTGCAGATGTCATCCTTCGATGCCATGCAAAGTCAAATTTCAATTTGAGTCCCGGGGTTCCGAAGCGTTTACTTTGAAAAAACTAGTGTGCTCAAAGCACTTTGTGTTGGGGGGGGAAGCGTAGACAGGAGTACACGACTGCCTCTTCTCCGGGCACCCCAGAGGCGATGCCCAACAGCTGCCTTTTTGCCTGCTGTGAGAAGGCCAAAACCTTCCTGGCCTTCTCCATGCCCTCCCGGGGGGGGGGGGGGAATTGGACATTCTAAGCATCTTTCACTGCATCTTTCCAAGCATCTCTGCCGTCCCCCAGTGAGACAGACTGTAAGTCCTCCAGGGGTGGGCTCTTGACCCTGGCCCCCCCGGGATTGACTGCCTTTTTGTCTGCTGAGAGAAGGCCGATACCCTTCCCGGCCTTCTCCCTCCCATGCCCTCCCGGGGGGACATTGGTCAGGGCCCCCCGGGAGTGTCATGGTGTGCACTTCCCTTTCACTGCATATCGGCCGTCCCCCAGTGAGACAGACTGTAAGTCCTCCCGGGGTGGGCTCTTGACCCTGCCCCCCTGGGATTGACTGCCTTTTTGTCTGCTGAGAGAAGGCCGATACCCTTCCCGGCCTTCTCCCTCCCATGCCCTCCCGGGGGGACATTGGTCAGGCCCCCCCCCGGGAGTGTCATGGTGTGCACTTATCTTTCACAGCATATCAGCCGTCCCCCAGTGAGGCAGTGAGACAGTGAGACAGACTGTAAGCACATGCTTACGTTGTGTCCGAATGACTGCTCCTCTGCAGTGATGGTGCCTGGTTTCTTCCTCTTCTCTTTGTCAACCAATGCTGTGTTGACACCCCAAAGAATCTATGGCTGTACAGGAGGTAAGGGTATGAATATGCCCATGACGTAATCGGGCAGGGCGTTTTCGTTCGTTATTTACATATGTAGTTATTTATTTTTGATAATGATAACAGAAAGATATCGATGTTTTTTTCAAACCCGGAGGTGTATTTTCTGAATTGAAGCAGCATCCGCCACCTTTGAAACGACTTCCGCCAGTTTGGGAAGTGAAGTTATTGATGGTAGGATGCTTGGGGCGCTGGGAGCCAATACGGGGTTAGTAAGAGCGGCCATCGCCCTTTAAAAGCAGCTGCGGGCTCCGCGTGGCAACATTGTAGCTGGGGAAGCGAGGGTGGACGGAGCGCGAGTGCTGGGGAGTCTGGCTTTGGAGTGCATGGGGCTGGGGACAGGGAGCTTGTAGCTGTATGCCTCCCAGTCCCTGGCTGTGGATGCGGCTTGTGCCGCCTTTTTTTTTGGGGGAGGGGCAGCATTGGGTTTGATATTTTATTATTATTGTTTTTATTTGTAATACTTATAAACAATTTCAAATTACTTTTAAATCATTACAACGATATATATATTTTTTTCTGAAACTGGTGGAAGTCGTTTCAAAGATGGCGGATGCTGTTCCTCTTTTTTGGTGCCAGGGGGATTTCTTCCTGGCAATAAGTGTGTTTTGGAAATCCAGTGTTCTTTGCTTTTCTGATAACTCAAAGTAGATACAACCAGTGACTGCGGCCTCTGTGGCCCATTTTGGTCCAGCCCTTTTTGAAAATCCACTGTTCTTTGCTGTGGCAGAGCAAGATCGAACTTGGCGCACAGAGTCAACATAACCCACTCTACATTCATAGGACGAGTGGAGAAGGATTAACCATGCACAATGGGATTTGACTTGCAGTACCTTCACGAAATGATAACCGATAAAGAACACCTTTGAAACATATTGCCTTTCTCAAGTATTCCTGCTTGCGCCATGTCCCCAATGTAGTTGTTAGTAATAAATGTCAATTTGTAACACCACGAACGAGGAAGTCAAGGAAGCCTTTAAGTTAATTTAAGCAGCACTCCTTATATCGGGTAACACAAAAAAACTTGATTTTCTTCACCAAGGGTCTTATGACTCTTACTCATTAGAGAAACGTGATGGTTGTACCATAAAGGTACAGCCTCCGCCGATAGATCATACCGATCCACACTCACCCAGTAATCAAGCAGTATTTGCCGGGAGACAAAGGAGGTAAAGAGGGGAGTTTGTTATGGGTGGAGATATAGCAGACAGATTGGATATCCAGGAGCAGGGAGGGAACAACACAGGAGACGCAACAACTGTGCAAATGTACAGTGTATTCTTTTTTTTCATATTTTTTTAATTTTTATTAAGAATAAAAGAAATGTTTATCAGGAAAACAGCCACAGGGCAAATGTGCA
This sequence comes from Anolis sagrei ordinatus, assembly GCF_025583915.1. Lineage (NCBI taxonomy): Eukaryota > Metazoa > Chordata > Lepidosauria > Squamata > Anolidae > Anolis > Anolis sagrei. The sequence continues at coordinate 193,289,596 of NW_026847549.1, forward strand.
GTTTTTTTAAAAATATATATATATTTTTTAAAGAATAAAAGAAATATTTAGCAGCAGGAAGTTTTAAAAAAGAAAATAATCAAAATGCTTGCCCTGCAGTGTGGCAAAAACAGCCACATGACACGCGACAACTGTGCAAATGTGCAGTGTATTCTTTTTTTCTCATATTTTTTTAATTTTTATTAAGAATAAAAGAAATGTTTATCAGGAAAACAGCCACAGGGCAAATGTGCAGTTTTTTTAAATATATATATATATATATATATACAGGGTTAGTCAAAATGAATAGGCCAATAAGAAAATTAATTTTAGACGAATGTATGTTTACTGTAACCAAACTACAGCTACGTAGCGACAGATAAACTATCAAAGTTTTGTCTCACCTTCAGAGATGTTCGATATGGGCGCCCCGTGTGACACGGCAGATGTCCAAGCGATAGTCCAGTTCATTCCACATCCGTTGCAGCACATCCGATGTAATGGCATCGAATGCAGCAACGTCTGGGAAGGTGTTCGTTGAGGTCCTAACCCTAACCCTAACCTAACCCTAACCCTTGAAATTCTCGCTGGACCGTAATTACTGACATTGTTTTAGCAAATGTCATCACACAAAACGCCTTCTCTTTGCTTGATTCCGCCATTTTGAAAACAGCGACCCCTAGCGACGCCTAGCGGCATTAACGTACATGTGTGTTGCTCAAAAAAAACTTTGATAGTTTATCTGTCGCTACGTAGCTGTGGTTTGGTTACAGTAAACATACATTCGTCTAAAATTAATTTTCTTATTGGCCTATTCATTTTGACTAACCCTGTATATATATATATATATATTAAAGAATAAAAGAAATATTTAGCAGCAGGAAGTTTTAAAAAAGAAAATAATCAAAATGCTTGCCCTGCAGTGTGGCAAAAACAGCCACATGACACGCGACAACTGTGCAAATGTGCAGTGTATTCTTTTTTTCTCATATTTTTTTAATTTTTATTAAGAATAAAAGAAATGTTTATCAGGAAAACAGCCACAGGGCAAATGTGCAGTTTTTTTAAATATATATATATATTTTTTAAAGAATAAAAGAAATATTTAGCAGCAGGAAGTTTTAAAAAAGAAAATAATCAAAATGCTTGCCCTGCAGTGTGGCAAAAACAGCCACATGACACGCGACAACTGTGCAAATGTGCAGTGTATTCTTTTTTTTCTCATATTTTTTAAATTTTTATTAAGTACACATGGAGATCAACGAGGGCAATGTTGAACAAATCGGCAGAAACCTTCCCGTTCCACCATACGGAAGGGCTGGTGGTCCAGGGCCATCATCTCTCCCAGGCAACGTGTTATTTCCTTCACTGATGGCAGCTTAATCCAGATCTCACCCTTGTAACTTGCACGCCCCAAGCATCGATGGTTTTCTGCATGGGGCCTGTTGGTGTGGTTGGAGTGCTCTGTGTACTGCTGCATGTGCTGCCGACTTCAACTGCGTCCAACTTCACATTTGGGTGGTGTCTCTTAATGTGCATCCTTAGCCCTGTTGTGGCAAGATGCCTCATATCTTTTCCTCTGCTGACGCTCACACCGCAATGCCTGCAAACTGCCAAAGTGGCCCTCTGCTGATGGACGTCGAAATGATCCCATAGGAGGGATCTCGGCCTACCCCTACAACGCACTTCAGATGTACTCATGCTCGTGTTTGGACTGTCGGTGTTTGTGGAAGGGAGTGTAGTTGTTTGTCGTTTCTGTTGCTCGCCCTCCAGCAGCATGCAGTCCTCTGGATCACTATTTCCTGTGGTGGAAGCTGATTGCATATTGTCTTCCTCCCATTCCTCTGACACGTCCGCCTCCTCTCCCTCCTCTTCATTACAAGTAGTATCAGAGGTACTTGGAAGGACATCAGGAGCTGAATGTTGAGTCTTTCGAAATGATGAAGAAGGTTGTGCCATTTCATAGCTGGAGGAAGCATCTGTGTGTGTTTCAATAACCATCTCGTTGGTTGAAGGTTCCCTTCTTGTCAATGTGCTCATCTTAAGTCCCCTGTCTTTCTTCGTTATTCGTGATTGCATTTTGCCCTTGCGACTCGAAAAGCCGGGAAGGAAACGTTTCATCTCACTGGTTGGAACTGCACAAGTTTTGAGGACTGTAAGCCCTTTGTGACGCGGGCAGAGGGACGAACTGCAAGGACTAGGAACAACACAAAATAGGAGCACTGCAATCACTTTGTGGACCCTAAATGGGCGCACAGGCGGTTGGAGCCACAAGGCAAATAAGGAGCACAGTATTTTAACACTTTGGTGGAACAACACAAAATAGGAGCACTGAAAGCACTTTGTGGACCCTAAATGGGCGCACAGGCGGTTGGAGCCACAAGGCAAATAAGGAGCACAGTATTTTAACACTTTGGTGGAACAACACAAAATAGGAGCACTGAAAGCACTTTGTGGACCCTAAATGGGCGCACAGGCGGTTGGAGCCACAAGGCAAATAAGGAGCACAGTATTTTAACACTTTGGGGGAACAACACAAAATAGGAAAGGGTGTATGAAAGGGAGTTGGGGGGAAGCGTACACAGGAGTAGAGGAGTGCCTCTTTTCCAGGCACCCCAGAGGCGATGCCCAACAGGCTGAAAGGGGACCGGCAGGGAACGACTGGGGAAAGGGTGTATGAAAAGAGTTGGGGGCCTACACACAGCAGCCAAGAAGACATTTCAAACCAGAGAATTTGTACATTTTCTGAAACGAGCACTGTATTATAGCACTTTGTGTTGGCAAAAGGAGCGCACTGGTTGGAACTACACAAATAATGAGCGAGCACTGTATTATAGCACTTTGTGTTGGCCAAAGGAGCGCACTGGTTGGAACTACACAAATGAAATGCTTTTTTTAGAAAATGAAATGCTTTCCTTTTTTTAGAATATTTTTTGAATTTTTTGAAGAATAAAAGAAAAATATTTTTCAGAAATATTTAAAAATGGAAAATTAACAAAATGCTCGCCCTGTTGTGGAGCAAACAGCCACAGGACAGGGACAAACGCACGCACACAGGCACACAAGGGTCTTTTCTTTTTTTAGAATATTTTTTGAATTTTTTGAAGAATAAAAGAAAGATATTTTTCAGAAATATTTAAAAATGGAAAATTAACAAAATGCTCGCCCTGCTGTGGAGCAAACAGCCACAGGACAGGGAAAAAAGCACGCACACAGGCACACAAGGGTCTTTTCTTTTTTTAGAATATTTTTTGAATTTTTTGAAGAATAAAAGAAAAATATTTAAAAATGGAAAATTAACAAAAAGCTTGCCCTGCCCTGTTGTAGGGCGAAAACAGGGCAAAGCCTCCCCGCTGCTCCCAGCCCAGCTCTCACAACCGCCCTCGCTCTCCCAACAACAATGAATCAATGAGAATGAATGAATGCAAGCCAAGCAATGAATGAATGCAAGAAGCCAAGCCAGGCCTCCCTCCCGCACCGCCCGTCTCCTCGCCTTCGCAATGAGTAATGCGGCCACGCGGAGCCGCTTTTAAAGGGCAACCCGCCCAATCACAATGAGCCACGGTGCTTGGGGGGGCGGATTGGCTCCCAGGGCACCCAGCATCCTCCATCGCTAAAACGTCATTTCCGAAACGGGCGGAAGCTCGTAAAAAAGATGGAGGATGCCGTTTCGATATTGAAAAACACTTCCGGGTTTGAAAATATGTTTTGTATTCATTTTGTAATTGTTAAAAATAATGAATATTTAACGAATTACAAAATTAACAAACGAAACCGCCCAGGCCTAATATATATTACAAATCAGCACTTGCTTCCCTTGGATTAATATTTTCACCCCTACATATCTCCCTTCTTCGTCTTTGAAGGCAAGTTCCGATGGAATTTGTCTGTTTATATATGTAGCCCCTCCTTTTTTTTTCCTCCGGCGCCGATGCGTAATATAGTTTCCCCAACGGTTTGTTTTCTAAATGTGATCCATGTCTTCGTTTGATATGAGTTTCTTGTAAAGCCAATATATATTTTCTTTTTTTTAATTTGTTAAATATTTTGTTTCTTTTATTTGGGGAGTTCAGACCATTTATATTGGAGTATATTTTTAGTTCTCCGTGCATGTTTCTTCTATCCCTTCTCCCCCTCCTTCTCCATCTTCTTCTTCATCTCCTTCGTGTCCTTCTTCCTCTTCTTCTTCCTCTTCTTCTATTTCTTAATCATCTGTTTGTCTTTCATCTTTTTTGTGGATTCTGAGACCAGCCTCTTAGTTTACTTTTAGAGTCCTCTATCTTTTTCGTCTCTCGTTGTTGCGTCTGACTGTTGTCCCTTTGCTATCAGTTCCTTTTCCTTTTTCTCTTCCTCTTTCCGTATCTCATTTGATTTCATTGAAGAACTCTCTTGCTCTCTCTTCGCTCGTGATCCAGTATCTTTGGTCCCTATATGTTGCCATTAGTCCTTCTTTTTCCCATCTGAAGCGGATTTTTTGCTTTTTTAGTTCTTCTGTAAGAAACTTGTACTTCCTTCTTCTTAGCACTGCAGCTGGGAACTCTTAGTATTATGACTTTCCCCCCTTTGTAATAGATCTGACTTTTCCCGTTAACTCTTAGAATTTCATCTCTTACTGTCTTTTTCACCAGGTGCACTATCACGTCCCTTGCCCTTTTATTTCTCTTAGCATAGTGTTTATCCTGTATATTCTATCTGTTTGCATTAGCACTTCCTGTTCTGTCCATTCTAGCAGTTCTGTCAAAATTTCTGTTATTTTTTCCTGTATATCTTCTCTTTCTTTTGGAACATTTCCTTTTATTTTTTTGTTAAATCTTTTTATTTAGAATATGTGCTCTAAAGAGAAGAGCGTGATAGGGAAGCCTCGGATCCCCTAAGATTAATATAAAAAGTATATATCGATATCATGGAAAGGGGGGGAACAATGGGTTTGTGATAGGACAGTAGGAAAAAGAATAGGGAAGGGGGGGAAGAGAGGGGGGTGAGGGGGGGTAAATAGTATAGAAATCGGTCTGCAAGTGACTGTAGATCTAGTCTCTTCCAGGTAGAAACACTTCCAGGATTCCGGGTCAGATTTCTTTCCATTTTTTGTTTGTTTTTAATAGTATGTTTTATATTGTTTTATGTTGTTCTTATTTTCCTTTAATCCGAGTAAGAGAAAAAAATGTCCTTGTTTATCGTAGAAGTGGACACTGGTCTTACTTATTTCTGATTGTACTCACTCATATTGTCTCATTCTGGTAATGTTTATTTCATTGTTATCTTTTTCAATATATTTTATTAATTTTTCCCAATTGGTTTCCCTTGATTTAGTTATATTCTGCGACAATCTCTGTGTTAGTAGATCCATGTTCATTATATCTAAGGATTTTAGTAGCCATTGTTCCGTTGAAGGTACTTCTTTTGTTTTCCAGCATTGTGCTAACTTTATTCTTGCTGCTGTAACCAAAAGGAAGAGAATCTTGTCTGTATTGTCATCTATGTCCATGTCAGTTATCCCCAGTAAGAAATACTCTGGCTTTAGATCGAACTCCATTTGTAATATTGTCTCTATTTCTTTATGTATACGACGCCAGTAAGATTTCACTACTTTACATTTCCACCACATGTGGATTAGATCTCCTCTCTTTTTATCACACTTCCAACATTTTCCTGAGCTTCTTCCTTTATTGAATTTGGCTATTTGTGCTGGTGTCAAGTACCACCTGTAGAAGAGTTTTATCCAGTTTTCTTTAAGTTGAGTGGAATATGTAAATTTTAGTTTTCTCTGCCATATCTCTTCCCATTCAGAAAAATTGATGGAACGACCGATGTCTTTCGCCCATTTAATCATTACCTCTTTGACCTGATCTTTGTCCGTTATTAATTTTGACTCTTGATTTCATTATTTTGTCTCAAAAGTTTTCTTCCACTTCGAACCCCACTCTTTTATCTTTGTCATAATTCTCTTTAATTTGGAAATAGTGGAACCACGAGATTGTTGGGTCAGTTTCTTTTAGTTCTTGAGATTTTAGCGTGATTTCTTTACCTTCCCTGTTTATTAACTGCTTGTACATGAACCATTTGTCCCTTGGGATCTCTCTTCTGTGTTCTGCCTCGATCAGAGAAAACCAGAGCGGGGTCTTCTGGTAGAAGTTTCCTTTATATTTCGCCCAAACTTTTAACAATGCGGATCTTATAAAATGGTTATTAAAGTTCCTCTCTGGTTTTATTTTTCCCCTCCATAAGTATTTGTGCCAGCCAAGGGCCAGATTGAAACCTTCCAAGGCTAAGAGTGATTTTTTTCTCTAGTACCGCCCAATCTTTAACCCAACATAGGGCTGCTGATTCATAGTAAATTTGTAGATTTGGAAGACCCAGGCCTCCACTTTTGGTGTCGTCGCTGAGATTTACAAAATTAATCCTATGTTTCCCTCCCTTCCAGATAAATTTTACCATATCTTTTTGCCAAGATTTAAATATGGGCATTGTTTTAATTATTGGTATGGTCTGAAAGAGATATAATACCTCCGGTAATACATTCATTTTTATTACCGCAATTCTACCTAAAAGGGAGAGATTTAGTAATTCCCATTTTTTCATCTTTTCTTTGATTTCTATCCATTTCTTCTGGTAGTTGTTCTGTTGTTCATTGTTATTATAATTCCTAAATATCTTACCTTAGTTGTAATTTTAAACCCTCCTACTACTTGTAATATCTCTCTCCTTTCTTTTGTTATGTTTTTTGTTAGAATTTGCGTTTTTTCCTTGTTTATTTTTAATCCTGCCATTTCTCCATAGGAATCAATTTCTTTCAGCCATTTTCCTACACTCTATCGATCCCTCGATTATGCACACCATATCATCCACAAATACACAGATTTTATAGGAAAATTTGTGTGTTCTTAAACCTTTAAGTTCAGGATTTCCCCTTATACTTGTCAAGAGGAGTTCTAATGTTAGTATGAACAAAAGAGGGGAGAGCGGGCACCCCTCCCTTGTTCCCTTGTTGATCTCGATGTTACTAGACAATTGGCCATTGATTTTAATTTTCGCATGTTGTTTGGAATAGATGGAATCTATAGATTCCATCTTCTGGAACATTTCTTAGTCTCAATTGAAACTCTAGATTTTTTGCTTCTAATATTTCCTGTTTTGTCTCCAACTTCTCGCTTTTTGAGTTTAATGTTTCCACTTTCCTCTGGAGCAATTCCTGTTCCGTTTTTATGTTCTTTTTTCTGATCTTAGTTCCTTCACTTCTTGTTGTATCATCACGAGTTCTGATTTTACTGCTCCTACTTCTTTTAATTCTTTTTGTAAGTCTAGCATTTGTTCCTGTGCTATCTTTTGGTAGGCGTCTTGTTTTTCTTGCATTTTCTCTTGCTTTTCTTGTAGCTTATCTTGTTTATCCTGTATTGTCTGAAGTTCATTCATCATGCTCTTCAACATCTCTCTTATGCTTGCCTCTTCCAATGCTGAGAGTCTTCTTGCTGCTGTTCCTTTAGTCTTTTACCCTTCTTTTTCTCCTTTGGTCTTAGGGGCCGCCAATTTTTTCTTCTTTTTCTTTGATTCTCTCCTTTTTTTGAAATTAAATTTATTTATTTGTAATTTTTTTGTAATTGTGGTTTGAGTTTGGTTTTTTAATTTGATATGTTTAACTTAATTTACTTTAATTTTTGCTTGTTATTTCATATATGTATATATTTGTTTTTGTTTGTTTTTTGTTGTGTTGTTGTTTTTTAAATATATATATTATTTGTTATTTTTATTTAGTTTATTTATTATTATTATTATTTTTCCTCTAATTTATTTCTTATTTTATTATTTTTTATTTATTTATTTATTTTTATTTATTAATTAATTATTATTTTTTTCCTCTTGTGTTATTTTTTGTGATTCTCATTTGCGTACCTTCCGCCCTTCTTACGTAGTCTTGTGTCAACTTCTTTGTTTACTTCCACCCTCCTGTTCTCCCTCGCTTCAAATCCCGTTCTCATCTGTAATCTCGCCTCTTCTCGCGATCTTGGTCTTTCTCTCCTGCTTAGCCTTACTTCCTCTCTCCGCCGCGTGGGCCGGGATGCTGTGTTCTTCGTCTCCTCGGATAGCCCAAACAATCCTGGCTTTTCCAAGGTCGGTTTTTTTATTGTTCGTTTTTTCCTCCTTTCTCTCTCTTCTCTCTCTCTCTCTCTCTCTTCCTCTTCACCCTCCTCTCTTCTTTCTTTTTGTTTTATTTACTTTATCTATTTTCTTTATTTTATTTTCTTTTTTTCACATTTCCTTCGCGTTAGCGTTAGCGCTAGCGGTTGTTTGGATTTGTCTAGATTTGTTTTATTTCCTAGTTTTATTTGTTATAATTATTTTATTTGCTCTATGTTTTATGTTTCTTCCATTTTTAATTACTTTACAGGAATAGGGTGGAGAATGTCGTGGGGGGGGCGCTTTTCTTCTCTTCTCTCTCACCCCCCACCAGATCTTCTCTTCTCTTCTTTACTTCTTACTCTCCTATCCCCATATATCATTATTTTTTTCCACTTATTACTTCTCAGACTCGCTTCTCATCTATGACTTTCGTCTTCGGTCTCTTGTATGTTATTGTATTATTTATATCAGGGGCCCTCCCGGGGACACCTTCCTTATTTCTTCCCCCTCCGTTTGTTTTCTCTCCTTCCTTCTCTTCCTTGAAGGAGAGACTCCGATAATCCACTCTTCGAAAATTACTTACTTTCATATCTCTTCTCTTCTTCTTGATAAGGTGTGCGTTGCAGGAGATATACAGGGTTTTCCCCCTGTGAGCTTCTGCCTCAGCCCACCGTACCTCGGAGCCAATACCCTTTTGGAGATTCCCTCTTGAGGAGAGGACCTCCCCTTTGGGTCGTCGGTTGGCCCCCTGGTTCCACTGTTCCTCTCACCTCTATCCGTGAGTGGAAGGGAGTATATAAACTCTACCCAGACGCTGGCAAAGCTGGCATCTCTCCGGAGAGAACTAAGGTGCCCGACTCTCCAGAGAGAACTAAAGTGCCCGACTCTCCGCCATAGCTGCACACCCGGAAGTCCCGGTGAGGACGATCTGGCTGTGACATCTGTCACCCCATTGATCGCCAGGGTTGATTCGGCTGATTTGGCTGGCTAGGCGGGTGTCCCCTTCCTCCCTCACCGCTCCATGTGTGTCCCTCCCAAAGCTCCGCACTCGGTGGAAGAGGACGCTGTCCCAGCTATAGAAGGAGTGTACCGAGGTCTCCAGTCTTCGGTCCCAGGTTTATGATAGCTGCGCTCCTCTGCTAGAACCTCCAAACAAGCTCAAGGTGAACATTTTTTTTTGAAAGGAAAAGAAAAAAAGGGGGGGAAGGGGAAAAGAGAATAGAAGGAGGAAGGGAAAAGGGCATGGGAAAATGGGATTAAAGGGTAAAGGAACAGGGAATATGGGATGATAGAGTATTGGGGGGGCGAAATGCAGAAAGTGAAAGTAGGGTGGAGTGTAGTGCTTCCAGTACGATCCACAGAGGTTAAGTCTTCAAAATAAACAATAAATTCCTTCCGTTGCTGATCTAATTTCCCTGGGGAGTGAATTCCATAGGTGAGGGGCCACCACTGAGAAGGCCCTGCTCCTCGTCCCCGCCAATCTCACTTGTGATAGAGGCGGGGCCGAGAGCAGGGCCTCCCCAGAAGATCTTAAACTCCGAGGTGGGACGTAGAGGGAGATCCGTTCGGACAGATATGCTGTTTAGTAAATAATATTCCGGTTTCAAATCATACTTAACCCTAATTATCTTTTGAGTATGTTTATGAATTAGGATCCAGTATTATTTTATTATTGTGGATCCCCACCATAAGTGGAAATAGGTTCCTATTTCTTTCCCACATTTCCTGCACTTATTACTGTGGTTTTTATAAAACTTAGATAATTGGACCAGTGTTAAATACTAATGGTAAAATGATTTGTACCAATTTTCTTTTATGTTTACTGCTTTTGTATATCTTAGTGTGATCTTCCATGCCTGTTCCCACTCATTCAATAAAATTGAGTGACAAACATCCATCGCCCATTTAATCATTTTGTCCTTTATCAAATCTTTCTCTGTATCCCATTCCAATAATTTTTGATAGAGTATTCTAATTAACTTTTTCTCTTTTTGAATTACTATGTCCCAATACGTTTCTTGCGAGTTGAAACCTATCTTCCTTAAAGCAATCCCTTGTTTGCAAATAGTGGAACCAACTCATTCTTCCATCATATTCTCTTTAGATTTCAATTTCCATTCATTATTATATTTTTTATTAGATATTTATACGTAAGCCATCTTTCATTGGTATTTCCTTATTGTGGAATGCTTCGGCTGGAGATACCCATAAGGAGGTTTTTTCGTAAAAGAGTCCTTTATATTTGTTCCATACTTTCAGCAATGCCGCTCTCACAAAATGATTTGTAATTTTTTTTCTACTTTGGCTTTGCCGTACCAAAGGTAGGCATGCCAGCCTCTTCTTAAATCAAAACCCTCCAAAAAAATCCTTTTTTTGTAATAGTTTCCATTCTTTCACCCATGTCAGGGCACTTGCCTTGAAGTATAATTCCAAATTTGGTAACACCAATCCCCCCTCTATTCCTCTCATCATGGGAAACTTTTGATAAGCCCTCATTTACTAACCACTGCTTTACTTTCTCTACATAGCTATTTAATTGCCTTTATAAATGTGTCTTCTATTCCAATTTGTCCATTGTCTCCCATAAATTCATGATTTATTGTGTGAAATGCTTTATATATGTCCAATTTTAATAATGCCAATTTCTTATATGCTCAATCATATTTATTATATTTACTATATAATGGGGTGTCCAATTTGCCTCCCTTTCACAAATCCAGATTGATCCTCTTTTATCATTTTAGGTAATACTTTTTCTGATCTATCTGCTAAAATTTTTGTGAATATTTTATAGTCTTGGTTTAATAAGCTGATTGTTCCATATGAGCCATCTTTTGGGTTTCTCTGTGGTTCCAATATTACTCTTATTTCTGCTTTTCTTCGTGTGTTAAGGGCTTTTGCCTACCTATCCCTGAAATGAAGAGGCAACACACATGTAAATTGGATTAAAATTTGGGCAACGTTTATTAATCATTACCTATATTACTTTTCCTATCAGAACTATAACTGTGTTGGACTTGATGGCGAAGCCAAGGTAGCGTCCTTGCCCGGCCTACTCCTCAACTTGTAAGGGCAAAAAATCTGGGCTCCCTGGTGACCTAAACCCGGGCAACCTCAAAAGGGAAATGTATGGAGAAGCCTCCCCCAAGGTTGTCAAGACCATACTCCTCCCGTTTCAGGGCCATTTAATTTCACCTCACCCCTTAACTAGACAGTTGCCCGCCTGCTTCTCAGCCTCCTCCTGGTTCATGGGGCGCGAGTTACCTGCCCACCCCGTGGGCTTCATTCATGGTGGGGCCAGGGCCACTTTTAACTGTTGTTTTGATGGAATTGTATTTTAAATAGTTGGATTGTATTGGATAAAGGCCCACACCCCAAATGGGACCAACGCTAAGCCTATTTAACCAGACCTACCATCCCAGCTAGCCCCTAAACAGTATAGGGTAGGCAAAAAAAAAAGAGAAGAAGAAAAACCACCTTTCTAGAACATAGAAAGGAAAAATTCCTACCCTGTCCCGGTAGGCAACCACAAAGCTATACTGATAATGGATGGGAGTGGCGGGTCGATGTTTGAAACCAAGAATGAAGGGCTGGCTGCCTCCTGGCTAGCCACGCGCCTTTCTGGATGGTTTGATGTAACCATCCACCCTCTTCAGAGGAGGAAGCAAATTGCTCTCCCTCCCCACTTCGTCAAGGAGGGAAATGTTATGCAGCGACGTGTTTTGCCCAAATGCAAAAGCCCAAATGCAAAGGACTCGCAGACCAGAGTAAAAATAAACAGAAAAATCTTTACTCTTTACTCAGCAGAGATGAAAACATAAACTGGCAATGTTGCATACATAAAATCAAGCAGTGCAACAATCTTATTACAGTCTTTATAAGAAACAGAAAATAAGGCATCTTCATCTTACAGCAAATGAGAGATCAAAATGAACCTTGAGTAAATGCTATTTCACCATAGCCTCCTCCAGAGTAGCTTCTCCAAACTGCTCCCCAGAGCAAAGCCTTGTAGCATAGGTCTCCTCAGAGAAAAGGCTCTCTAGAAGCTCTCTAGGATGTCCCCTTCTGCATCTCCTGCTGGAACTCCAGAATGTATTCTAAAAACTCAAAACAGTTATAGCTCCTTGGGCCACACCCAGGCTTGCTGGTTGACCTACATTTCCAGCTGTACATGATAATGCTGCAAAAAAAGGCCGTCAAAGCCACTGCCTGAAATAAAATTGGCTCATATTCAAAACTGCATACCTTGGCACAAGATTGTCTAAGGCCTTTTAAAATCTCAGGAGTCAAGGGCTCTCTTTCGTCACTGTGGCAACCATACTGTTGTGTCCAACCTGCCAAAAGCTTATGCAAGTGAAAATCATTAGTAGGATCAGGAAGGCCTTGTGCTTTAAACCAATAGGCCAATGCTGCAAGCTTGGATCTAATTGAATGGGGTACCAAGCCCCTCCTATTACAATATACACAAAACTGCAATTTGGTGGTATGGTAGTGGAATGAAACTAGGCAAAATGTAGTGCCATCTAAAATCACTTAAATCTTGGACAGTTCTAATATATGTCTTACTGGAACTGGGAGCCAAAGCTAATGCCATACCCAACATCACTTCATCACTCCAACCTGCCTGAAGATGGTGAGGGTCTGTGTTGGGAGCTAACTGCCAAAAACACCATCTGCATGTGAGACAGTGCATCGGCTAATGAATTATCTATACCAGCTATGTGAAATGCATGAAACAAGATGTTAAACTTCAAGCAATGCAGTGTAAACAAATACAGTGCATCCATCACCCATGTAGATTCGGAGGTTAAGGTGTTAATTATATGGACAGTTGCCAAATGATCACACCAAAGAGACTAGGACGCGGAACAATGGCTTCAAACTACAAGAAAGGAGATTTCCATCTGAACATGAGGAAGAACTTCCTGACTGTGAGAGCCATTCAGCAGCGGAACTCTCTGCCCCGGAGTGTGGTGAAGGCTCCTTCTTTGGAAGCTTTTAAACATGCTAGATGGCCATTTGTCAGAGGTGCTTTGAATGCAAACTTCCTGCTTCTTGGCAGGGGGTTGGACTGGATGGCCCATGAGGTCTCTTCCAGTTCTATGATTCTATGAAAATGAAAATTATGAAAATTCCAAAAAACTTAAGTTAGCTGTAATGCCCAACTCGTGTGCTGGCCATTAAAATAAACTCCGAAACCGAAAGGTCCCGATGCACCCGAAGCAACTTTCAAAGCATTTTTCATCATTAACTCCTGGAGCCAAAATGAAACACGGTTAAAATTGGACAAAAGATCGGACTTTATGGAGCATGTAATTCTGATGTGATGGTGGGTTCTCTCACACCAGAGAGAACATTACACATTCTCCTCAAAAAGACTTTGCCAGGCACCACCACTTTGCAAACAAAATTCAAATGACCAATTAGTTCTTGAAACTCCCTCAAAATGGACAGAAGCGTTTAAGGCTTTAAAGGTTAAAATGAGCACTATGAATTGTGCCCGGAAGCTAATCGACATCCAGTGAAGCTGGCGCAACAAAGGAGTGGTTCGCTCCCTGTACACCGCTCCCATTAGCAACCTGACTGTCGACTGTTGGACTAATTGAAGTTTCCAAGTAGAATCTAAGGCTAAGTTTTTTATAGAAATCTCTTGCTTTGTCTTTTGCCAAACCTGAAGTTTTATTTGGAAGTATTGGATCTTTTCAGACAAATCGAGGCATGTTGCATTTGGTCCGTGAAGCAATGATAAATTTAACTCATTCAAGATGGAAAACAGTTCTATTTTGGTTTCACCTGACCATATGACATTCTCCCAATACTCTCCTGGATCATCCAAACGCTCTTCTGGATGATCCAAACTTCAGTCAGCCCCAGACATGTACTGGCTTAAGCAGGGGTACACGTCTTGTGCCGTCACACCCAGACACTATAAAGTTAAAACTAAGATGTGCTTCTCTATCTGGGCGAACCCACAGGTGCCTTTCTTTGAAGCTTAAGATTCTCAGCAACTGAGGCCACTCCAGGTTTTGAACATCAAACAACATTTATTTCTCAAAGTCCTTGGCAGACTTCGCACAGCTTGGTAAAGTTGCAAACAAAACAGTCAATTTGTGAATCCATGTAGATGTTCTTTCCTTCCTTTTTCCTCCAGCTGCTGAGTTAACTTTCCCCCAAAAGGTAGAAAAATCCTGAGATTTTTGCCCTAGCCCTAAGCTGCTGTCTTTTAGAGAGAGCAAGTCTTCCCCTATTCAAGCATAAGGCTAGTTTTGGAGATGAAGTAATGGAGCCTCTCCCAAATAGCAAAGAAATCCAGAGATATTCCCTGCCCCAGCACTGAGCTGTTATTTTCAGGAAGAGCAGGTCTTCTATCTAAGCCCAGCGCCAGTTTCAAAGGCAAGAGGGACCCTAACCTAAATCTCAATATCTATCTCAATAGTACTCACAATGGCTTGTCAGAGCTTCCTAGCTTGACCAACAGCACATCTGAGACTTTTTTGTATACTGAAGAAGGCAGGGAAGATTCCAAAATGGAGATCTTATCCCCAGGGAAAACGGCGGTCTCTAGACCCAAAGGATACTTTTTCACTGTTCAACGGAGAAAAAGTTGCGGGCCTGAAAATAGCTGTTCTTTTATGATTTTGGGGTGCTGAAAATGAAAATGACATTTATAAATGTATATTGGCTCTAGTTTTTATGATATAAGCAATCACGTGATCACATATGATTGAAAAACGCATGTTGCAACTTACACTATGGAAGATTCTAGAATATTCTAGAAAGTTTGATGACGCAGTATTACTGCCGGGTGCAAAAGCCAGAAAGCCCTATATAAGGCCAGACTTTTGAACGGTGAGGGTCAGTCAGTTAAAGACTGAGACAGTATCGTTAAACATCGTTTTACATTGTTCTTTTTACTGTAGTTATGCCTCGCACGTGTGTAAATAAAGCAGATAATTTCTGCTATGTTTGCGGCGAAGTTACTTTTGAATCACAAAAGAGACGAATAACAGCAGTGATTAGGAAAGCCTACAAGTTGTATTTTGAGTGCGAAATAGGAGACCAAGACAAAAGTTGGGCGCCCCACATCTGCTGTAATTCATGTGGATTGAGACTTGTCCAGTGGCTGAAGGGGGAAAAGTCTTCCATGCCTTTTGCAGTGCCAATGATTTGGCGAGAACCAACCGATCATGTCAGTAATTGTTACTTTTGTATGGTGCCTCCAATTCAGAAAGGTGTTACAAAGAGAAAGAAATTTTTATTCAGTATCCAAACATTCCTTCAGCAATGCGTCCAGTACCTCATGGAGAAGGACTACCGATTCCAGAAGCACCTGAATCTTTCGTAATTGACTCCAGTGAGGAAGAACCAGACGAAGCTTGTAGCCTTATTTGATCCCGATTTTCTGCCATCCACATCCAATGAACCGCATCTCATAACACAGATGGAACTCAACGACCTAATAAGAGATCTGGATCTTCCTAAGAACAAGGCCGAGGTTTTAGGTTCAAGACTGAAGCAATGGAATCTCTTGGCACAGAGACCGTCAGAAAGACCTTCCACTCTTTGACCAGGTAGGTGATATTGCTGTTTGTAAAGTTTTAACATATATTTTATCATTGATATTTTAGTATTTAAATGTTTAACACCACTTTAATTACCTTATTCAATGTTGGGTTTTAAACTGTTTTAACATTGTTTCCTGATACCTGGATGTGTGTGTAACCTGATGCTTGTATACTTCTGTACTTGTGCTTGTACATGTGTGCGTACTCTGACACTTGCACACCCTGACACTTGTACTTCTTTTATGCTGGTCATTGACCATAATAAATGTTTATTATTGCTGTTTGTAAGAATATCTGTGATTTAATGTCGGTCCTCTACATAAATTATAATCCCGAAGAGTGGAGGTTAGTCGTTGACGCTTCCTAAACAAGTCTTAAGGCTGTATTACTGCATAATGGGAATCAGTTACCATCTATTCCAATTGCTTATGTAGTTGCAATGAAAGAAACATATGAAAACCTGAAAGAGCTTCTAAGATGCATCAACTACGATCAACATCAGTGGTCAATCTGTTGTGACCTAAAAGCTGTTGCTATCTTACTTGGTCTTCAGGGTGAATATACTAAGTACTGTTGTTTTTTATGTGACAGGGACAATCGTGCCAGAGAATTGCATTACATCAAAAGAGACTGGCCGCTAAGGCAGACATTGCAGCTGGGGAGTAAAAATATAAAACATCCGGCACTTATAAACAGCGACAAGATCATATTACCTCCATTACACATAAAGCTGGGATTAATGAAAAACTTTGTCAAGGCAATGGATAAGAATAAACCAGCTTTTATGTACTTGAAAGGTAAATTTCCATCAATTAGTGCTGCAAAAATAAATGAAGGAATTTTTGTTGACCCACAAATCCGTCAACTTATGAGCGACGACGAGTTTCTTTCTCTATTGAAAGGAAAAGAAAAGGCTGTGTGGATATCATTCATGTCAGTAACATCAAAGTTTCTTGGAAACAACAAATCCTCAAACTACAAGGAAGTGGTTGAAGAACTACTCCAAGCCTACCATCGTCTTGGATGTAACATGTCATTAAAAATTCATTTCCTTGACTCGCATCTGGATTTCTTTCCATCAAATTGTGGGGCAGTGAGCGACGAGCATGGTGAGCGTTTCCATCAACAAGTTGCCACTATGGAAAAAAGATATCAAGGCAAATGGACTCCGTCAATGCTGTCAGACTACTGCTGGAGCATTGTAAGAGACAATCCTTTCCTTGAATACAAAAGAAAAGTCAAGAGAAGCAAACAGGATAAAAACTAAAGTCACGATTAAAGCGACATTTAAACTTTCAGACTTTTCAACTGCATTAGGCCTACTAATATAGTTTCTTGCTGCACAAACATAAACAATAGACTAATTAAATAAATATTTCTCATGTATAAACTATTGGCAATATAATTTGACTAAAATTTAGTAAATATTCACGGTTTATATACATGCAGTAAGGTTAGGCGCATTATCATAATATTAATGAATTACCTATTGTGGAGAAAATTGAAATAGCTGTAGCTGCAACCTTGGGGAAAATTCAAAGGGATGTTACTTTATGCAACTAAGGGGCAATGCAAACCAAGCTCCTGGAAGACGGAACACGTCTGGCAACCAAGTAAGCTCACTGCAGTTCACTGAAAAGTGCTTTTAACTGTGATCTTGCATTCTGGTAAAAAAACATTTTGAGATTATCACGAAACTCAAAAACACATTTTAAAGAGTGATCATTAGCAGATTATTATGAGGTTAGAATCTTCAACAATTATGCAAACGTTGCCTGCAATGACTCATACTAACTAAAAAAGAGATGCTGTTCTCCTCTATAGTTGTATAAAGGGGAAAAAACAACATGATTTATGTACCTTGCTTTGATGCATCTATTCTCCGACACAAATTACTTGTGCCAATACAAGTCCCTGATCATTTTGAATTAGTCTGTGCTTGCTGAAGAGCTGTTGTACTTGTCTAATTTAATTACAGCGCATTGCATTAACAAAGCGGCGTTTGTGTTTGCATTCTATGTTGAAACTTGATGACTCATTCAAGGTTCCACCAGTGGCAGCACCAGAAAGAAATTTTGGACTTACTGTTCTAGCCATCCAGGCATCACCAGACCTAATGGTTTGAATTCAAAACCACATAGTTATAGTTAGGAACCCTGCACAGAAATCCCGCAGAGGTGCTTTCATTTATGGATGAGGTCTGTTAAGAAAGCAAAGATCACTTATTTAACCCTAATCCTACATAGAATCATAGAATCAAAGAGTTGGAAGAGACCTCATGGGCC
Source organism: Anolis sagrei ordinatus (assembly GCF_025583915.1). Lineage (NCBI taxonomy): Eukaryota > Metazoa > Chordata > Lepidosauria > Squamata > Anolidae > Anolis > Anolis sagrei. The sequence continues at coordinate 193,307,540 of NW_026847549.1, forward strand.
ATCCAGTCCAACCCCCTGCCAAGAAGCAGGAATATTGCATTCAAATCACCCCTGACAAATGGCCATCCAGCCTCTGCTTAAAAGCTTCCAAAGAAGGAGCCTCCACCACACTCCGGGGCAGAGAGTTCCACTGCTGAACGGCTCTCACAGTCTATTACAAAACGTCTGAATGTGACAGAAATTATAAATAATTTATCAGTATTTATAAACAAAAATCCATCCAGCCTCCCCCCCCCCAAATATGTAATGAAATTTCATGCACAACCATACAATAGAGAGAAAAAAATTCCCAACATTAAGAAGGATATCCCTAAACACAGTGAAAAGTATCCCCAGCATGTTTGTGTTAATGCCACCACTGTTTACTAATATAGAATGAGCCAATCCATGATGGCCCACTATACACAGTACTCCTTTTCTGTTGTAATTCCCATCTCCTTTCCCCACTGTGGGATTTCTTGGTATTAGGTAAAGGTATTTCCCCTTGACATTAAGTCTAGTCATGTCCGACTCTGCGGATTGGTGTTCATCTCCAAAGAGCCGACATTGTCCGTAGATACCTCCAAGATCATGTGGCCGGCATGACTGCATGGAACGCTGTTACCTTCCTGTAGAAGTGGTAGCTATTGATCTACTCACATTTGCATGTTTTTGGATATGTTAAGTAAGGAGCCTCCGGTGGCGCAGTGGGTTAAAACCACTGAACTTGCTGACCGAAAGGTTGCAGGTTTGAATCCGGGGAGCGGCATGAGCTCCTGCTGTTTGCCCCAGCTTCTGCCAACCAAGCAGTTTGAAAACATGCAAATGTGAGTAGATCGATCAGTACCACTCTTATGGGAAGGTAATGGTGCTCCATGCAGTCATGCTGGTCACATGACCTTGGAAGTATTTATTTATTTATTTACTTTATTTATACCCCGCTAACATCTCCCGAAGGACTCGATGTGGCTTACAAAGGCCAAGACCACCAACAAAACAACAACATAACAATACAATAAAACTCCTAAAGCAAACAATAAACATCAAGCAAAAAATAAAACACTAAAAACAATGACACCATCACGCATTTAAAACCTAAGGCCGAGCCAATGTAATGAACAAGATTTAAAAGTGCTGGACATGACAGGTGAAATGTAGAGGTTTTGGAGGTAGGTGCAATGTGCAGACAATCCTAAATCTCTAACAAAGTGCATTTGGGACATGGTGCTAGGAGTTTCCTATTCTGGAAAGGCACACTGGAACAGCCAAGTCTTCAGGCTCTTCCTAAAGACTGCCAACGTTGGGGCTTGTCTAATGTCCTTGGGGAGAGAGTTCCAGAGTTGGGGGGCCACCACAGAGAAGGCCCTGTCCCTCGTTCCCACCAAATGCGCTTGCGACGCAGGTGGGATCGTGAGCAGGGCCTCTCCAGATGATCGAAGGGATCGTGTGGGTTCATATGTGGAGATGCGGTCACGCAGGTAGGCGGGTCCCAAACCATTTAGGGCTTTGTAGGTGAGCACCTGCACCTTGAATTGGGACCGGAAGATGAACGGCAGCCAATGGAGCTCCTTAAACAGGAGGGTTGACCTCTCTCTGTAAGGAGCACCAGTTAACAACTTGGCCGCCGCCCGTTGAACCAACTGAAATTTCCAGGCCGTTTTCAAGGGAAGCCCAATGTAGAGTGCATTACAGTAGTCCAATTTGGAGGTGACTAAGGCATGGACCACCCCGGCCAGATCAGCCTTCACGAGGTACGGTCGCAGTTGGAGCACAAGTCTCAATTGTGCAAAAGCCCTCCTGGCCGACGCCTGAGCCTCAAGCGTAAGTGATGAGTCCAAGAGGACACCCAAACGGCAGACCTGTGACTTCAGGGGGAGTGTAGCCCTGTCCAACACAGGTTGCCACCCTATATCCCGATCCGGTTTACGATCGACCAAAAGGACCTCTGTCTACAGACAACTCCAGCTCTTCAGCTTAGAAATGGAGATGAGAACCAACCCCCAGTGTCGGACACAGCTGGCCTTAATGTTAGGGGAAACCCTTATATTTACTTAGATTAGCAGGATCTGGGCTAACAGTGGGAGCTCACCCCAGATTTGAACTACCGACCTTTCGGTCAGCAAGTTCAGTGGTTTAGCCTGTTGCAGCACCAGTGGACCCTTCTTGGTATTAATCTGCTTTTTCTCTTAAAAGAGACCCAAGTAGTAAACAATTCTAAAACTACAATTTACAGTGTAAAACCCCAAACATCTAAACAACAAAGTGTAATTAAACACAGGAATATTAAAAAAATAAACAGTAAAACCCATTAGAATAATTAAAAACTTATTAAAATACATTAAAACTACTTCTGGATGTGCTGCCCTACAAAGGAGATGCCCTGGTAGGGTTGCCAGACTACACATTGGAGACATCTATACTTTTTATGGCTTTGTATATAGGAAGAAATTTCAACAGGTGCTGCTTTTCATGCAATCAGGTCACAAGTAACCCCTGCAGAAATTCCCTCTTCTGCACAACCATTAAATATAAGAGAATATATTTTTCCTTCTGGCAACCCCATGGTTGTACATTTTCCTTAGTGTGTGTGAAAACCACCTCCAGAGGACCGTAGCATGTCAGCCTTTGGAAGAATCAGCAGGTGTTGAATTAACTCCTGCAGCCCTTGCAAAGATGCTTGAACAAAAGCTCTCTGCTAGTGGAAACCGGACACCAGAAAGTGGCATTGTGCAGTTCCCAGGCTTTTTGCTCAAAGCTACTATCCGAGGTGGAGTTGTTGTTGCCTGGGTTACGCCGGCTTGTGAAGTGAACTTGCCATGTAGGCAGCCCAAAGGAAGATTATTGGAGCTGCTGACTCTTTCAACGGTTAATCTGCGCCTCTTTGGCCTCCAACGGTTGCCAGAGCCGCGTGCAAAGGGCAAATCGAAGCATGACCCAAGGGGCAGGCTTCAGAAAGAAGCAAGACCCTCTCTTCTCCCCTTGTGCATATTATGGCAAGTTCATTTTCATACTTTGCCAAGAACTGCAAGGGAGAAATCCTTCAGGTATCAGTTGGAGGTAGGTGCATGCAGCATGTCCCAGGGTGGAGCTTTGTATTCTTAGTGACTGATTTCGTTCTTTGTTTGAACTTTTAACTTTTGTCCAGCGTAATGTTGTAGCAGGTTGCAGACTGGAGGAAATTCCTGATTTCCCCTCTCTAGATTCCCACAGACTGGCTTTCCAGGCCTTTGTGCTTAAAAGGTATTTCTGATTCATAGTTTTTCTAAAACCTGCTCTCGTGTTATCAGAATTTTACACCTGAAAATGTTCTATCCAATTTAAAGTCTAGGTTAGTTTTTTGAATTAGTTTGAGAACCATGTGTTTGGGTTCATGTTTATGGTTAATGTACTGTTGCAAACATAAACAGTAGGGCTGGTTGGTTTCATTTCGTTAATTCGTTAAAAATTCGTTATTTTTTATATATATATAACGAAGCGATAACTAACCATTCTGGAGCAACTTAAAAACGAAACGAATTTTTAAATTCGTTTCGTAAATGCTTCGGATTCATTATGTATTTGTTTCGTTATCGGTTTGAGGTCGTTTCGTTATTATTTCCGCATGTCTGGGGCAAGTTTTATAGTTGTTTTTTGTTTAATTAGTGAAAAAAATTATAATATCACACCAACAGTCAACAACAGAGGGAGAGGGAAGCTTCAGAAGTTCCCCCTGTCCCATTTGGAGGTTTTTTAGCGTATTGCGCGGTCGCGTCCGCCATTAACGAATCAATTCGTTATTGTTTCGTATTTGTTTCGTTAATGTTTCGTAATTTTTTTTTTTTTTTTTACATTTACGAAATTTTGTAAATATCGAACTTTTTAAAAGAAAAATTTCGGAATTCTTTTAAATATCGAAACGCAAAACCCCCCAAAAAACGAATCGATTTTAGAAACAAATTTTTCCGTTGTTACCCAGGCCTAATAAACAGAAACACAAATGCAAACGGTTGTGATTGTCATGACACTAGATTGAAAAACTACATTTTGAAATACGATCTGTCAGGATTGATTAGTTTTCAGTTTTCCCAAACCATTTTTCTCCTTGGGTTGTTGTAGGTTTTTTGGGCTGTATGGCCATGTTCTAGAAGCATTCTCTCCTGACGTTTCGCCTGCATCTATGGCAAGCATCCTCAGAGGGGTTGTTTTTTATTTGTTTTTTTGTCGTGTCAGGAGCAACTTGATAAACTGCAAGTCGCTTCTGGTGTGAGAGAATTGGCCGTCTGCAAGGACATTGCCCAGGGGACACCCGGATGATTTGATGTTTTTTTAGCATCCTTGTGGGAGGCTTTTCTCATGTCCCCGCATAATAATAATAATAATAATAATAATAATAATAATAACAACAACAACACTTTATTTGTACCCCGCTACCATCTCCCCAAGGGACTCAGTGCGGCTTACATGAGGCCCATCCCAAACACAACAATACAAGCAATTAAAGTAAAAACATAGACAATAAACATATAATAAACATAACATCAATGAGGAGCTGGAGCTGATAGAGGGAGCTCATCCGCTCTCCCCGGATTTGAACCTGCGACCTGTCGGTCTTCAGTCCTGCCGGCACAGGGGTTTAACCCACTGCGCAATCGGGGGTTCCATCCTCAGAGGTTGTGAGGTTGTGAAACTCACAATCATACACATGGCCATACAACCCAAAAAACCTACAAAAGCCCAGTAATTCCAGCCATGAAAGCCTTCTACAATACATTTTTCTCCTTCCTTTTAAAAGTCAAACTAAAGTTGTTGTTTTTCTTCCTGCCATGACATTCATAACATGCCATATACAGGTATACCTCACTTAACAAAGTACATGTGTTCCTGAGAATTGTTTATTTGACAGAATCAATGGCTGCCTTGGGAGGCCGCTTTTGAGTCCCATTCAGGGTTGAGAAGAGCGGGATACAAATACTGTAGATAAATAATTAATAGGAACAGATGCAGAAAGAACGTGGGAAGGTTTTGCATATACACACAAAGAAGTAGAGTTCAACATGTTTCAAATAACATTTTATCTCAGACCAGGGATGCTCAAGGATTGCTCAAGTTGTTGTTGTTTATTAGTTCAGTCATTTCCGACTCTTCATGACCTCATGGATCAGGCCATGGCAGAGCTTTCTGTTGGCCGTCATCACCCCCAGCTCCTTCAAAGTCAAGCAAGTCGCTTTGAGCATACCATCCATCCACCTTGCCCTTGGTCGGCGCCTCTTCCTTTTTCCTTCCATTTTCCCCACCATCATTGTCTTCTCCAAGCTTTCCTTTCTTCTCATGATGTGGCCAAAGTACTTCATCTTGGCCTCTAATATCCTTCCCTCCAGTGAGCAGTTGGGCTTTATTTACTGGAATATGGACTGGTTGGATCTTCTCGCGGTCCAAGCCACTCTCAGAATTTTCCTCCAACACCACAGTTCAAAGGCATCTCTCTTCCTTCGTTCAGCCTTCCTTATGTTCCAGCTCTCACATCCGTATGTTATTAAGGGGAATACCATTACTTTAACTATGCGGATCTTTATTGTCAGTGTGATGTCTCTACTCTTCACTATTTTATCGAGATTGGTCATTGCTCTCCTCCCAAGAAGGAAGTGTCTTCTGATTTCCTGGCTGCAGTCTGTGTCTGCAGTAATCATCGTGCCTAGAAATACAAAGTCTTTGCTCAAGTTATGTTAGTAACAACAAGAGTGGTTCAAGATTGGGAAAGGCGTACGGCAGGGTTGTATACTCTCACCCAACCTATTCAACTTGCATGCAGAACACATCATGCGATGTGCAGGGCTTGAGGAATGCAAGGCTGGGATGAAAATTGCTGGAAGAAACATTAACAACCTTGGATATGCAGATGACACCACTTTGATGGCGGAAAGCAAGGAGGAGCCGAGGAGCCTTCTAATCAAGGTGAAAGAAGAAAGCGCAAAAGCTGGGTTGCAGCTAAACATCAAAAACCCCAAGATTATGGCAACAAGAATGATTGACAACTGGGAGATAGAGGGAGAAAATGTGGAGGCAATGACAGACTTTGTATTTCCAGGTGCAAAGATGACTGCAGATGCAGACTGCAGCCAAGAAATTAGGAGACGCTCACTTCTTGGGAGGAGAGCAATGACAAATCTTGATAAAATAGTGAAGAAATAGTGAAGAGTAGAGACATCACACTGGAAAGAAGATACGCATACTCAAAGCAATGGTATTCCCCGTAGTCACCTACAGATGTGAGAGCTGGACCATAAGGAAAGCTGAGCAAAGGAAGATAGATGCTAATGAACTGTGATGCTGGAGGAAAGTTCTGAGAGTGCCTTGGACTGCGAGAAGATCCAACCAATCCATACTCCAGGAAATGAAGCCTGACTGCTCATTGGAGGGAAGAATAGTAGAGGCCAAGATGAAGTATTTGGCCACATCATGAAAAGAAAGGAAAGCTTAGAGAAGACAATGATGGTGGGGAAAATGGAAGGAAAAAGGAAGAGGGGCCGACCAAGGGAAAGATGGATGGACGGCATCCTTGAAGTGACTGGCTTGACCTTGAAGGAGCTGGGGATGGTGACGACCAACAGGGAGCTCTGGCGTGGAATAGTCCATGAGTTCGCAAAGAGTCGGAAATGACTGAACGAATGAACAACAAAATGTTGGTCTGTCTTGGCTATGGTCATCCACGCTCTGGTTGCATCCCGTATAGACTACTGCAATGCACTCTACGTGGGGTTGCCTTTGAAGACGGGCCGGAAGCTTCAAATGGTCCAGCATGCGGCAGCCAGGTTGCTAACAGGAGCTGGGCTCAGGGACCATACAACTCCCCTGTAGAATCAGCTCCACTGGCTGCCAGTCTGCTACCGGGCTCAATTCAAAGTGCTGGCTTTAGCCTATAAAGCCCTAAACGGTTCTGGCCCAGTCTATCTATGGCATCTCTTCCTACGAACCCCCCAGGAACCTAAGATCGTCTGGGGAGGCCCTGCTCTCGATCCCACCTGCTTCGCGCATTTGACGGGGACAAAAGATAGGACCTTCGCTGTGGTGGCCCCTTGGCTATGGAACTCGCTCCCCAGGGATATTAGATCAGCCCCTCTCCCTCCTGACTTTCCGAAAAAGAGTAAAAACTTGGCTTTTCGAGCAAGCATTCGGAACCCTGGAGTAAACAGACAAACTAGAGTTGGAAATTGACCCAGGAACGGCCAAGACAATGTAATGGATGAACAGAGGACATAGTTTCTTTTTCTTTTCTTTTTTTAAATAGTTTTTATTGAAGAATTTTTACAAAATACAAATAGACGGGATAAGGGGGAAAGGGGGTGGATTATACAAAAGAGATTAAAATACGGGGGAGGGAAAGAAGTGAGGGGGGAGAGGTTCGGGAGTGGGGGAGGGTGGGGAGGGGTATGTAGGAGCGGAAAGAAAAGGGAAGAGAATAGGGAAGGGGTTGACTTCCTATTCCATCTTCACCACGTTCTCTAATATGTTTCTTCTGAGCGGCTTGCTGTTCGCAGCCTGTCCCTTTGCATTCTTAGTCTTCTCTTACTTGGGATGCTCTCTCATCTCACTATTTTTTGTCCCTCATCTTATAATAAGAGGAAGTCGTTTAAAAGGTTCCAGTTTGCCCTCTTTAAAGGACGGCCATTCGATTCTTTCAAAGCATAGGCCAATCTATCAATTTCTCTTATTTCTAGTACTTTATCAATCCATTCTTATTCTGATGGTATTTCATTTGATTTCCATTTTCTGGCAAAGACTATTCTTGCCGCCGTTGTTAGATATGTGAGCAGTATGTCCTCATTTACGCCAAGTTCCCATTCCTCTTTAAAAATTACAAGTAGGTAGCATTCGGCTCTGTCTTTAATCCTAATTTTGAAGATTTTTTCGCAGATTCCATTTACTCTTTTCCAATATTTCTGGGCTAAGGGACATGACCACCATTGATGGAAGAAGGTGCCCACCTGCTCTGAGCATTTCCAGCATTTGTTGTTGGCTTTTTTATACATCTGGCCTATTCTCTGGGGCGTCATATACCAGCGATGGAACATTTTGTACCAGTTTTCCTTTAGTACTGTGGCATATGTATATCTGATCTTTTTACATTGTTAATTGCACTTAATGTTTTTTCTTTATCAATGTATTTTGTTTCGGCATCGAATTGTGCCCACTGTGTATACCGCCCTGAGTTGCCTTCGGGCTGAAATGGGTGGGATAGAAATAATGTAAATAAATAAATATTTATTTATTTTGTTTTATTTGCTGCACTTATTAACCGCCATTCTCAGCCCTTACGGGCGACTCATGGCGGTGTACAGTACACATAAAAAGACAGTTACAAAAGCCAGAATCCACAACACATAACTATACACCAAATACAAAACTACATAAAAATCCGCTTCGTCTCTTAATAGAATCATAGGCCAGTCTCATCATCCTTATACCATTCCAGTTCTCATTACCGTAATGTTTTTGCTGCACTTAATTAAATGCCCTCTCGAACAGCCAGGTCTTAAGGCTTTTTCGAAAGGACATGAGGGAGGGCGCCTGTCTGATGTCTACAGGGAGGGTGTTCCACAGCCGGGGGGCCACCACCGAGAAGGCCCTATCCCTCGTCCCCGCCAGACGTGCCCGTGAGGCAGGCGGGATCGAGAGAAGGGCCTCCCCAGATGATCTCAAGGTCCTCGTGGGCTCATAGGCCAAGATGCGGTCAGAAAGGTATTTTGGGCCGGAACCGTTTAGGGCTTTGTAGGCCAAAACCAGCACCTTGAATTGGGTCCGGTAGCAAATCGGCAGCCAGTGGAGCTGGGACAACAAGGGCGTTGTGTGCTCCCTGCCACCCGCTCCAGTTAGTAACATGGCTGCCGCACGCTGAATCAGAAATAAATATATAAAGACAAGTTGAGTCTTCACAAATTCAGATGTTTGATGCATATAAAAGGCTAGAGAACAGTTCACAACTCCCAAATGACTGAAAGGGGTTGCGGCATTAGGAAGGTTGAGAAACACTGTTGTACAGGATTGACCCAAGTTGGAGATATTCAATTGCAGTACCACCTCCTGCCTGAAGAGGGTGCTGTGGTTCCCTAGGCCATGTGCTCAGGTGTCAGCTCTACTTCCTCTTTCTGCCACTTCCTGTCCAGGTGAGTCACAGCTAGGACAGGCTTACAGCAGGCTGGACATGGCTGAGGCCTAGAAGACCAGGCGTTGTTGTTGAGGCCCATTGAGGTGGCCTCCTGCCCTCTTCCTTGGCCTGACTGCTCTGTGCTTCTGAGGCTTCTCTCCCCCACTGATATTATCCCAGTATTGTTACTCTGCAGCCTTGCTGGCCTCCCAGGGGATCATGGGGTGCCAAATCACCACCGCAGCACCAAAGCCAGGCTTATTTGTAAAAGTTGATGACCAGCTTGACCTTTCTCTCATCTGGGTCTTAAGATAGGTGAGGTTTTCTCAAGCACCAGGCCGCAGGCCTTCATACGAGCAGGAGAAATAGGAAGGGAATGTTGTTGAAGGACCCAAAAGAGCTGTCCAGATGAGGCTGTACCTCACATGGGCAAACTTCGGCCCTCCGGGTGTTTTGGACTTCAACTCCCACAATTCCTAACAGCCGATAGGCTGTTAGGAATTGTGGGGGTTGAAGTCCAAAACACCCGGAGGGCCGAAGTTTGCCCATGCCTGATCTATACTGTCAAATTTATTTATTATTTATTTATTTACTTTATTTGTATACCGCTCCTCTCAGCCCTTAGGCGACTCGGAGCGGTTAACAGTAACCGTTTCAGTATACAAAGTACAAGGTTATTGGGTATTTAAAAGCAATCACATAACAAGTTAATTAACAGTAAACATCAATACAACAATATATCAATACATCAATATAACAAATCCATCAGATCTCATAACTAGAATCAGAATCCAGTCTCGTTATCCATTATCGTTATCCATGTTCTGCTAAACAATCAATTGCACTGCTAGTCAAATGCCTGTTCAAACAGCCAGGTCTTCACTTTACTCCGGAATGTCAGTAAGGAGGGGGCTGATCTGATGTCTGCAGGGAAGGCGTTCCACAGCCGAGGGGCCACCACTGAGAAGGCCCTGTCTCTCGTCCCCACCAGGTGTGCTTGTGAAGCTGGCGGGACCGAGAGCAGGGCCTCTCCAGACTATCTTAATGTCCTAGCTGGTTCATAGGAGGAGATGCATTCAGACAAGTAGATCAAGCCAGAACCGTTTAGGGCCTTAAAGGCTAAAGCCAGCACTTTGAATTGTGCCCGGTAGCAAATTGGCAGCCAGTGGAGCTGGCGCAACAGAGGAGTTGTATGCTCCCTGAGTGCCGCTCCTGTTAACATCCTGGCTGCCGATCGTTGGACCATTTGAAGCTTCCGAGCAGTCTTCAGAGGCAACCCCACACAGTTTGACACCACTTTAACCGTCTTGGTTCAATGCTACTAATCCTGTGGTTTGTAATTTGATGAGGCACCAGCACTCTTTGCCAGAGAAAGCCAAAGACTGGACGAAATTATAGTTCCCATTATTCTGTCGCATTGAGACATGGTCCCCAGTGACGCAGTGGGTTAAACCCCTGTGCTAGCAGGATTGAAGACCGACAGGTTGCAGGTTCAAATCCAGGGAGAGTGCAGATGAGCTCCCTCTATCAGCTCCAGCTCCTCATGCGGGGACATGAGACAAGCCTCCCACAAGGATGGTAACCAGGACTATAGCACAGCTGTTTTGAGTGTCAGCTGCATTAAGATCACTTCTGACCACAAGGTCATGAGTTCGAAGCCAGCCCGGGTGAGCTTCCAACCAGTTGTGTAGCTTGTTGACAGTTGCATCTGTCAAGTAGGAAAATTAGGTACCACGTAATTCAACAAAATTTACGAGGCCATAAAAAAAGACTCCAGCAAAGCACTCCAGTAAAATAGCGGGGGAATGCGGAAGTACTTCATCAGTGTCGCAGATGGACGATGAAAGAGACAGCTCCCCTGGCCGGCAGAAAAAGTTAAATAGCCTCTGACTGTTTGTCTATATCTGTTGTGTGTCTTTGGCATTGAATGTTTGCCATATATGTGTCCATTGTAATCCGCCCTGAGTCCCCTGCAGGGTGAGAAGGGCAGAATATAAATACTGTAAATCAATAAGTAAATAAAAACATATCAAAACATCCGGGCAAAGTCCCCTGGGCAACGTTCTTGCAGACGGCCAATTCTCTCACACCAGAAGCGACTTGCAGTTACTCAAGTTTCCTGACACAACCTAAATAAATAAATAAAATAAAATGGCAATTCAAGTAATGACAAACTATTAATTTGACAATGTAGATCAGAGGATCTTAACCTGTGGGTCTCCATGTGTTTTGGCCCGCAACTCCCAGAAATCCCAGCCAATTTACCAGCTGTTAGGATTTCTGGGAGTTGAAAGCCAAAACATCTGAGGACCCACAGGTTGAGAACCACTGGTGTAGCTGCACCTCAATTTGAATATTGCCTCTGGAACTCCCTCTCTAAGGAGATAAGAACTCCCTCTCCCTCCTCTCTTCTAAGAAACAGCTGAAGACTTTTTTTGTGCTCTCAAGCATATAGAGAGGAGGACATAAAATATATAAACATCTGGCACAATAAAAAATGGAACGGAATATGGAAACGTTTTTTTCTGGCTATATTAATAATAATAATAGTAATAATAATAATAATAATAATAATAATAATATGTCTAAAAGCAGTGCTTTGGGGTTTGCAAAAATTAGCCGTTGTCCAGGTGACACCCAACTGTATTTACTCAGTCTTTGAGGAGGCTCTTTCTGTGCCCCCCGGAACTACCTAAAAGAGTCGTCCACCTTGTGCGACTGTGGAACAGAACAAACAACTCAGCATCTGTATGCTTGTCCACAATGCCCTGCCTCATGTACAGAGGAAGAATTGTTTAAAGCTACAGACAGTGAGACCACTGTGGCCCAGTTTTGGTCAAAAAATTATTTACCCACTTGTTCTCTTTCTGTTTTTATCAGTTTTATACTTATGTATGCAGTGTTTTTGATATGAAATAAATAAATAATACTTTGTTTGTAACCCACCCTATCTCCCTGAGGGGACTCAGGGCGACAGTTTCCAATGAATAACAAAAATGGCAAACATTCAGTGCCAAAAACAAAAACGACAAATCAAATCAAATGCAATGGATAAACAATCTCAATATAAACTTATAAAACTATCCAAAAAGTAACTGAAAATTAAATTTAAATAAATATAATATAACACATCACATACATTTACCATGTAATAAACTCATACAAAAAGTAAACTAAAAGCATAAATTGTTTACAGCATCCAACGGGCTGGGGTAGGTGTCCAATATCTAGGCAAGGATATATATAGGGATATACTAAAGCAGCAATAGGAAAGATTACCAGGCCAATTAGATTTGACGCTGATGACTAGGACGGTTTTATATTGTGTATTTTAATACTGAGATAAACGTTTTAAATGTTTATGTATGTGTATAGTAATTTGTATCCCAGCATTGAATGTTTGCCGTATATATGATGTGCTCGGCCCTGAGTCCCCTTGGAGGTGAGAAGGGCGGAATATAAATGTTTTAAACAAACAAACAAACAAATAAATGTTATGTTTTAATTACTATTAGCCCTAATTTTTAAGTGTTGTCCTTTCTCCAGTACTGGGACTCAAGGCAGTTTAGAACTTATTCTAATTTTCTAGGAGGGTTTGATCAAAATTTGGTCCACCTTTCCTTTTCTATCACAAACAAGACTTAGGGGTGAACCAGAGATGGGGAATAGCTATATAGAACAGGCAGCCAGAGAGAACTAAATACAGTTTTGGAGAGCTGTGAATGATTGTATAGTTCAGGGTTTGACTGTGATCTAATTATGTATTAATAAATTTCCACTTGTTTATTAAAATAATAGATCAACATTTCAGATATGTAACATAATGCATGTATTTAGGGGATATGTACCCCCTCTGCTTTAAACATCTCTTTAGATAGATTCCACTTACTCAGGTCATTCCTATGTGATTCCTGACAGACTTATATGTATTCTTTTGAACTTAGTGATCTGACCAAAATTGGTAAAGTAAATGCACCAAACTTCAGTCTGCATACTATTGCCTTCTCTACATAAGCAGAAAGAGAATGGAACCTCAGTCATTACATTCTTGAACTTGTAAAATGATGATCTATACCATGACAGTATAAAATTTTCTGTCTTGCTTACTGAAAGATCTGCCTATGACATTTTTAAATACTAACAAAAATTATATTATTCTAGGTTTTCCATGAAATCCTTCTATGATTTTTGAGCAGAGGAAACACCATTTGAGGTATAAATACTTAAGCAGTACCTTTGGTTTTTATTCTTGTGATGTGATGTGATGGTGGCTGTGTACGGAGAGAAGGTACTATATATTGGCTTCTATTATAATAGAGGCATGAACTACTGTGAGAGTGTTTGAATGTATATTTAGAGAAAGGGACAGAAGGGAAGGGAGACATGGACAATGAAGGACAGGACATTAAGTGGTTATAATTTCCTTTTAGAATTAGTGAATTATACATTTGATGGTATTATAAAGGATAGCATGATGGTGAAAAATATCCAAACTAAAGCATCAGAATAGAGAGGTTTTTAAAGTGCCACAAGACACTTGTTTTGGCTTGAATAAACTTATTTGTTTCATTGTTTGTATATAAATCAATTGGCAAGGCGTTCAATAACAATCTATAAATATTGTCTGTTGCTGTCCTGTGTCAGTGGAGTAGTGAATCTATGCTAGCGTATAGTCCGAACATTGAAAGGAACTATCCAAAGTTCTGAATCTGTTTTATGAAACTATAGCTTAGGCTGGATCCACACTTCCATGTTGTTCAGTTTGAATTGCATTATATAGGTCTACACTGACCATATAATGGAGTTCAGACTGCAATATATTGCAATGCAGGCCCACTTTTAGACAATTCTTTTAATGTTTGCAATAAAACTCAGTGCAAGCTCATTGTCCTACTGATATACAAGTCTCCACCAACCATTGCTTGTTAAGAAAGCAGTTTTCCCGGGAAATTTGCATGTTACATTATTTTTAGACATAGCTTGTTAAACATACGCAGATTTTTTTAAATACTCATTCGTTTATCTATATACATTCACGGACAAGATTTATAAATTTAATTTCTTACCAATATTGTTTTCTCTTGATTTGCTTTTTGCAGGTTTTGCAAAAATGAGTAAGAACCTTCAGGAGCTAAGGTAATAGTTGTTTTCATGCTAATACAGAAATTTCACCAATAATGTACAGATAACATTTCAACTAAAAAAATGTTGATGATCATTAATATTTTTATGGAGAACATTGTGGAATTATCTGTCAGTCAATCCAACCATTAAGATAGGTAATTTTTGTTAGTCAAGGCATGTGTGTTAATACCTATTAAGTCTACTGATCACCGTAATGTAGCAGTATATTCTGGATGAAAATACAGGTTAAGTATCACTTATCCAGAAATCTGAAATGAACGTCTGAAATTTTCCATGTGAATAATAGTGTTGCCCCTCAAGCCAAGAAATACCTCTGTACTTAACCACCTCCACCTCTAGGTTAAATCAGCAAGACAGTTTATTGAAGATTATATAAAAAGCAAACAGAAAAAATAGTAAAAACTTCAAAGTTCAAATGTATCAATAACCCATAAGGTACCAGGTGCAAAAATAATCAAGAGTCCCAAGGCAGCAAGGCAGCCAAAAAAGGAATACAAGAAAACTCAAACACAGAATCCAATACAGTAAAACAGGAACAAACCCTGGTCCTTGAAAATAAGAACACGAACAAAGGCACATAACTAGACGTCTCTAAGCAGGCATGGCCTGACAAGAGCTGTTGTCTCCATTATCAACGTTGACCAGACGGCTGGGCAAAACTCCCAGCCTCCCTAATGTACCCAAAAAATCATGTCTTTTCACATGAGGTTCAGATATGGGCCTCTTTTCTAATAAGCACCATGGCCTTCTACTAAAACTAGGTCTCCTATCAACAAACTCGTTACCATTATCTTGAAGGTCACTATTCTCAGCACCTGGAGTTTCAGGCTCTGAACTCCTTTTCCTAGATATTAGCTCTGCTGGATCCTCTGGAATGAGGCCTTGACTAGTTGGAGACACAGACTGCTCAGTTTCAGGACTTAAAATCTCAGGCCTAGAATCCCTACTAACAGTAATATCGGATACCACCATGGGCTGAACTACAACACTGAGGTAGTGACAACTAATATAGAGGTAATGAAGTTATTAAAACACAGCATTGTATAAAACTTCCTTCAGGATATTTGTGTATAGTATATAAGAAACAAATGAACATCATGGTTTGATTTCTACACGGAACACTTTGAAAAACAAGCCCTTGAAACAGCAACCAATAAGCCCACTATATGGTTCAGATATGTGGATGACACCTTCACTATTTGGAGCCATGGAGAAGAAGAACTTAACAGGTTCCTGGAACATCTTAACAGCATCCACCCAAACATCCAGTTCACCATGGAAAAAGAAAATGAAGGAAGACTGCCTTTTCTAGATGTCCTAGTCATCCGCAAACCAGATCAACAATTGGGTCACACCGTTACAGAAAACCCACACACACAGATAGATATCTACATAAAACTCCAACCATCACCCAAGTCAAAAAAGAAGCACCATTAAAGCCTTGGCAGACCGTGCAAAAAGAATCTGCGAACCCCACCTCCTCCAAGATGAACTGAACCACCTCAACTGGGCTCTACAGGCCAATGGATACTCCACCTCAGACATCAGAAGAGCTGCAAGACCGAGAACAAGCCACGAGAGTAAAGACAAACATCCACCCATCTTGATGTTCTTGCCATACATCAAGGGAACCACTGACCGCATAGGGAAGCTGATGAGGAAACACAACATACAAACTATCTACAGACCCACCAAGAAAATCCAACAAATGCTACATTCAGCAAAGGACAAGAGGGATCCTCTCACTTCTGCAGGAGTCTACCGTGTACCATGCAGCTGTGGACAAGTCTACATAGGGACCACCAAACGCAGCATTGCCCAAACACAATCAAGGAACATGAAAGGCACTGCAGACTACTTCAACCAGAAGTCAGCCATAGCAGAGCACCTGATGAACCAACCTGGACACAGCATATTATTTGAGAACACAGAAATGCTGGACCACTCTCACAACCACCATGTCAGACTACACAGAGAAGCCATTGAAATCCACAAGCATGTAGACAATTTCAACAGAAAGGAAGAAACCATGAAAATGAACAAAATCTGGCTACCAGTATTAAAAAAACTCAAAAATTACAACAGCAAAACAGAGAGTAAACAATCAGGCACATCAAATCACCTCTCAAAGAAAGATTCCCCCAGGCACTTCCAAGCCATTAAATGCTAATCAAGGTGGTCAGTTGAAACATTCACACCTAGCTCCAGCAGACAAAAGTCCATTGTCCCACCCTGGTCTTTCCACATATATATAAACCCATTTTCCTACTTCCAACAGACCTCACTACCTCTGAGGATGCTTGCCATAGATGCAGGCGAAATGTCAGGAGAAAATGCCTCTAGAACATGGCCATATAGCCTGGAAAACCTACAACAACCCAATCATGGTTTGACTCGGTTACTATCTCCAAGATATCTCATTAAGATGTTTATCAAGATATATTCTTCTTGTCTCAAGCATTTCAGATAAGGGATACTCAACCTGTAACAGGTTTCATTGTGGGGTGAGTAATAAATGTTGCAGGGTGTATGTTGATATCATACCATTTGATTACACAGGGAAGCATTACAAAAACAAACACAAGAGACCTTAAAGCTCCAGGAAGAAGCAAACAAATTCTCAAAAGAATGTGTCTCACGCCGGGAAACAGCTAGTTATCCTTGTAATATTGTTTCAGGTATGTACAACACATATGCATAGTTGTATAGCAATTAAAGAATACTTTGAAGGATGTTTTTCCATAAGTGGCTATTGTTGGGGCAAATAATTTCATCCAACAAATTGAAAATGAAACCTAAGAGAACTTGTTTAGACCCCTTGGATCCTATACAAGGAGAAAGTTGGTATATAAAAATTGGATAAAATAAGAAAATACTTCCTTGGACAAGTGTCTTAATCTTCAAGTCCAGTTCCCTGTTGATAATATAAAATTAGCATTGATCTAGTCTACACAAGTGATGTAAAAATCAACATTAGAAAGTATAAAGTATTATATACATTTCAAAATAGCATGCAAATCATTGTTGGTGAATGAAATAACTTTACTATTTCATCTTTGCCAACCATTTTTGATGGAGAATTTCGGTTACATGCACACTGTCTCCAAAATTATACTAGTACACCCAGATCATTTCTTTCTCCATATATTGAGCCCTTCTTTATTAGAGGAAAACATATCAGATGGTGTAGACTATATTTCAGAGGAAGGAACTTGCAAAACCACCTCTGACTCTTCCTTTTCCAAGAAACTCCCATGAAATCCATGGGGCCAACAAGCAACTTGGAGGCAAATATGCACTTATGGGATGTGTCTTGGTTCCTTGAGGAGATGACTCTGAAAGATCAACTTCATGCTCCTTCCATTTACAAACTGACCACTGGGTTTTGTGTCATAGTTACGATTATCACAATCGGTAATGGTTTAAAGCAGGGGTCCTCAAACTTTTTAAACGGGGCCAGGTCACAATCCCTCAAACTGTTGGAGGGCCAGATTATAATTTGAAAAAAAAAAGATGAATGAATTCCTATGCACACTGCACATCTTATTTGTAGTGCAAAAAACACTTAAAATTGTTTTTCATTTTGTTTATTGTATTGCTTTTAACAAATATAAACCTTAGTATTTCAATGGGAAGTGTGGACCTGCTTTTGCCTGATGTGATAGGGTGGTTGTTGTGTGCTTTCAAGTAATTTCAGACTTAGGTTGACCCTGAGCGAGGGCTGGGCAAATGACCTTGGAGAGCCGTATCTGGCCCCTGAGCCTTAGTTTAAGGACCCCTGGTTTAAAGGAAGGGAAAGTGGTAATAGATTGCAGCAGAAAGGAGATCACACTTTATTTCTTCAGTATAGCTCATATAATTGTCCAGACTTGACACAATTGGCTTCGTAAGCGAAAGAAGAGTAATGCACAGTAAAATTATTGGAAATTACAGATTCCCTGATGAAGAATTAACTGAGTTAATCTTACTTTCACTGCTGTCTGTATAATAATAATAATAATAATAATAATAATTTGTTAACCCGCCCTCTCTCTCCAGAGGGACTCAGGGCAGTATAAACATACAAAAGACAAATATTTGATGCCATATACAATCATAAAAACAGAAGCAAGTATACATAAAAACACGATAAAACGATAAAATACAGATCATAATACACAGCACTATACTAAGAGTAGTAGTTTTGAGTGCTTATTTTTGAGTTTGTAAAGAAATGAAGTAGAAGAGTAGAAGAAGGAAATGATCAATTACTGTTCGCAACGAATATATTATTGATACTTGTCAGCTTTACACTTTATTTTACTACAGGCGTGCACAACATATGGCCCCCAGGACAGATGCAACGTGCAAAGACCTTAACTGCAGCCCAAGGTGGGGCTGGACTTTCCTTTGTTGGTCGACCCTTTGCATGTCTGGTTGACTAGGAACTACCGACTGGCAAAGGAAAAGCCCAGGCCCTTCGCTAGCCTTAGCCAATTCCCATGGGCATCTTTTTTGGCAGGGAGAGAGGGAGGAGGGGTAGTTGATAGAAGTTTTTTTAAAAAAATATTTTAATATTTGCCCTTTACGAGGGCCAAGTTGTTCAGGTTTGTTCTACTCCCCTGAAGCTCTGTTTTGTCTTAGGTGGTTCTGTTCCACTTGCAAGAAACTCAGCTCTGCAACCTTCCATTATGCAAAGTGAAATCATAGCGAGCTCTGGTCCATTTGCAAGCAATGCAACTTTGCAGCCTTCCGTTATGCAAAGCGAAATCATAGCGAGCTCTGGTCCATTTGCAAGCAATGCAACTTTGCAGCCTTCTGTTATGCAAAGTGAAATCATAGCAAGCTCTGGTCCATTTGCAAGCAATGCAACTTTGCAGCCTTCCATTATACAAAGCGAAATCATACACAGCACTGGTCCATTTGCAAGCAATGCAACTTTGCAGCCTTCCATAATACAAAGCGAAATCATACACAGCACTGGTCCATTTGCAAGCAATGCAACTTTGCAGCCTTCCATTATACAAAGCGAAATCATACAGAGCTCTGGTCCATTTGCAAGCAATGCAACTTTGCAGCCTTCCATAATACAAAGTGAAATGGTAGTGAGTTCTGGTCCACTTGCAAACAGTACAACTCTGCAGCCTTCCACTATGCACAGCGGAATGGTAGAGAGCTCTGATCCACTTGCAAGCAGTACAACTCCGCAGCCTTCCATTATGCGCAGTGGAATGGTAGAAAGCTCTGGTCCACTTGCAAGCAACACAACTCTGCAATCTTCCAAAATGCGCAGTGGAATGGTAGAGAGCTCTGGTCCACTTGCAAGCAACACGACCCTGCAATCTTCCAAAATGCGCAGTGGAATGGTAGAGAGCTCTGGTCCACTTGCAAGCAACACAACCCTGCAATCTTCCAAAATGCGCAGTGGAATGGTAGAGAGCTCTGGTCCACTTGCAAGCAACACAACCCTGCAATCTTCCAAAATGCGCAGTGGAATGGTAGAGAGCTCGGATCCACTTGCAAGCAACATAAGTCTGCAACCTTCCTTTATGCGAAGCGGAATGATAGACAGTTCTGTTCCACTTGCAAGCAACACAACTCTACAGCCTTCCATGGTGCGAAATGGAAAGATAGAGAGCTCTGTTCCACTTGCAAGCAACACAGTTCTGCAGCCTTCCATGGTGCAAAGCGGAACAGCGGAACAACCTGCCATTACACGAAGCAAAATGATAGAGAGCTCTGATCCATTTGCAAACAACATTCAATTTCAGTCTTCCATTATGCGAAGCGGACCAGTAGAGAGTTCTGTTTACTCTGGTCCTAGTAGTGCTGGTGGTAGCCCTACAAAAACCTTGTATTCTAACTATGAACTGGACGTTGAAAGCCAGAGGAAACCCTCTAAATACTCAGAGAGAGATACCCTCTTGGAAGAATATTCTCAGCAAGTCAAAGATCTGCAGAAGAGGCTAAGTGAAGTGAGTTTTGGACTTAAGACAAAGTGTGTTGATTGTCATGTTAAGTGCAGAGAATAGATACTGTCATCAGGGTTATGTATTCTCTGCATGGAAGTAGTGAATGAACACTGACAAAAAAGCTTGTATTCTGTGCCAAGAAAAGGTGAAATCTATATCCTATATGAATGAAGAAAGATAAGGTAATTTTTTTTTGAAGTCTAGACATTACATAGAACCCATCCTCCTTTACTAAAAAGTGAGTTTTAGCTTTCATTTTTTTTAACCATGAGGACCAGATTAATAATAATAATAATAATAATAATAATAATAATAATAATAAATCTTTATTTCTATACCACCCTATCTCCCCAAGGGGACTCAGGGCAGTTTACACCAGAAAATTGGCAAACTTTTAATGCCGGCATAACATAGCAAACAAATTATATCGTAAACAATAAAATAAACAATATCAGGTGTACTTATAGAACAACTGAAAATTACAAACCTAGACATTTAAATATATAAATCAAACACTTAGAACATGTTAACTACTAGATCTAATAATAGCAAACAGTCAAAACATGAAAAGGAAAAAGGCATTTACTAGTCAACAGGGCTGAGGTGGTGTCCGAGTGGGGGGTTTTAATAAAATTATATTGCACAATTCCATAAGTTAAAAAGGACCTATATGAGTCTAGTTACCATCCCCCTTCCACACCCGCCTCCCCATAATATCCACTCCAATTCTTTATGCCCTCCCAGAGATTCCCAGATCCTCACAATTAAGGAGTCCTCTGAATACTGTTTAAGCACAGGAATGTAACCCAGGTCTTCATGGGGTGGGGAGTATAAACTGTGGTATGAGGTCCTTGGGGAGGCAGATGGGAGTGCACATTTTAAATTACCTTGCACGTTTTAAATTACCAGCTGAGATTTTCAGGATGCCAAATTCTGCTCTTTCCATGCACTTGCACAGACTGGGTCATGGATGTCTCTATATAGCAGGTTCAGTTTAATCAGTGGATTCCACCAAATGACCACTTTCCCCATCTTCGTTCATTAGCCACAACACAGTCCCATTTTTTCTTGCTTTTTGCAAATGACTGCTCTTATTATTTTTCATCTATTATGGTTTATAATTACTGTATATACTTGTGTATAAGTTGAACCCATCTTTGGAGTCAAAATTATGGATTTTGCCATGACTCGTATATACTTAACTTACTTACTTAGGCGATCCCTCGTAGCCCGATGATGATGGCCTTCCAAGTGTGGTGTCTTGATGATGGATATGTAGATGGTTGTGGAAACCTATTCTTGACCTGCATGTTCTTTCTCAGTGAGGACATCAGTTTTCAGGTGGAAGGTGGTCCTGGTCAGGGTTGGCTTGACATGTCTTCTTCTTGGCACGTTTCTCCCTTTTGCCCTCCATTCATGCCTCTTCAGATTCCACAGCACTGCTGGTCATAGCTGACTTCCAGCTAGAGTTGCTCAAGGGCCAGGGCTTCCCAGTTCTCAGTACCTATGCCACAGTTTTTAAGGTTGGCTTTCAGCCCATCTTTAAATCTCTTTTCCTGTCCTCCAACATTCCATGTCCCCTTCTTGAGTTGGGAGTAGAGTAACTTTTCTGGGATGTGGTGATCAGACATTTGGACAGTGTGACCAGTCCAGCAGAGTTGATGGCGTAGGAGCATTGCTTCAATGCTGGTGGTCTTTGCTTCTTCCAGCACGCTGATGTTTGTCCATCAGTCTTCCCAAGAGTTTGCAGGATTTTTCGGAGGCAACACTGATGGAATCGTTGCAGGAGTTGTGTGTGATGTCTGTAGACAGTCCATGTTTGCAGGCATATAGCAGGGTTGGGAGGACAATAGCTTTATAAACAAGCACCTTGGTATCCCTATGGATGTCCTGGTCCTCAAACACTCTGTGCTTCATTCGGAAAAAGCTGCACTCGCAGAGCTCAGGCGGTGTTGTATTTCAGTGTCAATGTTGACTTTGGTGGAGAGGTGGCTGCCAAGGTAGCGAGAATGGTTAACATTTTCTGTATTTCTGGCATTGCAGAGGGATTGGCTGGTAACTGCTAAAGAGCACTTTGATTTTCATGATGTTTAATGAGAGGTAAAGCTTCTCGTATGCTTCTGCAAAGACGTTTAGAGTGGTTTGTAGGTCTTCAAAGGTCTGCAGAGAGGAGAAAGCACTAGTTTTATTTATTTATTTACGATATTTCTATCCCGCCTTTCTCGAACCCAAAGATGACTCAAGGCGGCTGTTCTGTACTGCCTCAAGTGGCCAGCCATCCTAGGCTGCTGCAGCCACCATTTCCCAAGCATTGAAAAGAGCCAGGAGTGGTACCACAGAGAAGAGAGTAGATGAGATCAGTTCTTTTAGGCTTTCCTAGGATGAACTAAACTATCACCTTTTTGCCACTCTACTCAATGATGACTCTGTTTGTGATATGTGTTAAGTTACAGTACTTAAACTGCTCCATGGATAAGTCAACCTAGTGGCTTGGGGGTCATTTTTTTGACTAAAATTTCCAGACTTTTACACGAATATGTACAGTATTCAGCAATATTTAGTATGAATAATGTGAAATCATATGTTTTATAGAATCATAGAGTTGGAAGAGAACACCAGGACCATCTAGTCCAATCTTCTGTCATTCAGGAACACAAAATCAAAGCACCCTTGACAGATGGCCATCCAGCCTCTACTTAGAAACCTCCAGAGAAGGAGACTCCACTACACTTGGGCAGCATACTCCACTGTCAAACAGCTCTTATTAGGAAGTTCTTCCTACTGTTTAGGTGGAATCTTTTTTCCTAAAATGTGAAATCATTGGGTTGTTGTAGGTTTTTCCGGGCTATATGGCCATGTTCTAGAGGCATTGTCTCCTGACGTTTCACCTGCATCTATGGCAAGCATCCTGAGAATACTTGCCATAGATGCAGGCGAAACGTCAGGAGACAATGCCTCTAGAACATGGCCATATAGCCCGGAAAAACCTACAACAACACAGTGATTCTGGCCATGAAAGCCTTCAACAATACTGTGAAACCATTGTTCCATGTCCTAGTCTCCAGAGCAGCAGAAAACAAGCTTGCTCTTCTTCAATGTGACATCCTTTCAAATATGTAAATTTGGCTATTACATCCCCTCTCAGCCTTTTTTTTCCTCGAGATCCCTCCGCCGTTTCCTATTCAGAAGACTCACTCTAATGTTGCTAGTATAGGAAAAGGTCAGAGGAGTTAAGACTAATATCAGTATTCCAACTTAGAGTCAGCATTTAGTGCATGAATTAACATTTAAATAAAATTTAAATAAGAACTTTATGGGGGAACGTGACAGATTAATTGCAGTGAACATCACTCATCTAGTTTGGACTCCCATGATTCCATAGCACGGAGACATTGAAGTCAAAAGTGTGAAACTGCAGTATTTCTACAGTGCAGATGCACCTTGTAGTTCTCAGAATTTCTAAGCCATCCTGAACCCTTTTGAGGCTATGTATATTCAACATTTAAAACTATCTAAACTAGCAAGTTATCAAGTTAGCTGGCAGCTGTTGCCTTTAAAACTATAGTTGCCAAGCCCTGCAAGCTTCTACTCTCAGTCTCCCTCCTTTTTCACTCTCCTATTTCTTCTCAGCCATGTTCAGCCCAGAATTTATAAAAGCCTTACAATTAATGGTTTTCTCCCACAGACCACGGAACAACATGAGCAACAGAAATTGGGTTTAAGGCAATCAATACTGGAGTTGCAGGCAAGCCTTCAGCAAGTGGCCAGAGAGAAAGAGATGATTGCTGATATCAGGTAAGCATATTAATATAAATTAACATCGACGACTTGGACTGGCTGTGGATTATGACCTGGATTATGACCTGATTTTAAATTGTTTTTAATGTGATGTTTTAAATGGTTGGTTTTAATGTATTTGTTTATTTATTGGTGATACGTGTACATGCGACATCAAATCGTTGCCTTTTTCAGGCTGCCCTGAGCCCTCTTTGAGGTTGAGAAGGGCTGGATATAACTGCGGTAAATCTATATAAATAAAAATGTAATGTTCGTTGGTGGGATTAACAGAATTCAAAAACCACTGGACAAATTGACACCAAATTTGGACACAAGACACCTAACAACCCAATGTGTGTCCTTCACTCAAAAAATGATTTTGTCATTTGGGAGTTGTAGTTGTTGGGATTTATAGTTCACCTACAATCAATGAGCATTCTGAACAACGATGGAATTGAACCAGACTTGGCCCCCATAACCAATGGAAAATATTGGAAGGATTTGGTGGACAGTGTCCTTTGGTTTTGGAGTTTTAGTTCACCTACATCCAGAGAGCACTGTGGACTCAAACAATGATGGATCTGGACTAAACCCTACACAAATACTCAATATGCCCAAATGTGAACACTGGTGGAGTTTGGGGAAAATAGAATCTTGACATTTGGGAGTTGTAGTTGCTGGGATTTATAGGTCACCTACAATCACAGAGCATTCTGAACCCCACCAACGATAGAATTGACCCAAACACCCCACACAGAACAGCCATGTGGGCCACAGCAGCACATGGCAGGAGACAGGTAGTAATAAATACATTCACAACATGAGCCAGAAATATAGTTGGTATTTGTTCTAACTGTAGCATCACGATTGAGCTTTAGAATGATTAATGTGGAGAGGATGACTCTTTCAATGTCTAAAGCGCTGTCACATAGAAGTGAATGCAGACTAGTTTTAGAGGAGAGTACACTTCAGTTGACTATTAGAAGGACTGGTTTGTCAGTGGAATGAATTGCTTAGAGCAGTGTTTCTCAAACTGCTCCTCCAAGTGTTTTGAGCTTCAACTCCCAGAAATCCTAGCCAGTTTACCAGAATTGTGCAAGCTGAAGTCCAAAACATTTGGAGGAGCACAGTTTGAGAAACTCTGGCCTGGAGAGGTGATGTATTTCCCTTTGGCTGTCTTGGAAAAGAGAGTGGATGTCATGGCTAGCGGAGGACCCTTCTCAGTATTGCAGCAACCTTGGGAGGAGTTAATCCAGCCCTCTAGGTGTTTTGGACTTCAACTCTCACAATTCCTATCAGCCAGTAGTAAGTTGAAGTCCAAAACACCTGAAGGACCGAAGTTTGCCCATGTCTGGGTTAATCTAACCTCATCAAGGAAAGAATCATAGGCTGCTGGGGTTATCTTGCTGAAATGATCACCAGCTGAGATTTCATAGTAAAGGGGGTTTGGAAAAAAATAGCTCTTTGGCAGAAGATAACACCATTCCTTTGGACTCTTGTCATGGATCTTAGCTGCTGCCCCCAGGGTTAGAAGTCTGGACCCTGATCTTGTTCCTGTAATCCTGATCTGGACCCTGTTGAATACTGAATCTTTGACTCTGAATTCTGGACTGACTTGCCTGAGTTTGATTTGTGGAGTTGGATGGGGACTTGGACTTCAGTTTGCATCCCTTACTGTCCGGCTTGACTTTGGAACTCTACCTTTGGTTTGTACCCTTGGGTTCTTGGTCATTTTTTGATACGTGAACGCCTGGCATCTGATTATTGGACTGTAACCTTGGGTATTGTTTATTATTGCTTGTGACCTGGCTCGGCTTATCTGGGTTAATCTAATTAATTGGACACTTGGTAGTGACTTGTATTCATCATTACTCCAGCTGTGTGATCCAATTCAGTTATTTTGGCCAGACCTTGGAAGACTCAAGACTTTAGTTATTTATAAATATGGTCTTGGCTTACCTTGCTTTTGTTTAAATAAATCTCAGCTCTGATACTGGGAGAGCCTCAGGACACGACAGTGGACAACTACCTGGTGGGATGCTTTAGCTGGAGATCCTACACCAAGAAGGGAGTTAGATTCTTTCAACTCAACGATTCTATTTGCTGTGTACTCTTCTTCTGAGGAGGACGTAGAACAGGAGGCTGGAGATGTAGGAGTTGGGGATTTGGGGCCAAGTGTTGAGGAGGAAGAAGAGGGAGAGGAAAACATACTGCCGTTTCCTACGTTTCAGGAATGCCGAAGGGCGAAGGAAGAAAAGAAGAAAGTCAGCTAGCATTACTGCAAGGACGCTGAGCAATCAGACCTTGGCCTAGCTGAGGGCTATAAATAAGCAGTAAAGCTTATTTTGTCAATGCTGGCAGCAATTGATCTACTTAGTGCTTCTCTGCTCCAGTATCCTTGCTTGCAGCTCCAGCATCAACAAAGTGCCTCACAAAGATGTTTTGCCAAAGACTCTTGTTTCATGTCTGATGTAAGACTTTTTGGAATTTTCCTGCTATTCCTTTCCTGCTCTTTGTTACATTATTATCATTTTGCTGAAGTAAAGGTTTCTTAGTTGCTTTAACCCATGTTGTAAGGCTATTCCTGGGACAAAACAGGGCACTATTGTTGGTTGAAGGCTGCTAATTTCGATCAACAAAGGATAGCAAGTTATTGCTGTGCACCTTCAAGTAGTTTCTGACTTATGGTAACCCTAAGATGAGCCTATCTTTGGGGGCTTTGGGGGAAGATTTCTTCAAGAGGGACTGCCTTTGCCTTCTCAGGCTGATAGTGTGTGACTTGCCCAAGGTCACTTGCCCTGTGGCTGAATAGGGATTCAAACACTGGTCTTGGGATTCGTAATACAACACTTAAACCACTGTGCCATACTGGCTGTCAATGTATTATATCAAGCTTTAAAAAGTATTTTGTACTGCAACTTCCTGAAACTTCCAATCAACTGCCTAGAAAATTCTGGGGGGTGTAGTCCAAAAAGGGGATTTTCCAAGCTCTTGTAAACACATGAATAAAGCTAAAACATAGCCAGCTACCCAAGGCCATTACATTTATTAATAAGTGTTTTTTTTTTTCTGGTAAATAGACGGAAGGAGTCTCAGACCCAAGAGGATCTCAGCTGTCAGATGAAGGCTACAATTAATGAACTGGAAACTGCCAGTCAGCTTCAGGAAGAAATGCTGAAGGAATCCAGTAGTCAGACAGAGCACCTGAGGATGATGGTCCAGGGCCATGAAAATGTGTTCCGGGAACTCCGGCAAATCCTAATAAAGTATGAAGAGGACATGGGTAAGAAGGTGTACGAACATGAATCCGTTGCCAATCTCCACATCTGCAACTTGCCCACTGCTTTTGGCAAAGTGCTGCGAGATCTGGAAGCTGAGATGCTGCGCCTCCAAGGAAGGCTTGCCTCAGTAAGTGCCCTTCCATTCAAGTTGCCTAGAGTCTAGACCAGGGATCCTCAAACTAAGGCCAGGGGCCAGGTGCAGCCCTCCAAGGTCATTTACCCGGCCCTCGCTCAGGGTCAACCTAATTCTGAAATGACTTGAAAGTGCACAATAACAACAACAATCCTATCACATCAGCCAAAAATAGACCCACACTTCCCATTGAAATACTAATAAGTTTATATTTGTTAAAATTGTTCTTTGTTTTAATTATTGTATTGTTTTTAAGTGTCTTTTGCACTACAAACAAGATACGTGCAGTGTGCATAGGAATTCATTTATGGTTTTTTTCAAATTATAATCCAGCCCTCCAACAGTTTGAGGGACTGACCTGGCCCTCTGTTTAAAAAGTTTGAGGACTTGCTGGTCTAGAGATTGCATAGAACTGTGTATTTGTAGTATTATGTGTAGGAGAGAAACATAAAAATTGGAATAGGACATGACTTAATCAAAATCACGTTGATAATGTGGTATGAGAACAATTATTAATAATGACGACAATCCGCTTTCCTTTCTCAAAGGACAATACTGGTCAGTTGAGTACCTGTCCAAACGTATCTCCTGCTATGAACCATCACAAACTTAAGATCATCAGGAGAGGCCCTGCTCTCGATCCCATCACTCTCGCAAACGCGGTTGGTGGGAATGAGAGACAGGGCCTTCTCAGCAGTGGCCCCCCGTCTGTGGAACTCTCCCTAAAGATATCAGGTTGGCCACCTCCCTCCTGTCCTTTAGAAGACAACTGAAAACTTGGCTCTGGGGCCAGGCATTCGATTAGAAGCCAGCGGCAATAGGAAAAGGAAATTGGGATTTTACGACATGGATTCTCCTGGCTCGGCTTGGTTTTACTAGCACGTTAATCAATTAATTTATTGTTAAATTTTACTATGATGTTGTACAATGTTCTAAAATGATTTTATTGTGAATTGTAATTTTTATGGTATTTATGCTGTTAGCATCCTCTGATGCTCATGTCAGGCCATGCTGAGTCCCCCTTGGGAGAAGGGCAGGATATAAATATATTAAATTAATAAATAAATAAAATACTGGATACTCCATCCTGTTGAGATAGGGGTAAGCAACTACAGTAGTGGCTAACTGCCATTGTTTTGGATGGCTAGTCACAGTCTTAATGCACTTTGGTCTTTTAAAGTGCATGGATTTAAGTGTCTACAAGGCTGTACTGAGCTCTCCTCCTACATGGGTTTGAGGTGAGACCATGTCTGCAGACAGTAAAGCTTTGTGTTAAATCTGGGATACTTTTGATTTCTAAAAAGCTAGATATTGCCATGGGAGCAGTCTGCCAGCAAAAGACAGATCCAGGATCCAACTTCGGAAATGATCTCAAAGCTCATCTAATCTAATAACTTGGAATGTAGGCACTCTATTACCACACTATACACAGTAAGGTAAAAGCAATGTTGCCACTGCATATGCATGCACACAGTCATACCACTTTTTTCTCTCTGAAAACACCCAAAAACTTTGTATGAGGTGATAGGATGAGTGTGCAAACTATAGGCAGTATGTTTTGTGCCTTTTTAAAGCTCTAGTTGTCTTACCACCAACCTCTCACTGTTTTGACAGTTCACTTGGAATGGGAAGGGGCAGATGGTGGTAAAGGGAAATATATGGTGGTGGACAGTAAGGTTGTGTCGGGAAACAAGAAGAACAGTTCCAGGTTTCTGCATCGCTGTCTGGTTCCAGCAGCTATCTCAAATTCTACATGATTCCAGTAAAAGGAAACAAAGACAGAAAGATAGTCAAGCCCTACTGCCATCTAAGATGCAAGTTCAATTAAAAAGACACATCTGCTGACATTGCACTACTCTATTTCCTCAAATAGTGTAGTGGCTACTCCAGATAGAACCCAACTGCCAAACATCACTCAGGGGACCTTTTCATCAACCGCCCTATGGCTGGACTAATCTGCTGGAAGAGCTTTGACAGTTAAATTAGCTGTCAGAATTTAAGAGACAATTAAAGACGTGGGTTGTTGTAGGTTTTTTGGGCTGGATGGCCATGTTCTAGAAGCATAGGTTTTTCAAGCCATACAGCTCAAAAAACCTAAACAACCCAGTGATTCCGACCATGAAAACCTTCAACAATAAATTAAAAACCTATCTTTTCCAGTAGGCTTTCCCAGTCAGTTTTAACTTGAGAATTTCAATCCGCATTTTTACTATGTGTATCTTGTTATATATGTTTTCATAGTCTTGTATCTATTTTTCTGTTTTAACCATGTTGTATCCTGCCTCGAGCTGCAAGGAGAGGCAGTTAATGCAATAACAACAGCAATAATTCCCAACCAGGAAATGAAGAGAAAAGGCTTTCCTGGCCTAAAACTGTGTGATCACATTATTTTAGAGTGCCCCTGTATAAGGTGTAGGGTTGCTTTTTTGTATAATACTAGCTGTACCCGCCACGCATTGCTGTGGCAAACCTTCCCTCCCTCTTTCTCTCTCCTTCCTGTTGGGGTTCAGCCTGAGTTTGAACTTGAACCTGATTCTCTGTTTGTTCCTCCTGATGCTAATGAAAGTATATTTACTGATGCTAGTGGAAATGTACCTTTTGATGCCAATGCTCCTGAAATTAGTGAGGAAGAATCTGCTGTAGGTTTGGAAAATGCCAATGTTCCTGAAATTAGTGAGGAAGGAACTTCTGTAGATTTGGAAAATGAAAGTACCAGTGTTAATGAGAATGTTGCAGAGGGAGACCTTGAACTTTCCCTCCCTTCTGCACCTGTTAACTGTAATGACAACAGAAGGAGCCAAATTTGGGAAGACAGAAATAAAACACTCAGTTTGCGTCGATCCTCCCGAATTCAAGAATTAAAAACATTGTCTTCAAAACAGAAGGGCGGTTCACGGAACCGATTCTTGAGTTTTAATTGCAATACGCCAGGCTGATTCCCTCAGTTCAGGCATCGTTTCAGAATTGATGAAGACCTTGGCAGTTCTCCCGGTTCCCTGGCCATAGTATGGAAAGATTTCTAGGATATCAAGTACGGTTAGTGGATTGCTAACAGATTCAAGTATTTCTCAGAGAGGCTTTTGGTTTTGCTTTGTCCATTTAAATTCATGTTTGCTGATTTTGCTGTGGCTTTTGACTTGCATTTTTCTTTATTTTGTAACCATTTTTCTTCAATAAAAAAGGATTGTTTTTCACAGCCAAGTGTGGTGGATAGTTATCTTAGGGCCTCGTTCCTCTGCTCTGGATTGCAACACTTCCTTCCCTCCCTCTTTCCTTCTTTCCCTCTTTTTCTTTCTCTTCTTCTTTCTTCCTTCTCTACCTGTTCCTTTTCTCGCTTCCTTTGCTGTTTGGTTCCTCCTTCCTCCTTTGTTCCTTCTTCCTTCCTTCCTTCTTTCACTTTTTTTTCCTTCTCTTTCCTTCCTTCTCTACCTTTCTTTCTTTCCTTCTCTCTTCTTCCCCTCCTCTCCCCTTCCTTCCTTCTCTACCCTCTTTCTTTCCTCTTCTCTCCCTCCTTCTTCTCTATCTTTTTTCTTTCCTTCTTTCTCTCCTTCCCTCCTTCTTTCCCTCTTTCTCTCCCTCCCGTTTCGTGTCGTTTTAGTTGCCCTCGGCGGTCCCCCACAGCTCCCGAGCGTGAGTGCTTACATCGGTCTGGTGGGCTTTCTCAGGCTGGGCTCGTGTAGAGGGAGGCAGGCAGACGGCAGTGCGCATGCGGAGGGAGATTTGGGCGCGGGGGAAGCTGGGAAATGGAGTCCTTCCTCATCGTATTCCTCCCGAGGCCTCTGCGCATGCTCCGTGAGATTTGGGCGCGGGGGAAGCTGGGAAATGGAGTCCTTCCTCATCGTTTTCCTCCCGAGGCCTCTGCGCATGCTCCGTGTTTTTCGGGTATTGTGCGTTTGTGTTGTTGCATATTGGTGTTTTGAGGGTTGTTGGTCATACCTTGGGGGAAGAGGTATTAGCAGGGCAAATGTGGTGAGATTTCGTCCGGTGGTTTAGCCGTTTTTGACCGCCTAATTACAACCTTAAGGTTCTTATATATATAGATTGAATTGTAACAAAAAATTAAGGCGGTGTTAGGATCTATGTTGGGGTCCCGGGAATCACATATGTTCTATAGGATACACTCTGCCTTATGTGTTTTTAACATGTAAGAAGAATTGTTCTTTGTTATAATTTGTGACAATTTATTAACAGCTTGAAGAACAACAAGAACTACTGAAGAAAGAATCCCAGTGCAAAATTGAAATGGTGCTTCAGGACCATCATGAGAGGTATGTCATTCTCTATTTTCATTTTTTAATGTATTTTATATTAATGTGAGATTAGTGTAATGTGAATGTTTAAATGTAATTTTGTACAATGACTGTGAATGTAACCTGATTGCATTAGCAAAGAGTGTATTGACATTGAAAGGGTTAATCAGTCAAGCCTCTAGTAAACTGTGAAGTTGTGACCCTGAGTGTGCCTGGAACATGTAGGGAAAATCCAGAGATAAGATTTCATTCGTCCTTTGGTGCTTTTGTCTTGTTTCTGTTCTTTTTGGTTGGGCGTCAGTGCGAGTGTGTGCTGTATATTTGCTCTACTCAGTAAAGCTATACGTTTGCTTTTCCTGAAGTCTCAAAGTGTCCATTCTTCTACGTTTGAAAGGTTCTGTCGCACTCTGACATTTTAATGGTTTAGAACAGGCATAGGCAAACTTCAACCCTGCAGGTGTTTTGGATTTCAACTCCCACAATTCCTGGCCTCGGGCCCCTTCCTTTTCCCGCTTATGCGGCTGAGGGGGGAAAGGAAGGGGCCTGAGGCCAGGAATTGTGGGAGTTGAAATCCAAAACACCTTCAAGGTTGAAGTTTGCCCATGCCTGGTTTAGAATGTAGACTTACCTACAAAAAACAGTCTACATTCTAAAGACAGCCAACAAAAAAACAACAAAATGGAAGGTTCTTAGCCTGAGATGTTCAAAGCGAGATGAAATAATCCACAATAGATACATAAACTATTGGTATTAAGAAAGCTATTGAAAGCTGTGCCGTTTTCATAGTAGGTTGTGGAGTTTTCAGCAGGAGCTGTGTAGCTTGTGGAAATTGGTGCATTTTTCTAGGGAAGTCGTACAGTTTTCTTAGATAAGCTATAGTTTTCCATCATTGTGGGGGTGAATTCCCAAATGTCTCTGAGAGAAGGGATTAAAAATTGCGTCATTTTTCTTGAGATCTGTTTGAACTTGGAGAAATCAAGATTTACCGTCTGCAAACGTGGGATGGAGGTGATGATTTCCTCTGGAACTTTTTTCTTCAACCGTGGGACTTTGCAGCAGCCATTGAGATTTCACTATGATAAGGAGATCATTTTCAGGACAGCATTGAGTTCCCTACAAACTAGTGTTTCCAAGCATTAAGAATCAAGCCTCCTCCCATCTATATATCCCCTTCTATGATTCTGTTTATTGGTCGCCCCATTGTGCAACTATATGTTCATCACTTGCTTCTGTACAAACAAATTTGATGTAATGAATATCGCCTCTCTCTTTGTTTGTTAATCACAGTATTGAAAGGCTGATCAGTGAGCATGAACAGGAATTGGAAGCGCTGAGTGAGAATGCCAATGCTTCCCGCAGCCATGCAAGCAGTATCCAAAGCCAGCTGGAAATTGTGCAGTATGTCTCTAAGTCATGCTAATCTGCAAGTATATCACTGCAAGCTTCTTAGAGCTGTTACCCACAACTTGAATGTATACACTTTGATTGAGTATATCAGTAAGGGATGTAATTGTGCAGAGGGTTAATTAACTTTCTGAAGTTAGGACTCTCGGATAGGAAAAAATCCCTGCTTGCCTTCCCAGGATAAACCATTGCATATTCACAGTAAACTATGTGTGGCAGAAGCCCAAGCTTTTAGTCTTGCACGTTACCAAATACATACTATGGATTTCTTCACAGCCCTATGTGGAGTTGGCAACTCAAAATTCAGCCCCTCCCCCAACCCAAATAATAGTAAGTTCTTGATGTTTGAAAGTATTTTTCCAGCTTTGTCATCAGCCACTGGCTGCATTTACACTGTGCAGATGCTGAAAAGTAACATGGTGCCCCATCACTCCAGTGTGGCTCTTCCTTAAAGCTTATTTATTTATCATGTCAGGAGGAACCAGACAGTTGTATTACATTTTTAACAAAACAGACAAAACACAAAGTTTGCAAAGTTGGTAGTTGATTAAATGTCCTTTGACCAGTATCTGGCCACTTGGTGTTGCCGCAAGAAGGTCCTCCATTGTGCATGTGGCAGGGCTCAGGTTGCATTGCAGCAGGTGGTCAGTGGTTTGCTCTTCTCCACACTCGGATGTCGTGGATTCCACTTTCTGGCCCCATTTCTTAAGGTTGGTTCTGCATCTTGTGGAACAGCTAAAGTAACCCAAAACGTGCATGAAAAAATACAGCATTTGGCATGAAGTTAAGGTAGATTTCCTGCTTCTGTAACAAACCTAGATTGTTGCAGTGCACAAATACTACTATATTTAAAACTTTCGTTTTTAAGGCTGTTATATAACTCCATCATTCAGTTCCAGACTGTCTTTCACCTTTGAAATATTTTGAAGCTCATCACTATTTTTTCTGCCTTGGTATACTTTCCTAAATGTTTCAGTTGCTCATGTTTATTCTTATTTATTAAGTTTATTTATATCCCGCTTTTTCCTCTCCATATAGAGACTCAAATGTTTGCATCCTATTTATTATCAATCAGCCAGTCTGACTTAATATGTTATGCAGTGATTTGATTTATTGCAGATAACAGTAAATCTATTTTATTCATTCCATTTCGTTGATTTTTTTCATTCATTCAAATTTTATTGATTTAATTTCTTGCTTAAATATAGGAAGAGCCCTGGTTTTCTTCTGAGAGATTATACAGTGAGGCCTATTAACAGGACAAGAAACTCATTGCCTTTTTCCTGTTGCCTCAGTTGGCATCTGGACATCACAGACCTGCCTTTCAAATTTTCTTTCTAGATGAACAAAACTCTGGTGTCATTGTAAATGTAACCTTAACCATTTATTTGCAGGCATGTATAGAGCTTCTCCCCAGTGTGAGTCCTGTGATGTGAACATAGACTTGCACTGTTCGTGAAATTCTTTTCAGACTTCGAACATTTACAGGGTTTCTCCCCAGTGTGAATCCTTTGATGTGAGCATAGTCTTCCACTCTGAGTAAAGCTCTGTCCACACTACAGCCAATTCTGGGCTTTCTTCCCAGTGTGAGATTCTGATGTGAACATGAGCGAAGCTGTGTCCACACTCAGTGCATTTTTAGGGTTTCTCCCCAGTGTGAGTTCTTTGATGTTTCAGTTGATGTTTCAGTTTCAGTGGAAACTTTCAATGAAGCTCTGTCCAAATTCCTGGCATTTTTAGTGTTTCTCCCCAGTGTGAATCCTTTGGAGTGTCCTTTCCGAGTGAAGCTCTGGCCACACTCCAGACATTTATAGGGTTTCTCGTGTGTGGTCTTTGATGTAAACTTAAGAGTTTCACTCTGAGCGAAGCTCTGACCACACTCCAGGCATTTATAGCGTTTCTCTCTAGAGTGAGTCCTTTTATGTAATCCCTACATCTTATGGTAGCAGCTTCCGTAACAATATATTGTTTAAACTACTTTATGTTTCCCTTCTTAGAGAACAAGCAAGAAACCAGAATTCATTGTACATGCGTCAGGTCAACCAGCTGGAAAGCACTGTGTCTCAGTTACGTTCGGAGCTGCGAGAAACAAGGAGAATGTCTCAGGACAAGGTGAATGCAAAGGTTTTGTCAACACAAACTGTACTCCATTATGTATGTCTTGAAGTCCATGCTGAGCATCAGACTTCTGATAGATACTCCAGAATGAAATTTGGAGTTTGCATGCACCCTGTTTCTTATACTTGCTCTGTGTTCCTACCACATTGTTTCCAGATAAGCCCCCACATTGGCAGTCTTTAGGAGGCCCTGCTCTCGCTCCCACCTCCCTCGCAGGCGCGATTGGTGGGGACGAGGGAGAGGGCCTTCTCCATGGTTGCCCCTTGACTCTGGAACTCACTCCCCAAGGATATCAGACAAGCCCCCACATTGGCAATCTTTAGGAGGAGCCTGAAAACGTGGCTGTTCCAGTGTGCCTTCCCTGAATAAAGGAAACAATCCCCTGCAAATACTCTGAGAAGCACTTTAATTACCTGTTGGGTTGCTCTTTACTTTTGATTTAAAACCTTCCAAATAGATACATCCTTTGTTCATGTCCAGCATTTATTTTTAAAGTTTTAACTATTACATTTGGCCCAGCCATAGGTTTAAATTTTTGTGTGTTATTGTCTACTTGTGAGTTATATTAATTGTATTGTTTATTTTGTTTATTGCTTGTTATTTTATTGTTGCTTGTTTTGATGTGTTGTTGGGCTTGGTCTCATGTAAGCCACTCCGAGTCCCTTGGGGAGATGGTGGCGGGGTATAAATAAAGTTCTATTATTATTATTTATTATTTTATTATTATAAGGTTGCCAGAAACGTGCGTTCCCTAACTAACATTGTTCAGCTGTTGTCTGAAATGTGCTAAGGCCAGCTCTGTTTACTTACTGTTTCCTCTATTCCCCAAAGCAGTCGAGAAAAATTATACTTTTGATCTTACCTTTTACAGACATTTGCTCATATTTAGCTATTTGACTTCTAATCCACAAAAGCAGCTTATTGGGTGTTTATATTGGCAAACCTGCCAACAATTTGCTCGATTTCAGTGAAAGTTTTTTTTTATGACATTAATAATATTCCCTCTTAAAGATAATTCCAAAAAGTCAAAGAAGAAGATTGCTGACTAATATTTCACAGTGTTTGAAAGGAATGCATTCAGCTCTTTGTTGAGGTCTTAACTTGCTTAGATGGTGGACACAAAGCAAAAGGTGCTGCTCCTTGTGTCTTGAGATTAGGAATTGCTCATGGAGTTGGTGCCCACTTTTATCCCCACCTTTTATCCCCATCTTCTTTCTGACTGGACTTTCTTTAGCAGCATTAGCATTTGGAGACTAATAAAGGAGAGCTGAAGGGGGGAAAAAACGTTGCAACAGCATGTGTGCTGTACAATGAGTAAAGTCTTGAACTGGGAAAGTATTACCATGTTCCTGATCTTGCCACATTAATGCTATGCTAGTCTTCTGAACAGGAAAGCTGCTGTAAGACTCTTTGTGACTGTGGGTGTACTTTTGTGTTAATATCATAGATAGAAGAACTTGAGAAAGAGCTGCATCTGGTTAACTCAGAAATAGCCGAGGCTCAGAGTGAAAGGGATCAGTATAGCCTGGAAACTGGAAACTTGGATGATCAGGTTCAGCTGTTGAGGGTAAGAATGTAAGACAACATTATTATTATTGTTATTAGTAATAGAAGCAATATAAGTTGAGCATCCCTTATCTGGAATTCTGAAATCTTCCAAAATTTTGAGGCTAAGATAGTGACTTTTTTGCTTTCTGATAGTTCAGTGTATTATGCATAAAATCATTAAAAATTGTGTGCATAAAATTACTTCTAAGCTATATGCATGAGATGTATATAAAATGTATATGAATTTCATGTTTAGACTTGAGTCCCATTGGCAAGTTTAATTCTTATGTTGGTGAATGCAAATATAGGTATTCTTAAAGGCAAAAAAAATTCCAAAATAATTCTGGTCCCAAGTATTTCAAATAAGAGATACTTGAACTTTCGTAGTAGTATTTCCTTAATATCTTGAATGAGACTATCATATTAAATCACTTTAAAATCATAGTAATGATCCAGCTAAATGGATCAGATTCCACACATTTGTGAAGACCTAGGGAACACAGACTTCCACAATCTTAAGTTATTTAATCTTCATGATATATAAATCCTCCAATATTTAATGATTTGTAATTCAAGATTTTGTTGAGGATGCTCAGAACTCATGGTTTTGGGAGCAGGCTGTGTCCAGGAAGGGGAGGAAGATTTAACTCTATTATTTTTCATAGCCTTTTGTAGAAGACCATACAAATGGGGTGGGGTAAATTTCATTGGGAGGGAAGGGTGCAGCAAGTTAAACCACTGAGCTGCTGAACTTGCTGACTGAAGGGTCAGCGGTTCAAATCCAGGAAGTGGGTGAGCTCCCTTTGTTAGCCCCAGCTTCTACCAACCTAGCAGTTCGAAAACATGCAAATGTGAGTAGATTAATAGGTACTACTTCTGCGGGAAGGTAACGGCACTCCATTCAGTCATGCTGGCCACATGAATTTGGAGGCGTCTACAGACAACGCCGCCTCTTCAGCTTAGAAATTGAGAGGAGCACCACAATTGGACACGACTAGACTTAATGTCCAGAGGAAACCTTTACCTTTACTAAATTTCTTTGGAGTAGGCCATGTTTACCTCACATGGTGGGGGAGAAGGAAGGACTAATTCCCTTTCATTGGCCATATGTAGCTTAGAAAGAATCAGAAAATAAACATGATAGAACTCATACCCCTGACAGTACCAATTAGAATTAATGCATTACCTTGTAGAGTGTTGTCCCCAAGCTCTGTTCCATTGTTTTTTGCTCAGTGATGTTTGCTTCTAGGCAGCATAAGAATGTTTGTATCTTGGCAAGATATTTTGGTTAATGGAAGATATAAACGATATTTAATTTGAACTACGGACTGTTATTTAAATTCTTCAAGCATATGGCTTACTTTAAATGCTCTTGCTGGAGCAGCAGGTTAACCGCTGAGCTGCTGAACTTGCTGACCAAAAGGCTAGTGGTTCAAATCCAGGGAGTGGGATGAGCTTTGGCAGTTAGGCTCAGCTTCTGCCAACCTAGCAGTTCCAAAACATGCAAATGTGAGTAGATCAATAGGTACCTCTCCTGCGGAAAGGCAACAGCACTCCCTATAGTCATGCTGGCCACATGATCTTGGAGGTGTCTATGGACAACCCCAGTTCTTCGACTTAGAAATTGAGTTGAGTACCACCCCCCAGAGTCAGACATGACTAGACGTAATGTTAGGAGAAACCTTTACCCTTATGGCTTACTTTGACTCTGCACTGTAGTATAATTTAATAATGATAAATGTAAAGCTTTCTTGCTTTTTTAAAAAAAACCAAAGCAAATTGTAATGCTTTGAAGATGCCCTGTTTGCATTGTAGTCAGAATTGCACAAGAAGGATATGGAGCTCAATCTAGAAAAAGAGCAGAATAAACGGCTCTGGGATCGAGACACAGGAAGCAGTATCACCATTGACCATTTGCGGAGGGAGCTGGACAACAAGAACATGGAATTGCAGCGCATGGATGCCTCAATGAAGTCCATGAAGGCGGAGAGCCAGGAACAAATGGATCGACAGGTCAGGAGGGATGGCCAAAGTGGAGAGCTAGCTCAAGGGGAAATGCCCACTCTGTGTTATGGTCCTAAACTCCTGATGCATGAGGATGCTTTTTTATTTTAATTACTAGCTGTCACCTGCCATGCTTTGCTGTGGCCCATTCTGTGTATATGTGTTTTGTGTGTGTGTATATATATGTGTATATGTATATCTATGTGTGTCTTTGCATATATACGTGTGTGTGTGTGTGTGTGTGGTTTTGCACATGTGTTGTAATGTAGTTTTTGTTTTTAAGTCTCTTCTGGTGTGTTTTTCAGTGTTGTTATGAGTGATGGTCACTTGTTGGCCTGAGAGGTGTATTGTGTCCAAATTTGGTGTCAATTTGCTCAGTGGTTTTTGAGTTATGTTAATCCCACAAATGAACATTACATTTTAATTTATATAGATAACTAACTTGAGGCCATGTCATACTTAGGCCATCAAAGAACTTACTTTTGATAGTAACAGCAGAAAATTACAATTATGTGACCTCAAAGCAGCAGCTTTACAGTGATATTGTTACATTAGAGCAGGCATGGGCAAACTTTGTTCCTCCAGGTGTTTTGAACTTCAACTCCCACATTCCTAACAACTGGTAGGCTGTAAGGAATTGTGGGAGTTGAAGTCCAAAGCATCTGGAGGGATGAAGTTTGCCCATGCCTGGTCTATAGGGTCCCTCATCCTTCAAGCAGTAATTAAACTTTTTAAAAAATCAAATGGATGCTTTAAAAAAAACCTTACTGGAAACAGAAGGAAAAAGCAGAGGATAATATCACCATGGAACTATTCCTTACAAAACTGGTATAACCATGTTAGTGGCTGGTTGGAAGCACCTTGAACAATCAATGGTTATTTCTTCAGCTGCCTGTTGATGGCATTGTTGCTTTATGGTAAAAGCAAAGGTAGGGTGTGCATGTAAGTTTAATGATAGGGAAATTGGAAGTGTTGGTTTGGACCTGAGTGTGCTAACATGTAGCATTTCAACTTTTGTTGAGAACCACTGGTCTAGAACAAATATTATCATAACTCTCTTTACTATCATGAAAAGGTCGAGAACACAGAAGTGGGGCAGCATCTACTTAAGCTGTGAAACACAGTCTAAATGTGATGCAATGCTTGGCAAACTACTACTAGGGAGCTGGATTCAGATCCCCTTCCAATCATGGATCTCACTGTCTAGGATTCCTTCATAATGCTGTTGTTTAGATATAATGTATATTGATGCCACATAAAGAGGTATTCCTGCTGCCACATCCACACATAAAGGATTTCCTTGGTCTTGGAAGCTAGTGTTTTGGAAACATTGCAAAACTTTTCTCTGTGGGTTAGTTTTTTATTTATTTATTTTATTTATTTGGTGCATTTGTTGACCGCCGCTCTCAGCCCTGGGGCGACTCGCGGCGGTGTACAACATTTAAAAACCATTTACAATAGAACACTACAAAAAACAACATATCAAAATACACAATCAACTAAATTTTTAGTAGCTGCAGTGGAACAGGAAATGAATGCACCTAGATGGAAACAAAAAAAATGAAGTTTGAGTTGAAGATGTCATAAGAGCTTTGAAGAAAGTACTTGCAGGTCGTTGGAAAGAAGCGTTGACTAGGAAATGCTGGAGACTGTCCTTTCATAGAGAACTGAAAATCTGGATGTTCCAGCAAGAACGATTAGTCCCTAAGCCCAGTTGGTAGGTCGTCAGATAGTCCTCTGTTCTGCACTTCATTCACTTCCCCTGCCCTATGATACGTTGTTTGGACTACCTTCGCCCAGCACTTTTAAAAAGATTATGTCCACTTTTAGTGCTTCCGGCCATTGCTATTGTTGAACCTCATTTGATGGAGCTCCAATGTTCTCAGTGTTTATATTTTATTTTTAGTTTGTTTTATCGGGTTATTTTGTATTTTATTATGTTTTTACTTTTATTTTTATTTTATTTCTTATTTTTATTTTTCTCTATTTTGTTATAGTTGTGTTGTTTTCTATTGTCTAATGTGTTTTTTCCTGAGGTAAACTGTTTGTATAGTTTTTGTTTGTGCATTGAATGTTTGCCATATTTGTTAGAAACCGCCTTGAGTCCCTTCGGGGAAATAGAGTGGTCTATCAATAAAGTTTGTTGTTGTTGTTGTTGTTGTTGTTGTCTGGGTACAACTATCTAGATTTTTTCAAATGAGCCATCAATCCAGGAGCTTACATTGTCACAAAGAACTGTCGGGTGCACATAACTCGCATGTGTTTACCTATTTAAAGGAAAGAGCAGATTCAATATTGAAGAGTGAGCTGGAGGTGGCACATTTAGTGAGTGTTGGGGTTCAGCCTGTGTGTGAATCTGTACCTGACTCTCTGATTGTATTTCCTGATGTCAATAAAAATGTCAATGATTCTGAGGTCAATGTAGAAGATGACGGTTTGTGTAATGAAAATCCTGCTGCTTTGGAAAGCGAAAGTCCAAATTCCCATGAGAATGATTCAGAGCCAAGCGTTGAACTTTCACTCCCTTTTAGCTCTCCAGATAATCTGACACCTGGTCCCTCTAACGAGGATAGACGGGGGCAGATTTGGCAAAGCAGAGGCAAAGCGCAGAGTTTACGGAGGTCAGCTAGATTAAGAGAAATGCAAACATAGCCTTCAGGCACGTCACGAAATAGATTTCTATGCTTTAAAAATGCTTGGCCTGGATGCCCATTTAGTCCAGGCATCGTTTCAGATTCATGTGCAGACTCTTGCAGTTCTCCTGCTTCCAGTGGCTTTGTTCCAAGGAATTTTTCTAGTGCTTCAAGTACGGTTAGTGGATTGCTAACAGGTTCCAGGATTTAGCAGTGTTACTGTGGGTTTTTGATTTTGTTCATGGACATTTCTTGTTGCTGATTTTTACTGTGGCTTTTTACCTTGCATATTTTTTTACTCATCCTTCATCAATAAAAAGGATTGTTTTTTCCTGAAGTCAAGTGTGGTGGGTTGTTGTCTTAGGGTCCAGTTTCCTGCTCTGGGTTGCAACAGTGAGTTTCAAGATAAAAGTGTTAATTGGAGGAGGTAATGAACAAAAGTATCAAACTTCTGCCTCTGATTGTGGATAGAGTGGAAGAATGCTGGCCCAGCCTCACATCCCCTCTTCCCGCAGATAGCTTCTCCTTTCACCCTGGTTTTACTTAAATTGGTATAACCTCCCTTGATGGGTGAAAGCAGTGAAGAAATGCCTTTTCCCCCCTCCCTAGATGTCTGCCATTAAAGAAAAGAATGAAAGTATAGAGAAGGTTGCCTCTATGACTGCCCAGCAGGAGTCAACTAAAGAAACACTCCGCAAGGTTTCAGAGGAACTGGCAGAAAAGAAAATCAGCTTAGAGGCTGCAGAGAGGCAAGTGGCTGAGTTGACGTCGTCTGTGCAAGAGAAGGAAAGCATGATTGAAGTGACCAATGAGGAAATCCAGAAACTCCGTGGTCGAGTAGATGGCAAACTGCAGGAGCTCCAACAACTGAAGACTGAAAGTGAACACCTACTAGGTGTCCAGTCGGAGTGTGACTCCTTGAAGCTGCAGCTGGTGGAGAAGGAGAAGGTGGTTGAGATCCTGCGGAAGCAGATCGAGAACATGACCCAGGTTATTGGCCAGCATAGCCGGACAGCTGGTGCATTGGAGTTGGAGAAATCTCAGCTTTTGAAAGAGGCAAATGACAAGAAACTTGAAATCCATGAACTTAAGGTATGTATATTTTATTCGATTCCCCAGATAGGGAGTGCTAATGTTTTTTAAGAAAGACATTTTGGTTGTTTTCTCTAGATTTTGCAGGACAAGAAAGACTGCCAGTTGCGCGAGTTAGAAGCCAGCTTGAGTGAAATGGAATTGGAGAAGGTGAAACTGATGAACGCAAATGCTGAGAGGCTCCGAGTGCTGAAAGAGATGAAGCTTGAAAGAGAAGAGCTCATCAATGAAATAAAAATTAGTCGCATTGAGCTTGCCACCTTAATGGGTTGGTAATCCTTCTCTGTTGATATTTTTAAGTACCGTATATACTCGAATATAAGCCGAGGCACCTTATTTTACCACAAAAAACGGGGAAAACGTATTGATTTGAGTATAAGCTGAAGGGTGATTTGAGTATAAGCTGAGGGTGGGAAATGGAGCAGCTACTGGTAAATTTCAAAATAGAAAATAACAAAATTACATTAGTAGGTTAAATGTTTTTGAATCTATATAAATAAAAATGTAATATTTGTTTGTGGGATTAACATAACTCAAAAATCACTGGACGAATTGACATGAAATTTGGACACAACACACCTAACAGTCCCATGAGTGTCCATCACCCATAAACACACACACACACACACACAACCCCATCGGAACAGACTTAAAAACCCAAAAATTACACCATATTTTTTCTTCGTGGTCTCCGTGAATGCACACATATGGAGTTCTGCGCCTGCGCAGGCTCCAACGGAAAAGTTCCCAAGTTTCAACGTTTTGGCGGTAACCCCGCCCAGCCGCCCGCAGGGCATAAAAGGCGCTCCTGCGCACACTCCCGGTAGTTCCTGTTTTTCCGCCGCACAGCTCGCTCGGAGAAGCTTTCCCATACTATGTCAACGACACGCTTCAAGCGTTGTACCGAATGCCCGAGAAAGATCCCTGACTCGGACAAACATTCGAAGTGTCTCCGCTGCCTTGGAGAAGGCCACAACACTTCGACCTGCAAACATTGCCAGGCGCTGTCAGCCCAATCCAGAAAGAACAGGGCGGCGCGCCTTAGAGTCCTTCTTCTCGAAGAATCCCTAGCTCCTTCGACATCGACTGCTTCGACGTCTCGAGCTTCCTCGATACCGACGCCCTCGACATCCGCGACGGCTTCGGGTCCGTCGGCGTCGACTTCAACGATGCAGGCCTCAAAACCCGCATCGACTTCGTCCAGGGCGTCCAAACGACCTGAAAAACAGCTGTGCACGCTGACAACACAGACGATGCCGGCAAGATGACCGTCCACCTCGAGATCGGTGGCCTCGGTTTGTTCGGCGAGGTCGACCACGGCTACACCGCCTTCGACGTCAGCGATGCGGATAGCCTTTAAGAGGTCGCATGAAGAGTCTCGCAGGTTAAAGTCTGCCCTGCTCGCGGTCCCTCCAATGCCGGGAAGATCCTTTCAGCAACCCCCGGCGAAAAAGAGGTTGCAGCCGAGATCGTCTTCTTCATCCTCCTCCAAACATCCGGCTCAATCGTCGTCAGCGACCTCATCGTCTAGGTCGTCTCCCATCCAGTCGG
Organism: Anolis sagrei ordinatus; assembly: GCF_025583915.1. Classification (NCBI taxonomy): domain Eukaryota; kingdom Metazoa; phylum Chordata; class Lepidosauria; order Squamata; family Anolidae; genus Anolis; species Anolis sagrei. The sequence goes on from NW_026847549.1 coordinate 193,351,527, forward strand.
CTCAGAAACCCGGGCCGGTGATGGACGAGACTCCGGACATCCAAATTGAGGAAGAATTGCCTCCGTCACCGGTGCAATCGGTGTCGACCGTCGTCGAAAATCCTCCACCGGCAGCGAGGCAACAACTTTTCCCGCCTTCTACCCCAGAAAGGGGATGGCAGACCACGCGGTTGGCAAAAGCCGCTCAGGCCTCGGCATCTAAACAAGCGCCTCCACCTTCCTCCCCGGTGGGAGTGGCCAGGCCTCTCCAGATACCATCGAGACACCCCTCTTCCTCCTCTCAGCGCTCAGAGGAGGAAAAGCTCGACAAAGACATTCAAGGCTCTATACACTCAGAGTCTGTAATTTCTCTGGCTTTGGACAGATCTCCAACCCATGATACCTATGACGCCGACCCACCCTCGCCTACAGACAATGTTCGGGCCTTTGCCGACCAGATGGCGAGGATGGCAGAAGCGCTGGGTCTTGAGATTAAACAGACCTCAAAGGCAGTCACCGATCCGGTCTTTAAGAGGGTGCAATCTGAAGCCCCTCCGGCTCCACTGCTTCCTTTCCTGCCCTACTTATTAGAGGTCATCCAAGCGTCCTGGAAGACCCCTTCCTCGATACCCCCTACCTCTAAAAGAATTGAGGCATGGTATCGTACCGATGATGAGGGACTGGAGTGACTCAAACACCATCCCGACCCAAATTCCGTGGTGGTCAAGGCAGCCCAGTCAGGGAGGCAGTCCAACACCCCATCGGATCGAGAGGGAAAACGCTTCGATGCCGTGGGGAGAAAACTTTACTTGGGAGCCTTGCTCCTCACCCGAATGGTCAACTATGGGGCTTGCATGGGTGCCTACCAGCAAATCATCTGGGAGAAGGCCCAACCATTCCTGGAGAAGCTCTCCGAGGAAGATCGTGCAGTGATGTCTGCCCTCTCTCAAGAGGCCACCTCCCTAGCTCACCATCAAATGCAGATGGCAAAGCATACAGGTGATACTGCTGGCAAAATGATCGCACATGCGATAGCAATCCGGAGACACTCCTGGCTCCGGTCTTCTGGCCTCTCTACCTCTTCTCGACAAGTCATCGAGGATCTTCCCTTCGATGCTCTCGGCCTTTTCAACGCAGGGACTGATGACAAGCTGAAGTCCAATCAGGACTACAAACTCTTGGCCACTAAATGTGGTTTCGATAATCCACCGCAGGCTCAAAGAAACCGCTGGAATACTTACCGACAGCGTCATTTCTCCAACTACCCATATAGACAACAGTCGACGAGGCAGTCTCCACGGCCGGCTCAGGCCGCCCAAAACCAACCCCAGCAACAACAGCACCGGGGCCAGCAGAACCAGCGGTCTCGCTCCCGCCAGCCTCCGAACAACAACTCCAGACGTCGGGTTTGACGCCATCCTCGACGATACCGTCTCCACATCAGATACTTCTGCCGACTCCACCTCAACCCTCCCAGTTCTGCCCCATCCCAGAGAACCCGCAATCTCGAACCACGATCTTCCACAGTTTGGAAACCGTCTCTCAAAATTCATCGAGGCATGGCGACGCATCACATCAGATGCGTGGGTGCTCCATATTGTCAAAGACGGTTATGCCTTGCAGTTCAAAGAACTTCCTCCCACGGGCCGCATCGTCCTGACGGACCCGTCGCCGGCAATTCTGGCAGAAGTCGACTCCCTCCTCCAGAAAGGAGCAATCCAAAGGTCTCCATCTCACTTGGACAGTCGAGCCTTTTTTTCAAGGTACTTCACTGTACCGAAGCCTGACGGCTCCCTGCGCCCTATCCTAGACCTCAGGGCACTGAACAAATTCATTCGTCTCACGAAGTTCAGAATGGTCACGGTATCGTCAATAACTCGTATGTTGTATCGAGGCGACTTCTTTGCATCGATAGACCTAAGGGGCGCTTACTTTCATTTGTCTATCAGACAGTCCCACAGACGTTTCCTGTCCTTCAAAATCGGACAACAAACTTATTCCTTCTCCGTTCTGCCATTCGGCCTCGGTACGGCCCCAAGGACATTCATGAAATGCATGTCGGTGGTGGCGGCATTCCCCAGAAGACGGAAAATCCGGGTTTTTCCATACCTGGACGACTGGCTTTTGGCCTCGACATCGCCAAGGCTACTGGAGTCTCAAATCTCCTTCACCCTCAGACTTCTAGAGGATCTCGGCCTTCAGTTGAACGCCGAAAAGTCTTGCTTACTTCCATCGACATCGATAAAGTTCATCGGCGCCGACTTCGATTCCCTCTCAGAGACAGTGTCCTTACCAAAATTAAGATTCCAGGCCCTACAATGAGAAGTCAACCATTGCACTTCAACAACAAGACTAAGGGCGCGACACATCCAAGTACTCCTCAGCCATATGGCCTCGACGGTGATGGTCACCCCATTGGCCAGGCTGAAGATGCGCCCTCTCCAGAGGTGGTTTCTCGACAATTTCAACCCCCAACGAGATCCTGACTCCAAACTGCTGACAATGCCAGCGAGGGTCAAACATTCCTTGAGATGGTGGAAAGATCCCATCAACGTGTGCGTCGGCCTCCCATTCCACCCCAGACAACCGTCGACAGTCCTCACGACAGACTCGTCGACCTTCGCGTGGGGAGCCCACATCGACCACTTCTCGGTTCAGGATGTTTGGTCGACACAAGAAAAGACTCATCACATAAATTACTTGGAGCTCCTTGCCATTTTCAAGGCACTCAAATCATTCCTCCCTCTGCTACAGGGCAAGATGGTCCAAATACAAACAGACAATATGGTAGCAATGTACTACCTAAACAAACAGGGAGGAACAGGGTCGAGAAAGCTCCTCAAACTCTCCATCGAGATCTGGAAATGGTGCTGCCGGTACTCGATAGTTCCAACAGCGCTCCACCTACCGGGCCGAGTGAACGACCAAGCAGACTTTTTGAGCCGCTCGATGTCAACGTCCCATGAATGGAGACTCGATCCCGAGGTGATACAACAGATCTTCGACGACGGGACGGCCGTCGATCGACCTCTTCGCCTCTCCGGACAACGCTCATCTTCGGCCCTTTGCGGCCCGTCTTCCCCGGGACGATGCCAACGGGTGTCTCGGAGACGCCTTCCTCCTCGACTGGTCAACCGAGTTCCTCTACATGTTTCCCCCGATCCCGCTGTAGAAGGGATCGAGAGAATCGAACGGGTCCAGTCCAACTGCATCCTCATCGCACCAGAATGGCCACGCCAAGTGTGGTTCCTGACTCTCTCTCGGCTGGCCAAGGGTCGAGTGATACGCCTGCATCCCAGGCCGAATCTCCTCTCCAGAGAGCAGGGCCTTCTCCTCCACCCGGACATCCCATCCCTGCACTTGGCCGCTTGGAGGATTCTTCCTTGACATCCCTTCCTCCCGAGGTTCGATCGATCATGGAGGCGGCCCACAAGCCTTCGACTTCAAAGGCCTATACTTACCATATCGCACGGCTTCATGCCTTCCTCCGAGAACGGTCGTGTACCGAGATGCCGCCTTCGGTACAAACCATACTAGACTTTCTCCTCTCTTTGGCCGATCAGAAACTGGCCTTGTCGTCGCTGAAGTCTTATGTGGCGGCCTTATCCTGGTACTTCCAGAAACTGGGTTCACCGTCCCTGTTCCAGAACCACTTCATCAAAACTTTTCTTCGGGGTTATAATAACCTGACCCCCCAGTCTACCCTCCTACCCCAGGATGGAGCCTCGACCTCGTCTTAGCTCAACTGACTGGCCCTCCCTTTGAACCACTGGCCACAACCGACTTGAGGCTGCTCTCCTGGAAGGTTGCCTTTTTGGTTGCGATCACATCTGCTCAAAGGCCCTCGGAATTAGCAGCCCTTCGAATCGACGAACCTTACCTTTTGTTCCACTCTGATCGAGTAGTCCTCAGAACTGACATTACCTTCTTGCCGAAGGTAGTATCTGCTTTCCACGTGAACGAGGACATTGTGTTGCCTTCTTTTTTTCAACACCCATCTTTGTCGACGGAGAAAAAGCTCCATGCCCTTGATGTCCAAAGGGCTCTCCTCTTCTATAGACAGAGAACGACTTCTATCCGTAAGACGCCTAGGTTATTTGTGGCCTACGCGCCGGATAAAGCTGGACTACCAATATCACAGCGAATTTCTCGCTGGATCGGGTCGACAATTGAACTATGTTACGAATTGGCCCGTAAGACTCCCCCGACCTCAGTTTGCCCGAGGTCGACAAGGGTCATGGCTGCCACGACAGCTTTCCTCAAGGGTGTCCCCATTGACTTGATTTGCAAAACGGCCATTTGGTCCAACCCGATGACTTTTGTTTCGCACTATCGTTTGGACACTCGTTCTCGAAGAGACACTTTATTTGGCAGGTCAATTTTGACCACTTGCCCACCCTAACCATGTCAAGGTTTTTGTTCACTTGTTGATCTACTTGCACTGATATGCAATGTTATTCCATGCCTTATCTTTTTGCTTTATCTAACAAGCTAAGCCTGGACCTGTGGATACCATACACACCCCACATGTAGATTGTAACTGCCTTTATTGCACTTATGCTTGTATGCTGCAATTTCCACTCGTTCTTTGTTGTCTTATTGACCTTGCACTTGTTCGTGTATTGCATTTGCACTCGTTTGGGTCTCATTGACCTTTATCCGTCTATCCCCTCAATAGACATGTTTTCCTCAGGTTATTTATCCAACTGAAGTTGATGTATTATGTTATTCTTGTTGGGCCATTTTTACATGTATCGACCGTGCTTGTGTTGTATCGACCGTGCTTGTGTTTACATATATGTTTCTTCACAACATGCACTCTTAATGGATTTATTGCATATATTTGTCGATCCTTCAATAAACATGTGTTTGACCCTTAACTGGTGTCGGTTTGTTCCCACCTTCCGGGACCTTAGCTTGCTAGTTCTCCATATGTGTGCATTCACGGAGACCACGAAGAAAAATGGTAGGTTACTCACCTGTAACCATCTTTCTTCGAGTGGTCCTCCGTGAATCCACACAAACCCGCCCGGCCGTCCCCTCTTCAAACCTCCCCCTTTTTCCTCGCTAATGCGGCGTAGGAACTACCGGGAGTGTGCGCAGGAGCGCCTTTTATGCCCTGCGGGCGGCTGGGCAGGGTTACCGCCAAAAATTTGAAACTTTTTTTTTTTGATAATTTTTATTGAAAATTTTCTTTGTGTTACAAAACATAGAAAAAGACTATATAGYGATTGTGAATAAAAGAAAGAAAAAGAAGAGTGCAGGYGGGAAGGAAAAGAAGGAGGGGTAGGGGTGTGGGGAGAAGGGAAGAAGGGGATAGAGGGGGGGGAGGAAAGGGAAGGAAAAAGGAAAGGTGTAGAAGGAGAAAGAAGAAGAAGGGATAGACAAAAAAAATATATAAATAAAAATTTGGAGACCGATGGAAAATGTCTCTCTCGTTGACTTCCTTCATATCTTCCGAGTGGATGTTCCTTTTCCTTCTTCTATTCTTGGCCTCTTTACCATTCRCTCTTCTACTTATTCTTCTGTGTTATTACTTATGTGYTCRGTATAATCTATCACRCTTGTCCAATCAGTTTCTTTTATTGGGGTTCCTTTASTTTTAGTTATCAAATATGTTAATCTGTCCATATTTTTAATYTCCAYTACTTTCTCAATCCAATCCTTTATTTCAGGGGTTTCTTCTTTCTTCCAYAGTTTCGCGTAGCACATTCTTGCCGCAGTATTCATTAAYAAGAGAAGTTTATCTTTGTTTTTTTCCAATTTTGTATCAGTCACTCCTAATAGGAATATTTCCGGTTTGAAYAGTAATTTCWCATTTAAAATTTCCTGTGTTATTTTGTAAATTTTTCTCCAGTATATTTGTGCTTTTGGGCACGACCACCACATGTGGAAGTACGTGCCCTCCATTTTCCCACACTTCCAGCATTTAATATTTAAGTTTTTATATGAGTTGTTTAATTTTTTAGGGGTCATATACCACCTATGCGCTACCTTCAGCCAATTTTCCTTTAGATCTATTGCATAGGTATATCTGATCTTTGTTTTCCAGATCTTTTCCCAATTTTCTTTCTTAATTATTTTGCCCAAATTCTCGTTCCATCTTTTCATATATTTTTTCTCTCCATCTTTTTCTGAGTTCCATTCCCTCAGTATCTTATATAGCTTTGTAATTATCTTTCTATTGGAGTTTAATATCTTGTCCCAAAACGTCTCCTGTTCCTCAAACCCGAGCTTTCTATCTTTCTTATAGCACTCTATTATCTGTCTATGCTGAAACCACGATATATTCTTATTTATCGCATTCATCTCTTGTTGTGTCTTCATTACCATCCCCTCTCCTTCTTTTTTTAATAAATCTTTATATTTTGGCCAGTTATACCATCCCATTTCTCTTCTTTGGGTGGCTTCCAATGGGGAAAGCCATAATGGGGTTTTTTCACATATTTTTGATTTATATTTCTGCCAAATTTTTATAATTGCGGATCTAATAAAATGGTTCCCAAATTTTTTCTCTTTCTTTGGATCTCCGTATCATAAATAATGGTGCCAGCCTGTTCTTAATTCAATTCCTTCTAGGGTAAGCAATTTTTCTTTCTTCAATTCTGCCCAATCTTTCACCCACATCAATGCACTCGCTTCGAAGTATGACCTTAAATCCGGAACTGCAAAACCCCCCCTTTTTGTGTCCTCGGTCATGTTTTTAAAATTTATCCTTGCTTTTTTACCTTGCCAGATAAATTTCATTATTTCCCTGTTCCATTCTTTTAATAAGTTTTGATTTCTAAGTATTGGTAGATTTTGAAAAAGAAAAATAAATTTAGGCAATATTTTCATTTTGATACTGGCAATTCTCCCTAATAGAGACAGATTCAGGTTTTTCCAGCTATCCATTTCTTTTTTCATTTTTTTCCATCCCTCTATGTAGTTGTTTTGTAATAGCTGTAGGTTTTTAGCAGTCAATATTATACCTAGATATTTCAGTTTGGTTACGATCTGAATATTCCAATTTCTTTGAAGTTTGAAACTTTTAAACTTGGGAAGTTTTCCGTTGGAGCCCGCGCAGGCGCAGAACTCCATATGTGTGGATTCACGGAGGACCACTCGAAGAAAGATGGTTACAGGTGAGTAACCTACCAATACATACACTCATATACATATGCACATGCACACATTCATTCACACACGTATAATATTCACAAATACACACATACACATACATATATACTAGGCTTGGTTGATCCTGCTTGTTAATTGCTAATCTCGTTAAGAAATTGTTAAAAAATTACCTTTAGAAGTGATATTGATGCATTTTGGGAACCCGGGAGTGTTCTTGCCAATACGAAGCCGCGTTCACCATTTTTAATACGACTTCCGCCAGTATCGGAAATGAGGAGAAGCCAGGTATGGAGGGGTGGGGTTTCTGCAGGGCAGCCATTGCCCTTTAAAAGGAGCCGTGTGTGCTTTGTGGCTCCATTGGGAGACGTGATAGGGACTGGAGAGGAGGGAGAGGGTTGTCTGCTGCTGGTGATTTTCAGGGTACAGGTCCCTGGCTGGCCTGCCTGCCAATTGCCAAATAGCCAGTGCCACACAGCAGGGAAAAACAGAGACAGGGTTTTGAAGAGAAGCCCTGGTTTCTCTGTCTGGGGGCATTTTATTTTTAAAAGGAAAAATCTTATCCATTTTTTCCTTTCTACCTGTCCTACCTTTTTCGTTTTTGGAAACTATAACTGGGGCTTTGAACAAATAAAGGCCCATTTATAAAGAAACCCCCATTTATTATTATTTTTAATTTTTAATTTTATTTTAATTTAATTTTTTACTATATTATTTTCTTTTTTTTTCTTGGGGAAAAAAATCAAGAAGTTAAAATTCTTAGACAACATGGCCACCTTTGTAACCAGGTAGCAGATATAAGATAGACCAGGTATAGAAAAACTTCAGCCCTCAATTGTGGACTTCAATTTCCACAATTCCTACCAGCCGGTAGAGTTGGAAGTCCAAAACACGTTGGAGGCTGAAGTTTGCCCATGCCTGGTCTATCTTACATCTGCAACCTGCATGTCTTAGTACTCTTCCTCTGGAGATTTCTTCCCTGCTGGTCCCTGGGACACCTGCATTGATTTCTTGTTGATTTTGCTTGCACACATTCACCAATGCATATCAATCTGATTCTGTTGCCCCTTGCAGAGGAATCTGAAGTTATAAAAAGCGATTTCCAAGAAAGAAGTGAAGAGATGGAAACTACTGTGAACAAACTGAAGTTGCAACTGAAATCTGCTCAGCTTGAACTGGAACAAACTAGGGCCACCTTAAAGAATATGGAGGGGTCTGATGGTCATGGTAATCATAGAACCGTTATTTTTGCACTCCAAAACAGAAACGATACCCTCTGACTTTAAAACACACCACACATTGAGTGAAATGAAAACCCAATCCTTTTTATTGAAGCTGAGTAAAATAGCCAGTGGAAAGAAATGCTTGTAAAAACAGAAAATTTTCAAAATGTAAAAGATCAGTAAAATGCAGTAATTCAAAGCAATGTCCACAAAAGATATAAAAACAATCCAAGGCAGTATTTATCCAGACAGGAATCAACAGGTTACAAAGATAATCCAGAAGGTGCTAGACCACAGCAAAATGGTAAAAATCTCTATAAGAACAAGACCCCTTGAACAGGATTTCCATGGCACATGAACATGATTTACAAATGATGCCTGATCTAACAGGCTTTCCCTGGAAGCAAACCTTATATCCCAAAGCCCAAAAATTGGTTTTGTTTTCCCCCACTCTTGCCTTTTATCTGACAAAGCCTTTCGGAGCGACGTAAACATTGAGTTTGTTGTCGATCTTGGCTGAACTCTAGCCGCTTATTTTTCAACTCCTTTTCTGGCTGCTCATTAAAATTTCCAGGTGTCAGATTGTTTTCCAAACTCAAATCTTGAGAGCTCACAGAAAGAGGGAGTAAGCCATCATCTTTAAACCCAGCAGGAATATTCTCATGAGAAACTACCCTTTGCACTGGGGCCTCTCTGTCATTGTCTGCATGGAAATCATTGACCAAACCATCTCCATCTTGCACCTCGGCCTCAGCACCATCATTTCCCTCATCATGTCCCACATCAAGAGCATCATGATCCTGAGCATCATGAAACACAAACACAGGCTGATTCCCAACAGTTTTTCTCCCTGCAGAATAGTTGTTTTTCCCATTGTGAGGAAGTGGTGTTATTTCTTCATTTGAGGTTTTAATGCAGAATTTCACATGAATGTTAGTGAATCAGAACTGAGCATTCAGCATGGAATCGGAAACCACAGAGTTGGTGGAGCTAATACGCCTTACATATAGCTAGGAATGATCAAGATCAGTGGTTCCCAAATAGTTGATAACACTTAGAAATGGTAAAAGCACTGCAAGGGTTGCATTGTAAGTGCAGTATGTTTACCCCACCTACTTTTTGAATTTATTCTTACTGTGGGGTTGTAAGTCAATTCCATCACTAGCTCACATGCAACATCTTGGAATATCAATTTCTAGAAGAAATGGATGGTTTTTCTGGTTATGAAAGGTCATGTAAAGATAATGTTAGACCAGTGTTTCTCAACCTGAAGGTCGGGACCCCTGGGGGGCGGTCGCAAGGGGGGTTTCAGAGGAATCGCCAAAGACCATCAGAAAACACATTTCTGGTGGTTCTAGGAATGAACCCCTTTGGCAGAGAAGACTGAAAATCTCTCAGCCTCCCCTTCTCTTCCTTTTAAAGAGGAACAGTCAGAAGACAGGGGAATTCCAGATAGGAAACAATCAGGGCCAGCTAACACCTCCCAACAAAGGAGTCCCTCAGACAGGAAGCAGCCAGGCTTTGAAGCTGCAAGGCCATTCAATGGTAATCAAGGTGTCCAATGGCAACATTCACACTGGCCTCAGGAAATTCCACAGATATATAAATCCCACTTACCTAATTTCCAATAAGCCTCACAACCACTGAGGATGTGTGCCATAGATGTGGGTGAAACATCAGGAGAGAATGCTTCTGGTACATGGCCATACAGCCCGAAAAACTCATAGCAATCCAACTCTGAATAGTCCTTGCTTAAGAAAACCCAATAAAATTCATAGAGTTCATTGACATATGACTTGAAAACACATATACATACATATACCAAGAGTCATTTTTGTTATTTTCTGTTGAATCTGTATTTTGGAAACAGCAACTGTTTTTACTTGGTGATCTTTTTCATTGCTTTCAAAACAGTGGGACCTGAGCATATATATTTCTTTTCTGAAAGCAGTGGTTTAATGTAAACCCCCCTTGAGAATCTATCATAAGCCTTGGAGCTCCCAGAAAGTACTTCACATTGAGAGAAGCGTCTTATGGATCTCCAAAATAAAATCAGTTTATGCATGTCCAATAGAGATATTTTTTCCCATCTGGAAGGACTTTTGCAAAGCAGCCCTTGACTTCATGCTGCAGGTTGATTTCCTTATCCTGCACAGGTGGCCCACCCACCGTCGCTGTGATTGTGTTCATTGTAATGTTATATTGTTAATGCATTCATATGTTTTTGTGTAATTATGATGCTGTTGCTTATGTTTTTGGTTTTATTTTGCTGTAATATGTTGTTTGGGCTTGGCCTCCTGTAAGCCGCCTCGAGTCCCCGTTGGGGGAGATGATGGCAAGGTATAAATAAAGATTATTATTATTATTATTATTATTATTATTATTATTATTATTACTATTATTAAATACAAGGTTAGAGTAATTTCAGAAAGTTTGGCTGCAAGTACTTATTCCACACTACTGGAAGAATCTTATTTTGGCCAGAACTAGAAGCCTGAGGGCATTGTCTGTACTAAAGCATGGTGTTATACCTGCAGAGTTTCTTAAACACTGTTGCCAGAGGAAAGCTGGCACTAACATGACTGTAATTACTCTCTTTTACAGCCATGAAAGTCGCAATGGGGATGCAAAAGCAAATCACAGCCAAGCGAGGTCAGATAGAAGCTTTGCAGAGCAAGATTAAGTTCTTGGAGGAAGCGATGACTGCAGCAACTAAGGTTAAAACTGCTAAAACATTTATTTTATCTCTCCTAATTCTGTAGTAGCAAAACAATCCCACAAAAACCCATTGTAACTATCTCAAATATATGTTGTAGTAGTCTACACTTTTATTGAAAAACAACACATTTATTCTGCTCACTTTAATTGTTAGAGTGGATCATGAACCACCTTTTCACAAATTCTTCTGAAGTGAGTACAGGTTGAGTACAGATTATCTGGAAGTCTGAAATCCTCCAAAACCCCAAATTGTTCACATGAGTGGCTCATATAATTACAAATTTGCCTTCCAATCGGTCAGTGTAAACAAACTTTTTTTCCCCACAATTATTTACAATCTTGTGGTTAAAAAAACATTTTCAGACTATAGATATAATGTGTATAATGACCTCATCACATTTGAATCATAGAGTTGGAAGAGACCTCATGGGACATCCAGTCCAACCCCCCGCCAAGAAGCAGGAATATTGCATTCAAATGACCCATGACAGATGGCCATCCAGCCTCTGTTTATAAGCTTCCAAAGAAGGAGCCTCCACCACACTCCGGGGCAGAGAGTTCCACTGCTGAACGGCTCTCACAGTCAGGAAGTTCTTCCTCATGTTCAGATGGAATCTCCTTTCTTGTACAAGGAACGTACTAGGACGCGAAACAAGCCATTGTTTCGCGTCCTAGTCTCCAGGGAAGCAGAAAACAAGCTTGCTCCCTCCTCCCTGTGGCTTCCTCTCACATATTTATACATGGCTATCTCCTCTCAGCCTTCTCTTCTTCAAGCTAAACATGCCGAGTTCTTTAAGCCACTCTTCGTAGAGCTTGTTCTCCAGACCCTTGATCATTTTAGTTGCCCTCCTCTGGACACATTCCAGCTTGTCAATATCGGAGAATGGATCCACTTTAAATTTGGTTTCTGCTTCCTGCAGAATTCTGTGGTTTATAGTTTAGTGAGGTTGTTAAAGGCTCCTCCCTAAACTACAAACCCCAGAATTATGCAGGAAGCAGCAACCAGATATAAAACAGATTCATTCTCTAGTGTTTAAGAAACAGGAATGAATTTCCTGTTTAATCATGGGTCTCCTATCCAAGATATCTCATTATGTGTATGCAAATTTTCTGAAGTCCAAAATACTTCTGGTCCCAAGCATTTTGGATAAGAGATACTCAACCTGCATGTAGTTTTCATTTAGGATAGACCCTTATATTTATTAAATGAACTCTTGTGTTATTTTCTCTTCCAAACTGGCAAATCTGAGCATTGCTGAAGAGAATGGTTTAATTAAGATTTAACACAAAATCAATACAGCTTTAGGGAGAATTTAGGGGCTTTTATTTCTGCTTTTGGTTACCCTCAAGTGATGGTGTCCTCCAAAGGTAGCCAGTACTACAGCACTACGCTACACCACACTGGCACTTTTGGAAATAACTAAAAACTTGGTTCTTTCAACAGGACTTTGATAGCAGCCAGACTATTCTTTAGCCAGGGAGGGCTAAAATGATTGCATGGATTTTTAATTAATGACTTTTGCTATATTTTGTTTTTATCAATTTTATATTTCTGGTTTAAAATATGTTATTGTATTTTTAATGTTGATATTCTGTATTTTATATGTGGTGTGGCACCATGTGTGCTGTTGTAAGCTGCTCCGAGTCCCTATGGGAGATGGTGGCTGGGTATAAATAAAATAAGATTATTATTATTTGAAACACAACAAGATGAGTCCACAGCAGACACTCTGCTGGCTATTGTATTGGATCACACGTCGGACACTTCCCAAGTGTCTAGGACTGTGTGATATATCGGCGAATAATGCGTGCAGATCCCAGTAAGGTCACCTTTTGCATGTGGCAGATGATAATTTTGTTAGCGCCAATTGTGTTTAAGTGCAGGCCAAGGTCTTTAGGCACTGCACCCAGTGTGCCGATCACCACTGGGACCACCTTGACTGGCTTGTGCCAGAGTCTTTGCAGTTTGATCTTTAAATCCTCATATTGTGTCAGCTTTTCCAGTTGTTTCTCTTCAATCCTGCTGTCACCCGGGATTGCAACACCGACAATCCATAGATATTGTTGTTGTTGTGGTTATTATTCTAATGAATCTTGACCAGTTTTTATATTTGTTTTAATGAAACATAGTTTTAATGTTTAGATATAACACTAAGATGGTTAATATAAAACTGAAGCGGAAATTGAAGTTTTCAGTTTCTTCCTTGTGGTCATGTTAGAAAAAGAAGGCAAAGCACACCAAGTCTAAGACATTCTCATAACACTAAATTATGATTTAATGTTATGAGCAAATCAATACTGGCACACCACACAGACCATGTGAAATACTAGTAAAAGTATATTCTTTGGACTTGTGAAAAGAAAGATGAAGCAATTTATAGTAGAGCAAGTTATCAGTGTTATGATCATCTTTACAAGAAAATCAGTGAGTTCCAAAATCATCTACCATATTATATTTCCTTAGGTATTTTTTAAATGTAGTACTGAGTATGGACCAGTTGTCATGCCCAGTTATAATAGTGAATCTACCAGTCACAATTCATTTATGCCATCACCCATAAAAGTGAGGGTCATGGGATCACAGTTGGTTGGCATTTCATCAAATTATCATCTTATGTTGAGATTTTGAAATTCAAATTTAAGAATTAAAGTTCTTGAAAGATTCAATGTCAGATTTATTTTAGTCTTTTCATTCAATTTAGGAGAAGCATTACCTGAAAGAGGAAAGAAATAAGCTGAGCCAGGAACTGACCTGTATGGCAGCTTCAAACATCAAAATGGCAGAAGAGCTGGACATTCTAAAGTCGCAGGATAAGCGCTTGAAAGAAAAACTTGCTACCATGGAATCTGCACTGGATAAGGTATGCGTTTCCTCTGTTAACTTCCACAATTGGCTCTACTGTTAAACTGAGGGATATTTAGGGATCACATAAATGCAAATCTGTATACAGGATATCACCCAGCCAGAGTTAATGGAATTCACTTAAATTTTGAAGTGATCAACATTTACAAGGTCTTTCACCATTTCTGCCAAAGATTCTGGTTTTTCGCCCAACTACAAATCCCATACCATAGACCTGTGGCAACTAAAGTGGTGTCAAACTGCATTACTTCCACAATGTAAATGCATCTTCAGTTTGCTAGTAATCATAGCCTCAGATAATTATATTCCAAATTGATGATAGATCTTACCTTTCTCAAAACATTTCTATCAAGCTATCATATTACTGTCACAAGATACTAACGACAATCCTTAGGTCAAAATCCCATCACAATGCCTTTAACATTGTCCCCTACAGGCCTCTATGCAGTTTGCAGAGTGTCAGTGCATCATGCAACAGCAGGAACAGGAAGCTATGCGCTTCAAGCTTCAGCATACTTTGGATGTAAAAGTACGTCTTCTGCTTCACTCTGGTGTTCTGGAAGCATGTCCATTTTTAAAATATATATATTTCAATGGATTTTATTTTCAAAAACTGGCATTTTCCTATTTCAGAATATTCTTGTGTTAACCCTCTATAGACTTTGTTCCCAAATATATCAAAGATCCCTGGGATAGATTACACCACGTCTCAACCCCCTATATCTAAGGCTAGATCTACATTGCCATATAATGCAGTTTGGAACTATATTATAAGGTCGTTGGAAACCCAAATAATGCAGTTCAACTTAGGTACTTTTACTTCCAGTTTCTTGCCAGTGAGAATAGTGCCTCGTGAAAAATGTACAGTACTGTTCTTCCTTGTAATTACATTCCCCTTATTTATGCATGGATTCAACCATCTGAGCTTGTTGCAGGGTCCATACATGTGCTGCCGTTTCTGTTAAGCAGGCTGCAATTAATACTGGGCAAAATTTTAAAATTAGAAAGTTAGCTTTCACAAAAAAGTTCCTCATCCTTTGATTTCTGTGGTGAATTCTTTTATATGATACTCATAAGGTCTCTCTTTCACAGGAGTTGCAGGGGCCAGGTTATATACTGGGCTCCTCATCAGCAAAGCAGCGACATTGCACTTTGCCACACTCCCACCTGTCCAGCGCCCCCACATCCCAAGGCTTTGCAGACCACGTCTCACTGGTAAATATTCTCTAACACAGGCATGGGCAAACCAGCCTTCCAAGTGTTTTGGACGTCAGCTCCCATAATTCCTAACAGCCTACCAGAATGCCTGCTATGGCATGACAGTATCACTGTAAAGCTGCTGTCATGTTCATCT
>NW_026847549.1:193367468-193570383 GCF_025583915.1 Anolis sagrei ordinatus
CAAAAACATCTGGGGACCCAAGGTTGAGAACCACTGATTTACAGTATCATAAATTGATGACGGATCTGTGAAGACAGCTCCTGTAATCTGCTGTCTTTCAAAACCATCTTCTATGTGCTGAGTCAGGTTCAGCCCTTGTGCGCTTGCTCCATCAATGTTTAACGTTTACCCAAATGATCAGCCACTGCCAGAAGTGACAGAAAGTTTCATCTATGATCGTGCCATGACCACTCAAGCAGGGAGCTTTGAAATGGTTGAATGGAAGCTCTCCAAAGCTTTAGGTGCTCTTACTGCCTATTACAGGGAAAACCAGCTGATTCCTACTCCATCTAAAACACAGACATGTGCTTTTCATCTTGAGAACAAACAAGCATCTTGAGGTCTGGGAAGGAATCCCACTGGAGCATTGCAGCACACCAAAATACCTGGGAATCACTCTGGACTTACAAGAAGCACTGCTTGACTATCAAGAAAAAAGTGGGTGCTAGAAATAACATCATACGAAAGCTGACTAGCACAGCCTGGGAATCACAACTAGACACAGTGAAGACATTTGCCCTTGCGCTTTGCTACTATGCTGCTTAATACACATGCCCAGTATGGAATAAATCTCACCATGTTAAAACAATGGATGTGGCTCTTAATGAGACATGCTGCATTATCTTAGGATGTCTACGCTCCACACCACTGGAGAAATTATACTGTTTAGCCAGTATTGTACCACCTGATATTCCCAGGTAAGTTAGCAGCCAGCAATGAAAGAACCAAGGCATTAACATCTCTGGCCCATCCTCTGTTCAGATATCAGCCAGTATGCCAACGCCTTAAATCAAGAAACAGCTTTCAACGATCTATAGAGATACTCGCAAGAATACCTCAGCAAGAGAGAGTCCAAAAGTGGCAGGCGAAAATCCGGAACCTCAATCAGTGGCTGACACTAGATGAGCAACTCCCCCCTGGACACATTGAAGTGACTTGGAAGGCGCGGAACAGACTGTGCTCTTGGACCATGAGATGTACAGCTAACCTTAAGAAATAGGGCTTCAAAGTGGAGTCCACAACATGCGAGTGTGGTGAAGGGCAAACCACAGGCCATTTATTACAATGCAGTCTGAGCCCTGCCACACGCACCTTCTTGCAGTGATACCAGAAGCACTTGAAGAGGCCAGCTTCTGGTCAAAGGACATTTAGCATAATGCCAAGTTTTTAACTTTGTTTGTAGTTTCAGTTTGCTTCTGACATAATAAATAAATAAATATATCTGTCCATCATAGAATCAAAGAATTGGAAGAGACCTCATGGGCCATCCAGTCCAACCCCCTGTCAAGAAGCAGGAATATTGCATTCAAATCACCCGACAGATGGCCATCCAGCCTCTGTTTAAAAGCTTCCAAAGAAGGAGCCTCCACCACACTCCGGGGCAGAGAGTTCCACTGCTGAACGGCTCTCACAGTCAGGAAGTTCTTCCTCATGTTCAGATGGAATCTCCTCTCTTGTAGTTTGAAGCCATTGTTCCGCGTCCTAGTTTCCAGGGAAGCAGAAAACAAGCTTGCTCCCTCCTCCCTGTGGCTTCCTCTCACATATTTATACATGGCTATCATATCTCCTCTCAGCCTTCTCTTCTTCAGGCTAAACATGCCCAGCTCCTTAAGCCGCTCCTCATAGGGCTTGTTCTCCAGACCCTTGATCATTTTAGTCGCCCTCCCTGATTGAAGGGCAAATGCCATAATAAGATACATTTTTGGGAAGTATTTTAACTGATTGTGGCAACAACCCCAAAATATAGATTCTGATACTATGTATTTATTTATGTCCTTCCTTGCTCCTCACACTCCATCTTGTTACTAAAACCCAGCTTGTTTGATCCGTTTTCTCCATTTCAGAAAATACGAAATGAAACAGGCCCTATTTTTAGTAGTTTTTCTCTTAAGAAAAATAAAAGTTCACTTATTTGAGTGTATTTCATCCTACAAATAAATTATTCCATGTTTTTTCAATCTGTATTTCCATTTAGCTAGCATCCCAATCTGTTTTGACAACGGAAAATCCATTACGAGATTTAAAGCAAGTTCTTCAAGAATTGCGAAGCGTGGTTGAGGAAATGCCCTCTGCAAATCTGCCTAGAAGAGAAAGTGACAGTGATACTGACTCCATTACAGAAGGCGCCATCAATATATTGTAAGGATGTTTTAAATAATAGGAATATACCTTCAGGGGAGAACAACAGAAATGTATTTATCTGTCTAAACATGTTAACGATTACCTCAAGTACAAATTTCATTTCCCCCCTATGCAGAGACGTTTCAAACAGAGAATGCATTGGCAGAAGAATACGTGAACTCTACAGCAGGTAAGACACCTCAGTGCTGCAGATCCTTTGAAGATCCAAAGTACTGTGGGGCAGATAGGAAAAAGAGCAACGAGATGAATTTTTCACATTTATAGTATACATTGAACAACACTTATTTGGAATTCCAGAATATTCCAAAATTGTCCACATGGATGGCTGAGATAGTGATATCTTGGTTATTGTAATTATTGCCTTTCTCTCAATGCAGGGAAGCCGCTGTCAGAGACATACCCACAGATGTTACCAGGGGGCAAGATGCTTTCAGCAGGTGAGAAACAATGTTTTTGGGGTGTTGTGTGATCTGTATGGCTGTGTTCTAACAGCATTTTCTCCTGACGTTTTGCCTGCATCTGTTGCTGGCATCTTCAGGGGATCCGATTGTCGTAAATGTCTTTTATCTGAAGCTCCTGGCATTACACATTTAGAGGCTTGTTTGTTCACAAAGAGTAAATACTTTGAGCCAGCAGGAGCAACAGTGACTCCTTATCTTGCTTTGAAGTTCAAGATTTTAGGAAGGGCAACTTAATCTTCCCAAAGTCTTCTGTCTGTCTGTCTGTCTGTCTGTCTTGACACTTCCTGACAGCAAACCATCAAGTGCCAGATAACCCCTTCCAAAGGATGTCTCTAGGCAGCAACAGCCAGGCTTTCTCTGTGCAAATACCCTCACTGATTAGCATAGAGTAGCTGCAAGGCTACTCTATACTAATCAAGCTTGTTAATTGCAACATTCACACTTGCTTCAAACAGACAAGGGGCCTTTCTTCCACTCTGGACATTCCACAGACAGATAAACAGACACACACACACTCGCCTCATTTCCAACAGACCTCTGAACAAACCTGTGAGGATGCTTGCCACCGATGCAGGTGAAACGTCAGGAGAGAATGCTGCTGGAACATGGCCGTACAGCCTGAAAAATTCACAGCAACCCAGTGATTCTGGCCATGAAAGCCTTTGACAACACAATTAATGATGATGGTGTTGATACAGTATATGAGAACGCATATGTTGCATATTATAGATTTAATCAGCTCTTTCGAGAATATTCCTTCCTCAATTAGGGTCTAGACTTTAGAACTTCTCTAGAGTCCATCCTGAGAAAGTGGTATTTAGTCTAAGCAATTTATTGCGGCAATTTATGTATTAAGATCCATCTATACTGTAGAATTAATGCAGCTTGACACAACTTTAACAGACATAGTTCAGTGCTATGGAGTCATGAGAGTTGTAGTTTTGCAAGGTCTTTAGCCTTCTCTGCCAAACAGTACTGGAGCCCCAACAAACTATAACTCCTGGGATTCCATTACATGGAGTCTTCGCAGTTCAAATAGCATTAAGCTGCATTACATGTACACGATAGATATAGCTTTGGTCTCTTAACATGTGCCAAAGCTATTTCCTTGAGTATTAGCTTTTCCCGTACCTGTTAACAGAAGCCACTTATGAAATAAGATCCTTTGCATTTCAATAAATACCTTGCTTTTATGGATGGACTGAATGCACAGTCACTGAGCTACAAAGTAGTTAATCCTATAATATGAAGGAACATTAGAGTTTTGGTATTTTCCTTGGCTGTTGAACAGTAGATAGCAGCTATCCTTTTTTTGTGCATAGGGAGCCTTCAACGTTGCATGCTGCAGACCTTGAAGATCCAACTCTCTCTCTTCCCTCCAGCAGTAAGTTTCCACTGGTTGCACTAAACAGTGTTTGATCCAATGGCAGTATGAATTAAGTTTGGGTCTTGAAACAAGTGGCCTGGACCCCACAACATTTTAATTGGTTTTAATGCTTACATCAACAGTGAGCAAGTTTATAATATTTTTAATGTGATACATGTGTTTATTATTATTATTTAGTTTTGTACATTTATGAGTAATATTTGTGAGTTTATTCTCAACTTTACTGCTATTTATCGTCTATGTATTTGATTTGTTTTACCTTTGTTGATTGAATTTTCCTGATTGTCATGTGTTTATTTGTTTTTATATTGGGTTTTTTTTTCTGTTGTAAGCCACCCCAAGTTCCCTTGGGGAGAGTGGGCGGGATTTAAATAATATAAAGTTTTGCTGTTGTTGTTGTTTTCCCTGAATCAATGACCTCAAGTTCCCGTATACCCAAAAAACTTGTTCCAGAGGACTGGGAAATCATTTGGAACATTAGGTTCTTGTGGGTTTTTCCGGGCTATAGAGCCATGTTCTAGAGGCATTTCTCCTGACGTTTCGCCTGCATCTATGGCAAGCATCCTCAGAGGTAGTGAGGTCTGTTGGAATTAGGACAATGGGTTTATATATCTGTGGAATGGCTGGGGTGGGGCAAAGAGCTTTACTCTCCTGGAGCTAGGTGTGAATGTTTCAACTGACCACCTTCACCTAGCTTCAGCAGAGAAGAGCTCTTTGCCCCACCCCAGCCATTCCACAGATATATGAACCCATTGTCCTAATTCCAACAGACGCCCGTAAGGGCTGAGAATGGCGGTTAATAAATGAATCAAATAAATAAATAAATACTGGGCCCAGGTTTCCTTTCTCCTCCCTGCTCCTTTTCCTTTCCCTCCAAACATGTGGTGGTGGGGAAGGAGACACTGATTGCTCCCTCACTGCTGAAATGCCAGAAGTGTGGCTGCGGAAATGCCAGCTGCCGAAGCAGCTGGTGCTGAAGTGCTGCCTGCGAAGTACATGCCACCAGAGTGCTGCTGCCAGAAACACGACTACCAGAAGCTCCCTTCCTTTCCCTATTCCCTTCCCACTTCCCCTTCCCACCTTCCTTTCCCCTTTCCCGTCATGCAGACTCAAGAAGGAAAGGAAGGAGAAGAAAGGAACAAAGGAGGAAAAGGGATGAGGGAAGGGAGGGAAAGAAAGGAAGGGGAAGGAAGGGAAGAAGGAAATGAAGAAAGGGAGGGAGGGAGGAAAAGAAGGAAAAGAAGGAGGGACAGGAAGGAAGGAAAAAGGAAGGGAAGGGAGAGGAAAGGGACAGGAAGGAAGGAAAAGGAAGGAAGGGAATGAAGGAAGGAGGGAGGGAAGGCAATGAAGGGAAGAAGGAAATGAAGAAAAGGAAGGAAAGGAGGAAGGTGGGACAGGAAGGGAAAGAAAGAAAGGAAGGAGAAGAAATAAGGGGGGAAAGGAAAAGGGGAAATAGGGGAGGGAAGGGAAAAAGGAAGGAAGGGAAGGAGAGAAAGAAGGAAAGGAAGGGGAAGGAAAGGGAGGAAAGAAGGGAAGGGAGATAGAGAAGGAAGGTCCTTCATTCAGAAGCACCATCCTTTCGCATGGAGTGTGTCAGAGGCAGCTGCCTTCCTGTCTGGATGTTAATAAGAAAGTGTGTGTGTGTGTGTGTGTGTTAAATGCGTGGTCGTGTTGCCGGAGACAGCTGAGCGGGGCAAGCAGACATAAAGGAAGGAGTTGAAAAAGAAAGCAGAAGGATCTACAGAAATGCAGGGGCAAAAGAAGAGGGAGGAAAGAAAGAAGGAGTTGGAGGAGGAAGAAGGGAGCAGGATGCAGAGGAATGGGAGAATTCAAAAATAAAACTTGTTTCTGCCTCTTTCTTTCCTCCTTTCTGCAGTGAAAGGAGGAGGAAGGCAAGAAAGAGTTGGCAAAGAAGGGAACAGTCTCTCTACCCTTCTCCCTCCCTCCTGCCTGCCTGCCTGCCTGCCTGCTGCTTCCACCGGGGCATCTTGGAGGAAGAGGAGGTGACGAAAGGGGACGGGCAGCCAAGAGGAGGAAGGCTACTGCTTCTGCTAGCGAGGGAGGGACTTTAGGTGCCCATCCACCATCCTCCTCCTCTTCCTCAGTTATAAAGCGGCGGCGCAGTTTCAGGCAGACCATTGTGTTGTTATTGTCTCCACTGCCGCTGTTTCAGATGAGGAAGAGGTGGAGGACGGAGGGTGGGCTCCTAAAGCCCCTCCCTCACCTGCTTGCCAGCAGGAGCAGCCTTCTTCCTCTCAGCTTTTCCCAGGCCTTCCTCGCCTCCTTCTCCTCTTCTCCTTCCTTGCCTGGGGGCTCCGCTGCTGCCCCTGCCACTGCTGCTTGTCCACCCCTTCCTCTTCCCCCATGGCCAGCCAGCCTCGGAGGAGGAGGACGAGAAGCAGCTGTGACTGCATTTTAGCCTAGCCTGTGGGCTCCGCTGCCACTACTCCTTGTCATCCTCAGGCCGCTCCATTAAGGTGAACACCAGCCGGCTTTAGAGCCTCGCATCCAGGCTCCATTGCCCCTTGCCTCGAATATAAGTTGATGGAGGTTTTTTCAGCCCCAAAAAGAGGCTGAAAAACCCGGCCTATATTCAGATATATATGGTATATAGCCAGTGGGAGGGGCTACTAGCTCAGTTCTTTTCATCTGCTGCTTCTGCAGCAGCTGAGAATCTTCACGTCCTTGACTAGCTTTTCGGACTGCCTTCTTACTCTGCCTCTTATTGGATCTCCTTCGTATCGGACTCCCTTTAGTGTGCTTGACTCGGACTGCCTCACTCCTGCCTATTGGATTCCCTAAGTATTACGTGGTTGTTACTTCCTGATGTCTGCCACTACTGGGTTTAAGCGCTGTAGCGCTTGTTCTACTAACTTTCCAGATAACGATTTCCATGCCCTGTGTCTTTTGTTTCTGGGAGACAGGCATGTGTCCCAGTCCTGCTCTGTGTGTCAGGCCTTTACACCTCAGATGAGGAAAAACGGGAATCCCGCCTAAAAGTCACTCTGTATGAGCGAGCCGTCTTCCCCCCGTTGGCTTCAACTAAAAGTTAACTTGGAGGCTCCACTTCCTTAGGGAAGAAAAAAGCAAAAATACCTAAGACTGAAGACTGCCCAAACGGCCAAGGGAAGCCTTCAGATCAGCCTAAGCCATCCAGAAAGATGGGAACAGGCTTGGCTGCAGCTTCTCAGCCCATATCGGCAATTCGTCCCATGGCACTGGGAGATGGCAGGATCCCTCCATTCGGAGCTGAGGCACAGCCACAGTTTGATTTGGAGCTGCAGCCTGCGCAGGGTGTGCAGGTGCAGATTGGAGTAGAGGCACAGGAGACCCCAGCTACCCCATCGATGCCGGCGCTCTCAGCACCGTCTCTGCCTGTCCTCTCTGCTGCAGAGGTACAGGATGAGCTCGTGGAGGCTCCCTCTCTAGCCCTGCCCCCACCATCGGAGCCGTTCCTAGCACTGGTGTCGGGCTCACCGAGCTCAGCATGTCATCGGCAAACACGGCCTTCCTCGCGCCATTGGACCCATTGTTCGCGGCGTCTACGCTACAGGTCGACATCGAGGAGCAGGTCATCATCAGCCTCATCATTGGGCTTCTCTCCCGGTAGGGCGCGGAGGTGGACCCATGTGCACTTACACTGTTCCATTTCCTCCTCCCACTGGGAGGGATTCACACCAAGAGCTGCAAGTTTTCTACCACACCCTGGTTTCTGGCAAATAACCCCTCAGGATTAATACTTCTATTTTGGGCCTACTGCACTCTTTTCTATCCCTACCCAAGGTGGGAGGTTGCCGCCGAACTTCTCTGCTCCTCCTATTGTCCCACAAGGAGCCTTTTCGGCCTCAGTACCTGCTGCGGCCACTAATGCAACACAGCCGGGCTTTATGCAACCCCCAATGCAGCCTCTCACAGGGGTGCAGCCTCAGGGAGTACAGCACCAGCCCCCCTCCATGTTGGGTGCACCTTATCCTCATCCTAGCCCAGGTGTGTCGCTACCAGACTCAGGATCTTCTGACCCAAAGGTGCTGGAAATTAATTATTCAGATTCCTCAGATAATGCAAACAAATCATCCCAAGGCATCAAGGAGCCAGAACCTGAATCGTCTTGTGCAGAGGACTTTAATAACTTTGTGGCCCTAATGGGTCGTATGATCACAGCCCTTGATCTTCCTGCTCCTAAGCCTCTTGCTTCTGTTGAGAACCCTTTGTTTCCTTCAAACCAGCAAGAACCTCCACCCTTTACTGCTCTCCCAGCACTGCCGTACCTTCTCAAGTTAGCCAGAGTCCCTGACATCCCTCCGGCCGTGGCCTCGGCAATTCCAAAAAGGTTAGATTTTTTTGTATAAAGTTGATCTCACCTTGGCAGATTGGGCAGCTTATCCCTCCAAACCAAGTACTGCAGTGGCCAAAGTGGCCCAAACGTGTCTTCAATCACTCCAGTTGACAAAGAGGGAAAAAAGATTGACTCTATAGGGGGAAAAGTTCATGTTTCAGCGGGTCTTTTTACTCATATGGCCCATTATGCAACTTATATGAGTGTGTATCAAACATTTTTGTGGTCCAAAATTCTGCCTTACCTTGACCAATTACCTTTGGAAGACCAGCATCTTCCTAGGGCTTTACAGGCAGAGGCTCCTGCTCTTGCCAAGCTACAAAAAGATTTTGCCAAACATCTGGCGGAATCAGCAGGGAAACTTTTTGCTATGGCCACGTCCATCCACCGCCATGCTTGGCTCCAAGCTTCCACCCTTTCTGAAGAGGGACATTCCCTAGCGGAGGACCTCCCTATGCACAATGAGGGCTTCTTTAATCCTGCCACCACTGAAACATACTCAAGAAGTGCACCAAGCAGTGCACCAATTTGGTTATCCTTGGCAACCTAGCTTCCAGCAGAAGTCGCGGTGGCAACAATCTGCTCCTCCTTATCATAATGTCTTTAATTCAGGTTCTAGATCTCGCAGTGGCACCTCTTCTAGGTTTCAGGCTGACCATAAACAAAATTATGCAGCCAAGGGTGGATTCCAGCCCTATCAAAACAGGGTGTGCTAAGCGGCGCCTTTGATGGGGCTTGTTCTTTCTGGGGTTAGGGACGGCCTTGCTATCCAGTCCTTTCTGAAGCTCCCTGGCCCAGTGAGTTTGAGGTCCTTCAGACCAACACCCCTGTTTCTTCCATGTTGGGATCCCCTGGAGATGTTATTCAAGGTTTTGATAGCTGCATGGTTTTGAAGCCTTTTCCTGAAGGGAAAAGGAATTTCCCATATTCCCTGGAAAAGTGGGAACAACCATTAAATTTCATAGCTAAGTTCTCCTATTATTCGCTCCTCAAAGCTGTGTTAAATGTGTTAAAGATTTTTATTCCATTCATTGAACTATCATAATTACTTGTGTGTGCTGTCTTTCCTGTGTTAGCTACTCAAGCAATCTTCAGTTCCACTCCTCGTTGCACCTCTTCAAAGAAACCGTCCCCAGAGGAGAGGTACAAAGCGAGGTCTCCTGTCTACTCCTTGCTCACTGCACCACTGGATGACCTCAAGGCTTCTTCCGCACCTTCTTTGGAACGTCGATCCAGTCTGAAAAAGAGCTGCTCCCCTGAAGCCTCAGCCTCTGCTACCAGTAAAAGTATGTGAGAAGCAGGCATGAGAGGATTACAAAATATTTGGAAAATGGTGGGAAAAAACCTGGATGAAAAAATAATAACCCTGGACTGATGAGAATCTTCACAGTTCAGGAGTACTGCTTCCAGTGCAGAAAATGCTCATTTCTATGCTACAAAAAACACATGTGACTATTGTGACCAAACGGAATCAAAGTGTAAGAATTCTGTGTAAGAATTGGATGTACGTATATAATAGTATTGCCACAGATAGATGAAATAGCTATGAATGCATTTGTTTGTCTTTTTGACTATCAGAAAGATATAATGCTAATTGGTTTGTGATATTTTTTTCCTCCAAGCAGATAGTTCCTTCAGCACTGGTTCTTGTAAGTATGATTTTGCTTCTTTGATTTGTTTTGAAACATAAAACTGAATTGAATTTACAAATCTGTTCTTATTGCTAAATTCTAGTCTAGTAAACAGTCACCCTGGATCTTGAAATAAAGGGGGAAAGTGTTTGATAATGTTAAAATGGGGTGGGGGGAGCAGCAGCAACAGTTTAGCAGGTCAGAAGCTTCTTGAGTGTAGCAGTAGAGTGAATAAGCTTCAGCAATATTGGTGTAGAGTTAAGCTTTAAAAGTTTCGAAATACTTTATTGAAAGAACTACATTTCAATATAGGAAAGTAGGGTCTAGTTATCCAACTAGCTATCTCTCTGGAGACATCTTATCCCTCTCCATGCTCACAGTAAAAGAACAAAATGGTGGATTTGGGGGCTTGCTGTGTGGCTTAGAAACTTTGAATAAAAACAGGTGTGTTCCTGAGAAGTATCACTCTAATAACAGAAATAGGAAAAGAGAATAGAGTGACAAACAAAGAAAGCAATTGGGGAAGGACTTTCCCTGCAACCTAATTCCTCTGCCTTTGTATATCCTTGTTCTGGACTATAAATTCATGCAGGATGTGGTTGAGTTCCAATGAAAATAAATCCACTCAGTATATACTGTATATACTCAAGTATAAGTCTAGTTTTTCAGCCCTTTTTTAGGCTGAAAAAAACCCTCAGCTTATATTTGGTTGAGGGTCCTGGCAAGCAGGTGTGGGGCTGAAAGAAAGAAAGAAAGAAAGAAAGAAAGAAAGAAAGAAAGGCGCCAGTCTTTCCCACTTTTCCTTATTCATATACACACAGCATTTTCTCCAAAATCACCTTTGGTGATTATTGGAAAGATACGTAAGCACATTTACATTGAAGAAGGTTCGAATAATGATTTAATCAGAGTTGGACAGTTTTATCTTTATTTATGTAAATATTCAGAAACATTTAACCTACTGATGCTTCAGTTAATGTAATGTTATTGGTATCTATTTTTATTTTGAAATTTACCAGTAGCTGCTGCATTTCCCACCCTCGGCTTACACTCGAGTCAATATGTTTTCTCAATTTTTTGTGGTAAAATTAGGTGCCTAGGCTTATATTTGGGTTGGCTTATACTTGAGTATATACGGAGATAGATAGATAGATAGATAGATAGATAGATAGATAGATAGATAGATACGCACATACATACATACATACACACACATACACACACATACACACATATATATATAAGTTCAAAAACATGCAAATGTGAGTAGATCAATACATACTGCTTCAACTGGAAGGTAACGGTGCTCCATGCAGTCATGCTGGCCACATGACCTAGAAGGTGTCTACAAACAACGGCGGCTCTTTGGCTTAGAAATGGAGATGCACACCACCCCCCAGAGTCAGACTCAACTAGACATAATGTCAACGGGAAACCTTTACCTTTATCTTTACCATACTACTAGGCAGCATATTCCAGTGTTTTGTTGAAAACCTCTTACTGCTATGAGAAGAAGTTTTGCGTCTTCAAGAATCACATGAGCTCAGAGGCTTGTGGAAACGTATCCTGTGCAACAAAACTTGAATCTGGATTGTTGTAGGTTTTTCCGGGCTATATGGCCTTTAGAACATGGCCATATAGCCCGGAAAAACCTACAACAACCCAGTGATTCCGGCCATGAAAGCCTTCGACAATGCATAAAACTTGAATCCTTGGGGATTACTTTTATGGTGGGAAAGAGCAAGGCTAAAACTCATCCTTCTCTTCCAACCACAGTGTAGGTCGCCCTTATAGGACACAATGAAGGTTCTTTCTTTTCAAATGTAAAAATTATTTGTTTTATCTCAATAACTCCTGTAGCACAGGTAGAAAACCTGCACTTCTCCTAATGTTGCTGATGTCCATTTCCCATCAGCCCTAGCCAGCATTTCCAACAGCAAAATGTGAAATGTTTATCGATATCTGGAAAGCAAACACTATTTCTGGCTTGCAGCCTCCCTGAAAGCTAGGAAATCACAGCTGTTTACTTTTTGTAGCTGAGAGTGAATAGGCTGTGCTTTCTCCTCATTTCCCAGAAGTGAAGGCCACTCAATTTTGATCCTGCTACATTTTTGCAAATCAGTTGTGGGAAGAAAGTGCACCTTCCTAGCAGAATCATAATGTGAATGCTGACCATTTACTGTTTATGTCCATAGCCATGCAGACAGGGGAAGCCAATGGAAAGGCATGCAGGAAGCTACAGAACAAGATGGAGAGTCTGCAAAACCTTGTGGAAACATTGCAGTTGAAAAACCAAGGTATGGAGATACGCGCTTTGTGAAGGTTTAGGTAGCTTACATGTCTGAAGTATTGTATTATACACACCTTATTGCATGTTGCTCTCCCTTTTTATTCAGAGAGTTACACATTAGACCAAAGATTGAGAGTTGTTTGGACCAGGTGCCTCAGTGGAATGGAGTTGGTTAGATGCTCTTGAGCCATCCCCTTGATAGGCAACGCTCATATCTTCTGACATGTCTTTCCTTTAAAAGCAGGGGTGGCAACTTTCCGTCTTATCAGTGTTATTATACTTTAACTTCAGTGGCAACATGTGGAATTCTGGGATGTTTAGTTCTCTGGCTGACGTTTCCAAAGACCCCTTCCTAAATTGGAAGTTCCAGAATGCCATATGATGTAGCACTATAAAAGTGTAGTATTATAATAGCCAATAGTTTCCAAGGACATTAGTCTGCACCTGAAAAGTGCCTTGCTAATACCTACAATTTTAAAACGTGTTTCAAAGCTTTTATTTAAATTACTTAGCTGGAACTGCTTCAGAACAAAGTAGTGGCCATCACTCCTCTACCATTTTTCTTAAGAAGTGGTTGCTCTTGAGATATGATGGCAACAGACAGCTGGAGGCCAGCACTTTGCTTGGAAGCACTTCAACTCACCTTTGCAAAGGGAAGGAAGGAGCAAAATTCAGTGTCACTGCTTGGGAATGGGGCGGGGGAAATTAAGGGATGGTTGTGGGGTGTGATGGAATGAGAAGACACAAGGAGAGTAGAATGGAAAAAGGTGGGGATTAGCCCAAATTAAGGAGAGGAAGCTGATAAATGGTCCCAAAGTGGGGAAAATTCCAGAAAGCAAAAAAAAAAAAAAAAGATTAGATAAAACATATGGATAAGTTAGCACAGGTATGTGGTGTATGCTTGTGCATTTGGGGATGGATACTGCCCTAAAGAAATATGATCAAATAGGAATGGGTCTTTTGTAATGGGTCATGAAGCAGGGGAGAAATAGAAAAGGAACAAGATACAGAAGTCTGAAGGTGAGTCTCAACAATAAGACAGAACTGCGGTTTTAATTTTTATTTTGTTTGGGAGGCTTTGATACTTCTTTCTAATAAAAGAAAATATCATTGTGCGGGAACCAAGATGTTTGTTGTTGTGTAACTTCACGTCACTTCTGACTAACGGCAACCCTAAGGTGACGCTTCCATAGGGTTTTCTTGGCAAGATGTGTTCAGAGAGGGGTTGCCTTTGCTTTCTTCTGAGGCTGAAAGAATACGATTTATCCAGTAGTCATGGGCTCGATGTCTTTATCATCCATTTAATTTATGTTTACGTTTCATTCTGCCCATTTGAATGTCACAATATGAAAGACCCTCTCCCAGAAGGAAAATAAACTCGATACGAAAAGCGAGAGCGGGTATCCCGCTTTTCGGCATCATAGTTATAAAAAGAGGGATTGCACTGAGGTCTTTTCATCAGAGATCCTTGGTGCAGGGCTGGTGGCTTACCCTCCTCAGCTCGGCAACCGTGCAGGCCCAGAAAGGCCCTGGTAGGCCCGCACACTTTGGACCTACATGTGTGGGCCTGCCAGGAATGCAACTGAGCGCCGAGTAAAGAGCACTACTTACTCAGCGCTCAGGTGCAGGTCCTGGCAGACCCACACGTGTAGGCCCAAAGCGTTCGGGCCTGCCAGGACCTTTTTGGACCTAAACAGTTGCCAAGCAGTAGAGGGCAAGCCCTGGCAACTGGCAGTGATCTCCAGTAAAGCGACCTCAGTAGCAGTGGCACAAGTTAGGTTTCCCAATTGAAGTGGGAAACAGCAGTAGCCCTAAGGCTATGGGGCAGGGAGTATTTGTATAGCATTGCCCACCCACTATCACCAATGGGACAAAAATATTCTTTTTTTTTTTCATATATTGGGATAGGCACGGCTTTCGGAAGCAGCGCTTGAAAATGAAAACAGGGCCATATGAATTAAACAAACAGAAAATGATAGCGATCCTATACAAATGCACAAGACTATTATCCAGAGGTTTCATGGTTGAGCAGGGATTCAATCCCTGGTTTGCAGCATGGTAGGCCAATGCTCAAACCACTGCATCATGCACCAGAGTCCCAGATCTGGGGAAAGCCATGGGTTGTAAATAGATTATACAACTATGTGATTATACAAATGCCTGCAAGAGCAACCGTTTCTACCTGCAATATTTCAGGCATTCCTCTCTTTGGAGACTGCGCTGTGCATAAATGCATGCCTCCCATAGAATCTTGTTGCTTTCATCTTGCTCCAAGGAAATAGTGCAGTTGTGATGTCAGTGTAGTATTAATGACCTTTTGCACAGGAATTGTTTAATGTGTGGTATCAATGACCTTTCTCCCTATGGTACTTCCAGCAATGTCTACAATGATCAGATGCCAGGAAAAGAAGATTGAGAAAGCAAAGGAAAAGGAGAAAAAGCTGTCCAAATGAAATGCAGTGTGGTTTTCAATGTATCTCAGTTTGCACTCTTGTTAAATGGACTGCTGCTTCTTTTAATAATAAAAACAGACATAGTTTTGTAATCGGTTTCTTGGACTTGAAGGGATGCAAATCAGCCACAAGCATAAAGCAGCAATACGAATTGCAAATAGGTTCATGTGGGATTTGGCCAGTACTTTGTGAGGGAACTCCCCTCACAAAGTACTGGCCAAATCCCACATGAACCTATTTGCAATTCGTATAGCTCCTTTATGGAAGGGAAGGACTGCAATAGTATGCTGCAACCATCCAGAGGTTAGCAGAAGTAGGATGATGCTAAGAACCCTAGAGCAGGTTTGGGCAAACTTTACCCTTCAGTTGTTTGGACGTCAACTCCCACAATTCCTAAAAGCCTACTGGCTGCTAGGAATTGTGGGAGTTAGAGTTCAAAATACCTGGGGGCCAAAGTTTGCCCATGCCTGCCCTAGAGCATCCCTCGCAGTTACCGATGGTTTCACCATGTTATTATATTCATTTCTTTTTAATTCGTACCTTATTTAGAGTTCTGACCATTTTCAAGTCATTTCTTTTACACGTGGTCAAGTTTTGACTTCAAAGTAGCTAACTAACCCAAATAAATGGAGCCCCCAGTGGCGCAGTGGGTTAAACCCCTGTTCTGGCAGGACTGAAGACCGACAGGTCGCAGGTTCTAATCCGGGGAGAGCGTGAATGAGCTCCCTCTATCAGCTCCAGCTCCTCATGCAGGGACATGCCTCCCCCAAGGATGGTAAAAACATCAAAACATCTGGACGTCCCCTGGGCAACAGATGGCCAATTCTCTCACACCAGAAGTGACTTGCAGTTTCTCAAATCGCTCCTGACACAACAACAACAAAAAAAACCAAATAGATAAGTAGATCGCAAAGTTATTTTCTTATACCAGGGAGCCCAGTCGTGGTCTTATGGTGTTACAAAAAAAAAAAAAAACCAAGCTAGCAAAACAACAGGGAAAACAGTCTGGGACATCTAATCACCTCTCAACAAAAGATTCCTCCAGGCACTGCCAGGCCATCAAATGCTAATCAAGGTGGTCAGTTGAAACATTAACACCTAGCTGCAGCAGACAAGAGTCCTTTGTCCCACCCTGGTCATTCCAAAGACATATAAACCCTTTTTCCTAGTTCCAACAGACCTCACTACCTCTGAGGATGCTTGCCATAGATGCAGGCGAAACGTCAGGAGAGAATGCCTCTAGAACATGGCCATATAGCCCGAAAAAACCTACAACAACCCAGCTAGCTGCTTGACTGCTGTTTCTCTAGATGGCAACCAGCATGCGGAGCCTTTAAAAGTTAAAGGTTTCCCCTGCCATTAAATCTAGTTGCGTCTGACTCGGGGGGGGGGGGGGGTGCTCATCTCCATTTCTAAGCCAAAGAGCCGGCATTGTCCATAGAAGACTCTGAGGTCATGTGGCTGACATGACTGCATGAAGCCCTGCTACCTTCCTACAGAAGTGGTACCTATTGATCAACTCACACTTGCATGTTTTCAAACTGCTAGGTTGGCAGAAGCTGGACCTAACAGCGGGAGCTCACCCCGTTCCCCAGATTCGAACTGCCAACCTTTCAGTCAGCAAGTTCTGCATCTCAGTGGTTTAATCCGCTGCCCCACCAGGGCACCAGTGGAGCCTTTATTTGGAAACAATTGTCAGTTTTAATTCAGGAAATAAATCCCAACTGCTCATTGGAGGGAAGGATAGTAGAGGCCAAGATGAAGTACTTTGGCCACATCATGAGGAGACAGGAAAGCTTAGAGAACACAATGATGCTGGGGAAAATGGAAGAAATAAAGAAGAGGGACCGACCAAGGGCAAGATGGATGGATGGCATCCTTGAAGTGACTGGATTGACTTTGAAGGTGCTGGGGGTGGTGATGGCCGACAGGGAGCTCTGGCGTCGGCTGGTCCGTGAGGTCACGAAGAGTCGGAAATGACTGGATGGATGAACAACAACAAATATATCAGGAAATTGCCAAGTAAAGCAACACCTATTTCCTGGGATATGGTAGCTTTTAAGCTCCCTTGGAACACACTGCTTATGTTAATGTACATTTTACATTATACATCAATGTAGTTCCCTCTGAAATACAAATGTTTTATTTGCTGTCCTTCATTGCTGAACAGAGAGGAGGTGATTGCACCTGAGTTATACAGTAGTTTTAGAATACCCTACATCAAGGAGCCCCCGGTGGTGCAATGGGTTAAACCTTAGTGCCAGCTGAACTGCTGACCGAAAGGTTGGCATTTCGAATCCGGGAAGCAGGGTGAGCTCCCATCTGTCATCTCTAGCTTCCCTTTTGGGGACATGAGAGAAGCCTCCCACAGGGTGGTAAAACATCTGGATGTCCCCTGAGCAACATCCTTGCAGATGGCCAATTCTCTCACACCAGAAGCGACTTGCAGTTTTTCAAGTTGCTGCTGACATGAAAAAAAAATCCTATATCAAGGACTTTGCAGGAGGTTGAGATCCAGTGGATCACATTCCGACTTGTTTCAATGTCCTTTTTTAGAGCAAGATGGGAAACTTGGCTATCCAGACATTGCTAGACTTCAATTCCCATCATCTGCAGCCAGCCTAAGCTCATTGGGAGGATGTTGGAATCAAACTCCTCGCAGCTGAGCTTTCTTCTGCCTACATTCTGAATATTAGCTCCCACAGAGTGACTGCTTTACTTTGTCCTTCCTCTTTTGCGGAACCACAATTTCTTTAGGTACCATCTATTCTCAATGTTTATTTAGACTTTGAACCCTTGTAAAATAGCAGAGCACTCACTGCAGTAACATACCTCACCCAAAGTAAACATGCCTGTTGTTTAGGAGGTAGTTGCATTTAGGTAGCAGGCACAGTTGAAAGCCGCCAATCCATATCTATATCAGTAAAGTAATGATTTTGTTAACGTAAGCTTTTAAAGTAGCCATGTTTACTAAGTGAACATTTATGTCAAGTTCTTTTTGTTTACCTTAAATAACATAATTGGGGGGGGGGGCGAAGGCACAGTGGGTTAAAGCGCTGAGCTGCTGAACTTGCTGACTGAAAGGTTGGTGGTTCAAATCTGGGGAGCAGATTCCCGCTGTCAGCCCCAGCTTCTGCCAACCTAGCAATTCAAAAACATGCAAATGTGAGTAGATCAATAGGTACTGCTTCTGCAGGAAGGTAATGGCATAGGCCTTGGAGGTGTCTATCGACAACGCCGGCTCTTTGGCTTAGAAATGGAGATGAGCACCACCTCTCAGAGTCGGACATGACTACATTTCCCATTACTTTAATGTAATGGGAACCCAGTCTCCCAGCATCCAATTGCTGTTCTCTCCCTTGTCAGTTGCAGTGAAGTCATTCAGGCATCCCTTATATGCTGAAGATCCTGGACAGTTTAAAAATAAATCTATAATATGTCAGGTATATATATATAGCCTAGAGAAATATAGCTCTGCAGTATAAGCCTAATTTTTCAGCCCTTTTTTTGAGGCTGAAAAAGCTTCCCTCGGCTCAAGGTTATTTATTAGTTTACTCTGTTGTTATTTTATAGCATTTATTATTTTTCTCTATTATTTTTATCACATTTATTATTTTACTGTTTATTGATATTACACTTATTATTTTACTCTATTGTTACATTTATTATTCTTCTCTTTATTATTATTATTATTATTATTATTATTATTATTATTACATCTATTTACTCTATCATTGTTACTATTCCATTATTTTACTCTATTAATATTATTTCTTTTTTAATCTATTATTATTATTATTACATTTGCATTATTTTACTCTGTTTATTGTTATTACATTTGTTGTTTTACTCTATTATTATTATTACATTTATTATTTTACTCTGTTTATTGTTATTACACTTATTATTTTACTCTATTATTACATTTATTATTATTCTCTTTATTATTATTACATCTGGTTACTCTATAGTTATTACTACCTTTCCATTATTTTACTCTATTAATATTATTTTATTACATTTCTTTTTTTACTCTATTATTATTATTACATTTACATTATATTACTGTTTATTGTTATTACATTTGTTATTTTACTCTATTATTGTTATTACATTTATTATTTTACTCTATTTTTGTTAGTATTACATTTGTTATTCTATTCTTTTTATTATGTTTACATTTATTATTTTACTCTATCATTATTACTACTTTTCCAAGGTTTTTAAGTGGCTACTGTTTTTGAGAAATCCATAACCTAAAGCTTTGTAAATAAAGTTAGCAGCTTTTGTAAGACAGAATTCACAAAGTACTGGAATGGGGAGAAAACACGTAGTCTCTTCCAACTCTGATTCTAAATGTTTAGAAAATGAATTGTGCTATTTTGCCCAACCACTTGCCCAAACTTAGGAACATATAAATTGTTGAGTTTCATCCCTGGACCGCACAAGTCTCTTGTGTCATCAAGTTTCCAGACCTCAATGAGTAGCTAGGCTAGAGATAGAATTAGGCTGGGGGATTCCTTCCCCCACATTCCTATACATGTTTTCCCAGATAGGGCTTTGTCTTTACTCTTCTTCCTTGCCACTGTTTCCTCCCCTTTTGATGATGTAGCAATGGAATTCTCTGAGGGAACTTCCTTTTAAAAGGTATTTTTTATTTCCCTGTGGTTGACCACGCTGTCTACTATTTTCCAATCTCTTCTGCCTTTTCTTCCAGTAAGGACGCATTTTGTCTTTCTCTAGGCAAAAAGTAGCTGTGTTGTTTTTTTTGTTTTTTTTACCTTTTACCTTTCTTAGAAGATGAGATTTAGTAAGCTAGCTAGCTCCAATACCTATTCCAGTGTTTCTCAACCTGGGGGTCGGGACCCCTGGGGGGGGATTACAAGGCGGTGTCAGAGGGGTCACCAAAGGCCATCAGAAAACCCAATATTTTCTGTTTGTCATGGGACTTCTGTGTGCCAAGTTTGGTTCAATTCAATCATGGGTGGAGTTCAGAATGCTCTTTAATTGGAGGTGAACAATAAACCGCAGCGACTACAACTCCCAAATGTCAACGTCTATTTTCCCTAAACTCCACCAGTGTTCACATTTGGGCATACTGAGTATTCGTGCCAAGTTTGGTCCAGATCCATCATTGTTTGAGTCCACCGTGCTCTCTGGATGTAGGTGAACTACAACTCCTACACTCAAGGTCAATGCCCACCAAACCCTTGTTGGTCATGGAAGTTCTGTGTGCCAACAATTCCATCGTTGATGGAGTTCGGAATGCTCTTTGATTGTAGGTGAACTATAAATCCCAGCAACTACAACCCCCAAATGACAAAATCAATCCTCCTCCCAATCCTACCAGTATTCAAATGTGGGTGTATTGGGTATTTGTGCCCAATTTGGTCCAGTGAATGAAAATATATCCTGCATATCAGATATTTACATTATGATTCCTAACAGTAGCGAAATGACTGCTATGAAGGAGCAACAAAAATAATGTTATGTTTGGGGGTCACCACAACATGAGGAACTGTATTAAGGGGTCGTGGCATTAGGAAGGTTGAGAAAGACTGACCTATCCATGTGATTTTTTACTTCAATATTTTTGAACATAAATTTCTGACTCTGCAATCCTGTGCCATCCTAAGAATAGAAGTTTATCCCGGTTTCACTGTAAGTTTCTACTAGTTATGAAGTTTACTTTTGGTGCTCTGCTATATTTTTGTTGGGATCACCCCAACTGAGGGTTATTTGGAGCCTAACAGGTCAGATTCCCCAACATAAATTCCTGTGCTAGATCAGAGTCAACTTTTATCTCTCTGGCCAGGTCTCCTTGTGAAGTGTGTACTCAGAAGAGGCTGAAGTTAGGTGACTGATACTTTCTAAAACATACCATCCCTCCCATCTGTCTAGTGAGGTATTACAAATATGACAGCTTCAGTCATTAAGTTCCATCCAGAACCTGCCACAGGAATGAGCAACCTCCATTTAAGTATTCTAACAAGCGTGTCATGTAGGCCAGTGGGAATATTCCAATAGTACCCTCTCAGCAAGGGCCTCCTGGTGGTGCAGCAGGTTAAACTGCTGAGCTGCTGAATTTGCTGACAAAAAGGTTGGCCGTTCGGATCTGGGGAGCAGGGTAAGCTCCCAATGTTAGCCCCAGCTTCCGCCAACCTAGCAGTTGGAAAACCTACAAATGGAACGACTAGATGATGGGACCGGACAACACTATGGATTTATGTTTTACTAGCCGTCCCCTGCCACGCGTTGCTGTGGCCCACATGGGGGTTCTGTGTGGGAGGTTTGGCCCAATTCTACCATTGTTGGGGTTCAGAATGCTCTGTGATTGTAGGTGAACTATAAATCCCAGCAGCTACAACTCCCAAATGTCAAGATTCTATTTTTCTCAAACTCCACCAGTGTTCACATTTGGGCATATTGAGTATTCGTGTAGAATTTGGTCCAGATTCATAATTGTTTAAGTCCACAGTGATCTCTGGATGTAGGTGAACTACAACTCCAAAACTCAAGGTCAATGCCCACCAAACTCTTCCAGTAATTTCTGTTGGTCATGGGAGTTCTGTGTGCCAAGTTTGGTTCAATTCCATCGTTGGTGGAGTTCAGAATGCTATTTGATTGTAGGTTAACTATAAAACCCAGAAACTACAACTCCCAAATGACAAAATCAATTTTTTTTTTTAGTGAAGGACATGCATTGGGTTGTTAGGTGCCTTGTGTCCAAATTTGGTGTCAATTCATCCAGTGGTTTTTGAGTTCTGTTAATCCCACAAACGAACATTTTTATTTATATAGATTGATTATGTTAATGCTTTTAATTGTATTTATGTTACTGCTGACATTGAATTCTGCCCTGTAAACTGCCTTGAGTTGCCTGGAGGCTGAGAAAGGCGGAATACAAGTACAATAAATAAATAAATATAAATCAATAGGTTCTGCGGGAAGGTAACGGTGCTCCATGCAGCCATTAAATTTTAATTGATTAAAATAGATAATTTGAGTTGTTAACTTAAAATAGCCTTCTACCAGAAGAGAAATAAAAAATTACACCTGGTGGCGCAGTGGGTTAAAGTGCTGAGCTGCTGAACTTGCTGACTGAAAGGTCGCAGGTTTGAATCTGGGGAATGGGGTGAGCTCCCGCTGTTAGCCCCAGCTTCTGCCAACCTAGCAATTCGAAAACATGCAAATGTGAGTAGATCAATAGGTATCACTCCAGCAGGACGGTAACAGCACTCTATGCAGTCATGCCAGCCACATGACCTTGGACAACGCCGGCTCTTTGGTGTAGAAATGGAGATGAGTAAGACCCCGGAGTCTGACACAAATAGACTTAATGTCAAGGGGAAACCTTTACCTTTACTTTTACTCTCTCACCATGGATCAGAATTTCACTGATAAGTAACAAGGCTTCGAAAAGCCATCTTTCAACAAGATCACTTCTGTTTTAGAGGAAGCTCTAATTCTACGATGGTGCTGTTACAATGCAACTCTTCTGGTTAAAGAATGACTGTGCAGTGAAGTTTTCTTTCAAGCTGGATTGCAGGTCCTTGACCTCACGGTTGACTGGTGGCTCTCTCTATTGCACAGTCCATCAATTGAGCAATTGGGAGTGTCATTTGGTATTACAAAAGTATTTTCCTTTTAATCATCCAGGTTTCAAGACCCTTGGATAGCATGAAAGCCAGGAATAAATCTTTTGTGACTCTGATATTGCCAGGAGCCACATCAAAAAAAGAATATTTAATATTCAGCTCATAGAATCAAAGAGTTGGAAGAGGCGTCATGGGCCATCCAGTCCAACCCCCTGCCAAGAAGCAGGAATATTGCATTCAAAGCACCCCTGACAGATGGCCATCCAGCCTCTGTTTAAAAGCTTCCAAAGAAGGAGCCTCCACCACACTCCGGGGCAGAGAGTTCCACTGCTGAACGGCTCTCACAGTCAGGAAGTTCTTCCTCATGTTCAGATGGAATCTCCTTTCTTGTAGTTTGAAGCCATTGTTCCGCATCTTAGTCTCCAGGGAAGCAGAAAACAAGCTTGCTCCCTTCTCCCTGTGACTTCCTCTCACATATTTATACATGGCTATCATATCGCCTCTCAGCCTTCTCTTCTTCAGGCTAA
The DNA here is from genome assembly GCF_025583915.1 of Anolis sagrei ordinatus. Lineage (NCBI taxonomy): Eukaryota > Metazoa > Chordata > Lepidosauria > Squamata > Anolidae > Anolis > Anolis sagrei. The sequence goes on from NW_026847549.1 coordinate 193,390,333, forward strand.
ACATTTCAAAGTGATGGTACTCACCTTTAAGGCCTTGCATGGTCTGGGGCCGATGTACCTGAGGGACCGCCTCACCCCCTACCAACCCCAGAGATCCCTCCGTTCTGAGGGCCAAGATTTGTTGGAAATTCCCAATGTCAAGACCTTGCGTCTAACAACAACCAGATGCAGAGCCTTTACAGCAGTGGCACCATCACTCTGGAAAAGTCTGCCACCTGAAGTCCGTGCCTTGGGGAACTTATCAGCTTTCCGCAGGGCATGTAAGACATATCTTTCGACAGGCCATTGATCTTTGATATTGCTGTTTTTAAATTGTTTTAAATTGTGTTAGATTTTAGCCTGTTCTTGTAAGCCGCTCCGAGCCCCAGGGGAGTGGCGGTATATAAGATTGAATAATAAATAAATAACATGCCCAGCTCCTTAAGCCGCTCTTCATAGGGCTTGTTCTCCAGACTCTTGATCATTTTAGTCGCCCTCCTCTGGACACATTCCAGCTTGTCATGTGGAAAGAGTTCCTTAGAGACGGAAAGTTTTGAACCCATGGTCTGTACTCCATAGAGACACAGTTAGGACACAAGCAACTGAATTAGAACAGGGGTTGTTGTGAGTTTTCCTGGCTGTAAGGCCATGTTCCAGAAGCATTCTCTCCTGACGTTTCACCTGCATCTACGACAGGCACCCTCAGAGGTTGTGAGGTCTGTTGGAAACTAGGCAAGTGAGGTATATATATCTGTGGAATATCCAAGGTGGGGCTGGGGGTGGTGACGGCCGACAGGGAGCTCTGGCGTGGGCTGGTCCATGAGGTCACGAAGAGTCAGAGATGATTGAATGAATGAACAACATCCAAGGTGGGAGAAAGAACTCTTGTTTGTTTGAGGTAGGTGTGAATGCTGCAATTTAATGGCCTAGCAGTTTCAAAGTATGACTTCTTACTGCCTGGGGAAATCCTTTGTTATATAAACCTCATTTTCCTAGTTTCCAAAAACCTCACAACTTCTGAGGACACCATAGATGCAGGAGAGAATGATCTGGAGCGTGGCCAGACAGCCCGGAAAACTCAGAACAACCCAGTGATTCCGGCCATGAAAACCTTCAACAATACATAGAATTAGAACTGATTTCCTGTAAGATTTCAGTTGCCCTTTTCCCATTCCTCAAGGCAGAAACAGAGACTGTCATCCATGTAGTCTTTCATTCGTAGACCCTTATGGCGAGACTACCGAGGCCGCAGCCTGCGTGGGCCGGAGAGGATCGGATGTCCTGCCTGAGGCTCTGAAACAGGTGCCACGTGGATTTGCCTTGAACTTCTGTGCTGTGGCTCTCGGATGATATCTGCTAAAGACTGCCGGGCAAATTGAGATTATGTTTCCAGCGCAAGAATGAACTCCCCAGAAGCAGGCATTGAGCTATTCTAGTGACGGGTAAGTGGCTTTCAGATGGCGAACGTCTGAATCAGCTAAATAATGCAACTAATCCTCTCAGACAGGCCTCCCAACATGCCTTTAAATCCATCTGCAAAACTTAAAAGCCTCTGTTAAGACTGTTTTAACCTTTGTAACGTATCGGTTAATAGCTGTGACAACACCAGTTTGTGCACATGCAGAAATATTTGCTTTCAGCCTTGTCTCTGTCATCTTTTGGGATTCAAGAAACAAAACTGATTTTGTAACTACTACGCTTTGTTCTTAGTGCATTTCAAGATTATAGGTTATAATGTATCATAAGTATCCCTTTGGAGTCCTGAAACTAATAAGAGAAGCAGGACTATCCCTCCAAATAGATAAATTAGTTAAAATTCTTTGTCCTATTTTCCAAGTTAGCTCAGCCTGTTTTGGAATAAACCTGGAAAGAAATACGCTCCTATGAACAGTATGCTTCAAACAATTCAGCTCAGTGGTGCATGCATCTAATATTTGCACTGGAGGAACTATTTATATTTGTGTCAGTAGAAGCTCTCCTATGCAAACTGTCAGAAATATTAAAATTTAACTTGGTATTTTTGATTACAAAAGTGAGTCAAGCACTGAAAGATTTAGTAGGCCGAAGCCGTTTAGAGCCAAAGCTAGTGTCGTCCTGAGAAGTGCGAGGTAAACCTCAGTGTGAGAGAAGTCTTGTGTGAGAAAAGCCCAGTGTATAAAGCAGGGGTCCTCGAACTTTTTAAAGAGAGGGCCAGGTCAGTCCCTCAAACTGTTGGAAGACTGAATTATAATTTGGAAAAAAAATAAATGAATTCCTATGCACACTGCACATACTTATTTGTAGTGCAAAAACACTTAAAAACAATATAATAATTAAAATTAAGAAAAATTTTAACAAATACTAGCCATCCCCTGCCACGTGTTGCTATGGCCCACATGGGGGTTCTGTATGGGAAGTTTGGCCCAATTCTATCGTTGGTGGGGTTCAGAATGTTCTGTGATTGTAGGTGAACTATAAATCTCAGCAACTACAACTCCCAAATGTCAAGATTCTATTTTCCCCAAACTCCACCAGTGTTCACATTTGGGCATATTGAGTATTCGTGTAGAGTTTGGTCCAGATCCATCATTGTTTGAGTCCACAGTGATCTCTGGATGTTGGTGAACTACAACTCCCAAACTCAAGGTCAATGCCCACCAAACCCTTCTAGTTATGTTTGGTTTGGTTCAATTCCATCGTTGGTGGGGTTCAGAATGCTCTTTGATTGTAGGTGAACTAAATCCCAGCAACTACAACTCCCAAATGACAAAATCATTCCCCCAACCTCACCTGTATTCAAATTTGGGTGTATTGGGTATTTGTACCAAATTTGGTCCATTCGTCCAGTGGTTTTATGTTAATCCCACAAAGAACATTACATTTTTATTTATATAGACTTATTAGTGTTTCAGTGGGAAGTGTGGGCCTGCTTTTGGCTGATGAGATAGGATTGTTGTTGTATGATTTCAAGTCGTTTCAGACTTAGGTTGACCCTGAGCGAGGGCCAGGTAAATGACCTTGGAGGGCAATATCTGGCCCCCAGGCCTTAGTTTGAGGACCCCTGGTATAAAGGCTGCTGTGTGTAAAAAAGTTACTGTGTGAAGTTCCTGTGTAAGTTCGGTCTGAGAACTGCTTTCAACTGGGGTCTAGATCAAGATCTCAAGAGAAGAAGGGCAAAGGGCTATAACAGGCATGGGGAATCTTTGGCCCTCCAGAGATTTTGGACTTCAACTCCCACAATTCCTAGCAGCCTCAGGCCCCTTCCTTAAACAGCTGGGGGGGGGGGGGGCCTGAGGCTGTTAGGAATTGTGAGAGTTGAAGTCCAAAAGCCCCAGAGGGCAAAAGTTTCTCTATGCCTGGGCTACAGCCTCTGACAATTCCCCAGGCCAGGATCTCAGTCCAACATTCACACAGGCTTGTTTAAATCCCCACGGCATTTACAGCATTACTAATTGCATGTGTAGCATCTAACAACACATATTGCTAATTCCGATTCTATTATCACTTAAACTTGAGAACTCTATGAGTTTGGTACTACAACCGATTTTGTTCTAAAGAGAACGAGTTCACAGTGGGACCAGAGCACAGTTTTGGTCTGTTTTCTAACGTGCCTCTTTGTATTGTTTTTAGCGTAAGCCATTTTGAGTTTGTTATAAGAGAGGAAAACAAGATAAAGACACGAGAGTTCTGTGGCACTTTCAAAAAAGGAAAATTACTTGTGGTTTCTGTAGACCAGTTGTTCTCAACTTGTGAATCCCCAGATGTTTTGGCCTACAACTTCCAGAAATCCCAGCCAGTTTACCAGCTGTTAAGATTTCTGGGAGTTGAAAGCCAAAACATCTGGGGACCCACAGGTTGAGAACCACTGCTGTAGACCCAAAAGAGTATACCACCAGCAAATACTCATAATTCCCTCTTTAGCTGGAGTTTTTGACTAATTATGTTTCCAAACCCCACCCCACTCCAAGATATTTTAAGTATAGTATTTATAGCTGACACATGCTGAACACTACTTCTGAAACTCACACATCCCCAACACATGTGAAACTTGTCTCAGGGAGAAAAAGCATCTTTGAAACAATTTAGGTCTTACTTTTTCTGCATCCAAACAAGATGGCAAGCCCTACCAATTTGATGGCTCAAAGTTTGCCATTTACTATGTGGCTGTCACTTGGCTGCTGTCTATTTTCCTTCCAAGACCACCAGGGTAACAGAAAGAAATAACTTTTTGGTGTATCAGGAGCGACTTGAGAAAGAGGAAGTCCTTTCTAGTGTGAGAGAATTAGTCATCTGCAAGGACTCTACCCAGGGGACGCCTGGATGTTTTACCATAATGTGAGAGGCTTCTCTCATGTCCCTGCATGAGAAGCTGGAGCTGACAGATGGGAGCTCAACCCCGCTCCTTGGATTCAAACTTCCAACCTTTCAGTCAGCAGTCCTGCTGGAACAATTGCATCACTGAGGGCTCCTACAGATATGACCAAGCACCATTAAATTATGAGGGCAATTCCTGTCCCAGCACATCATTAAGTCTCCCTAGAGGATCCAGATTAGAGAAGGATCTTCTCTAGGAATTTGCTTGGTCTTCCAGCACGAATCTATGACAACTCCTGGGGGCCAAATCTGCCCTCTTAACTGGACCTAGACATTTCTTTTTGGTGTAACTGGTTTTGGATAGATAGCAGAAAATGAGAACAGTTTAATGCCACTTTAACAGTCATATCACCAACCTATGGAATCCTGGAAATTGTAGTTTGGGAGGGAACTTGGAAATCGCAATGATGGATGCCTTGTATCTAGTTAGTCCAGGGTTGGCATTCCAGAGTTTTTGGGCAAGACAGCTGCAGGTTTGAAAATATAAAGGACGGTCACCAGTCTAAAAATCATTTTTATTGCTTTCTTGTGGAATCACAATAAGTTAAGAACATTATAACAGATAGTTATTGTGTAATTTAATTACACTTCACCCGTTCTGCAGTCCGCTGTCCCTGAGCTTCTGTCTTTTCCCACAATACAATCAAAAGCTTAAGGTTTAAAGCTTTCAGTGAGGAAAATGTGTTAAAAGACTACCCACTAGAAAGCCCTAAGGATTTCTCTTCCACTAGGAAGGCTTTGGTCTGATTTATTTTGAAGAGTATCCTCATATCTTAAAGCCTGCACTAGGAGGAGAGAGGCTTAAATCTAAGGCAGTGCTGGCAAAACATACAGCAGAGAGGTGCTAAAATAAGCAAAAGGGCATGTGTGTGAACTCCTATGAAGAAATGGAATAGAACCAGAATCCCTGTGTTTGGCCCAAGCTCTCTCATTCAATGATATCCCCACCACTGATGGGCCACTCGATCCACATGTTCAGTCGTAAGGGTTCGATTGTCACATTCTTCCCACCGTCTCACTTTCCCATTCTCCACTACTATGAACTTCCACTCAATTCGGGTATCAACAGGTAAGACAACAGAGTCTGACCAGAACCAATCCTTGTCACACCTGAGGGGGACATAATGTTGCCACTGGCCTAGACATTCGTGGTCACCTGTGACGGCAAGCAACTGGGTTTCCGAGTGAGTGACGTAATGGACGCGGAACGTCACGTGGACAGTCTGCGGCATTGGAGACACTGCGGCAACCCTCTTGCTGGGATCTGTGTCTTTGCTGCTAGCGTCGTCCACACTGCTCTTCCTTGTAGCACTGCCACATCCCGAGTGCTCAGGGACCATTTCCCATTCCTCGTGATCAACGGAGTGCTGCAGCTGCTCCTTGCACCTCTCCTCGCATTTTTCACTAGAAGGGCCTCCACCATGCTTTTCAGACTCTTGGTTTAGCGCCGGTTCGGGTGGTGTTGCAGCTCTCAAAAATTCCTTGTAGTTCATTAAGGGGATTGTGGACTCCTTAACCAATGGCTCTGTTTCTGGAGAGTTGTTAGGGGCACAATGATCCGAAGAAGACAGCTGGTTTTCCACTGGGACTTGTGAACTGGAAACGCCTGTTTGCTTTGTTTCATAGTTTCTCTGGTCTGGTTCTAAACAGAAAAGAAATTAGTTAGTCAGGTGGAACATAAATCTCAATTCTCACCTATAACTTAACTCATGCACAAGAACAGCAGGAAATACAACAAGGAAGTTGGACCTGTCCCAAACTATACTCTTTCTCCTGCCATACAGAGTTCATATGCACAATTCAAGGTGCAGGTTATCACCTACAAAGCCCTAAACGGTTCAGGACCTGCCTATCTATGCGATTGCATCTTCCCTTACAAACTCATGCGAGCTCTAGGACAGTGGTTCTCAACCTGTGGGTCCCCAGATGTTTTTCCTTCAACTGCCAGAAATCCTAGCTGCTGGTAAACTGGCTGGGATTTCTGGGAGTTTATTATTTACTTCATTTATATACCGTTTTTCTCAGCCCTCAGGCAACTCAAAGCGGTTAACAACAGCAAAATTCAATGCAAAACATCATAAAACGATTATGGGACAGTTAAAACAATAGCATCATCAACAATTAAACATCAATATAACAATCATTAGTGTCTCATCAGTAAAATCAGAATCCAATCTCATCATCCATTATTCCGTATTCCTATATTCATTACACCGCTTAATCGAATGCTTGTTCGAACAGCCAGGTCTTCACTTTCCTCCGAAACGCCAATAAGGATGGGGCCYATCTGATATCTATAGGAAGGGCGTTCCACAGCCYAGGGGTCACCACTGAGAAGGCCCTGTCTCTCGTTCCCGCCAGGCGCYCCTGTGARGCAGGCGGGACTAAGAGCAGGGCCTCCCCAGATGATCTTAATGTCCTAGTTGGTTCATAGGAGGAGATGCGTTCGGAGAGGTAAGTAGGGACAGAACCGTTTAGGGCTTTATAGGCTAARGCCAGCTCTTTGAATTGTGCCCAGTAGCAAACTGGCAGCCAGCGGAGCTGGRGCAACAGAGGTGTTGTATGCTCCCTGAGTGCCGCTCTTGTTAGCAACCTGGCTGCCGAGCGTTGGACCATTTGAASCTTCTGAGCAGTCTTCAAAGGCAACCCCACGTAGAGAGCGTTGCAGTAGTTGAGAACTGCTGCTCTAGGACCTTCTAGGGAGCCTTGCTCTCACTCTTGCCTCCGTCTCAAGCGCGGTTGGTGGGGATGAGGGAGACGGCCTTCTCGGTGGCGGCCTGCTGACTCTAAATCTCTCCCCAGGGAGATTAGACTGGCACCCACCCTGTCCACTTTTTGCAAAGACCTAAAAACATGCATGTTTCACTGTGCCTGTGATTAAACAGTTCACCAGATTAATCCCCCCCCCTCCCAAAAAATATTATTTACTATCAGCTCCTACACTTTATCACTGTCCCCTGCCCTACAGTTCTGGCGATCTAAATGACATTGCCCTCCCAGCCCCTGTCTTGAAACTATACTGCACAAGCTCCTACCCTCAGTATTTATTACTGTTCAGGCTACTGATTGTTTTATGATGTTGTTTTATGTTATTATGATGTTTATTTTACTGTGTCATGTTTTTAATCTATGTCTGTTTGGGCTTGTCCCATGTAAGCCACCCCGAGTGTCTTTGGGGAGATGGAGGCAGGATACAAAAATAAAGTTGTTGTTGTTGTTGTATTTTGCCCCAATAACAAACTTCATGAACTCCCATCTGCAAGTCTTCACCAAGCTCTCTGTGCGCCTTCAGCACCTTTTTACATACAGGTCTGCGGAAATCCTTGTTAACTACAAATGTAAGTATTTTTAAATGCTTTAATTTTACTTATGGTGATTAAAATTTCCCAAAGTACCAAGACTTACTTCACTGAACATTAATTTGTCCAAAGTTGTGCAGGCTCCAAATAAAGAGACAAATCCCCAAATGTACTCGTTTTAATTGTTTAATTTAAATGTCCTTCATTTAATTCCAAACAAGTATGTAAACATTGTATACTAAATAATAATAATAATAATGGTAATAATAATAATAGTCCTAGTATTAGAAATATTGGTAGCCAAATAGATTTTGCCGCACAATAATTGACAGTACCGTTTGCCAATTTTTTTGCAGCAAACGAATGTAAGCCTGAATTCTATTGTTTTAACCAGTTTAGCTTTAACAACAAGCCTCTTGTTCTGCTTGCCCAGGAATATGCACGAAGACTAGCATGCCTTTCCTACATGGAATCTAAAAATAGTTGATGGCTTAGTTTTAGTTTTGCGTTGCCCATAAACGTCAACAGGACTAGCAAAGAGCCAACCCCTGAGAAAAGGATTCCTATGGGAGCCGCAGAAGTGACTTGATAAGATCGCTTGTTAAGGGATCAGGGCAATGCAAAAGGTCAAAGCCACTAATGTAATTCTCATGCCTGCCCTTTTATAGCAGCAGAAGCCAATGCCGAGAGGTCGCTTAATAGGCTCACAAAAAACCAAGAGACTCCAGCTCGTTTCTTCAGGCATTGAATTCAAATCATAAGTCCCTTCTGCTATAATTGATTACAAGGTGAGGGGAAGGAACAGGTCTAGAGTCTGGTTCACAGTATCTATGGCCATTGCACCTTTTAGCATAGGTTATTTACCTTCCACTATCTCCAGAGAAGAGCGTTGTGTTTCCATTAACACTAGAAGATCTGAAAGATTGCTCTCAAGATCCTGAATATGTTTGCACATGAGAAACAGCAAACCATTCAGAGGCATGGACGGACAAGAATCACAGCCAGGAGGATATCAAAGTCAGCCTGACTACAGCACATATTTTCTAGAGAGACTGAACAGTCCACTCCCAACTCCCAAAGGTGAAAGAGGATTCTCCCTACTGCCCAGGACTCAAATAGCATCAAATATTAATACCAATTGGGAAGGGTAAAGCAAAAAGGCAGCATGTATGTAGTGTCACCAAAAGGTATTGCAGTCAGCCCTCTAAATTTGCGGTTTCGACTTACAGGTTTGATTAAAATCTCTCTCTAGGAAATTCTCTGAATAGGTCAATTCAATTTACCATGCTGCCAGAGAATGGGGGCAAAATGCTTGCAATGCAAGGCTTGGATGAATTCCTTTTTTAAAAAATTACAATTCCTAAAATCTTTGATCCAGAATCCTGGAGATTTTGGGAGTCCAAAGCCAGTATTTCCAAACTCTAGTAAGATATAAAAATCATTTAGTGGGATGGCTGTACTTGCTGCTTTGCCTCGGGAAGCTCTGCCACTTGTGGTTGACCTTCAAGGAACACACAAATAGCATGGCAGACCCTCCTTGGGAAGACTTCAACGAGAGGTTCGATGCTCACCTCTCAAGAATGCTTTAGCAAAGGGTTGGACTAGATGACCTTTGGAGGCCTCTATGATCTTAATTTTTTTTAAATGCAAAAGAATTGGGTGCCACTTCACTATTATTGCTTCATAAAGGAAAATTGCAAAAAACTGTCACCACAAATGCTGGTGAGAGCTATAACCCGTTGAACTTAACATTCAGATTTCGAAAGCACAGATACTCTATACCAGTATTTCTCAATCCCCCCCAACCGGGGGGGGCGGGGGGGCAAGAGGTATCAGAGGAGTTACCAAAGACCATCAGAAAATACAGTATTTTTTGTTGGTCATGGGGGTTCTGTGTGGCAAGTTTGGTCTAAAAATGCTCTTTGATTGTAGGTGAACCAGCAACTACTACTCCCAAATATCCAGGTCTATTTTCCCCAAACTCTACCAGTGTTCACATTTGGGCATATTGAGTATTCATGCCAAGTTTGATCCAGATCCATCATTGTTTGAGTCCACAGTGCTCTCTGGATGTAGGTGAACTCCCAAACTCAAGGTCAATGCCCACCAGACCCTTCCAGTATTTTTTGTTCGTCACAGGAGTTCTGTGTGCTAAGTTTGATTAAACTCCACCATTGGTAGAGTTCAGAATACTCTTTGATTGTACATGAACTATAAATCCCAGCAACTAAAACTCCCCAACATCAAGGTCTATTTTCCCCAAACTCCCCCAGTGTTCGCATTTGGGTATTCATGCCATCAGTGTTTGCATTTGGGCACATTGAGTATTCGTGCCAAGTTTGGTCTAGATCTATCATTGTTTCACAGTGCTCTTTGGATGTAGGCGAACTACAACTCCCAAACTCAAGGTCAAACCCAGCATTTTCTGTTGGTCATGGTAGTTCTGTGTGCAAAGTTTGGTTCAATCCCATTGTTGGTGGAGTTCAGAATGCTCTTTGATTATAGGTTAACTATACATCCCAGCAACTACAACTTCCAAATGACAAAATCACACACACACACACCCAAACCTCACTACTATTCAAATGTGGGCATATGGGGCATTTGTGCCAAATTTTGTCCAGTGAATGAAAATACATCCTGCATATCAGATATTTACATGACAATTCATAACAGTAGCAAAATTACAGTTACGAAGTAGCAACAAAAATAATGTTATGGTTGGGGGTCACCACAACATGAGGAACTGTATTAAGGGGGCATGGCATTAGGAAGATTGAGAACCACTGTGCTACACCTCTCTAATGCATCCTCCACTTGGTGCATTGAGCATGGAGTAAATATGCAATAAGAAACCTACACAAAATTGTGAGGGTTCCCTTTTCCCAATATCATGTCTATTCTATGGCAATAAAACCATAGCCAAATACCGTTCTGCAAAAGAGCAGGATGGTGGGAATTCAGAGGAAAAAGTGTGCCAAAGGCATGGGAAGAGCCGCAACAGAGTAAGTATAACAATTATGATTACGGGGAGGAATACCAGCACCAGCTAAGGAATATAGGTTAACTATCCAATTTGTGAGTCTGCATTTCACACTATGGGAAGCTTAAATAAATACATCAATAATAACAGACTCCCAAAGCGGAGTGGAGTGTGTATGTGTGTTATCTAAAGACCAAAGGACATTTTGAGGGGGGGGGGGGAAGTAAATACCTGAATTTGTGGGTATGGATTTTGCAGGGTAGACAAAAGTATATTGTTTACAAACAGAATCAAGTATAAGTGTCTGGGGCCATTTTCCAGGATATTTCATGAAGGTGTGGGTCTGTTTTCCTCACTATAGAAAGGTTTTGTAAAAAAATAATAAATACAGAAGACTCTCAGTTAACTGGCATCTCTGGGAATTGGATAAATGTTGTCTCTGGTTGCCTGAGAGTTACCATTAAAATCAGGGCTAACTAATACTATGCTCCATACCATACCATAAACTGATATTGAAATACAGTCATTGAAAGCAAATTAAGACTAATAAACGTAACTTAGGGAACATCTTCACTGCAGAATGAATGCAAGTTAACACTACTGTAACTGCCATGGCTCAATGGTACGAAATTGTGGGAGTTTGTAGTTTGGTGAAGCACCGGCCCTTTTTGGCAGAAAAGGCAAAGACCCTTCAAAACTACAACTCTGATTCCACAGCACTTAAAGCGATGCTAAACTGCATTAAGTGCATTAAGTGTAAAGTGTAGATGCACCTTTAATGTTACAGACTTTACTATATTATACAGAGTGTCTGAAAAGTCTCCATACATAGGAAAAAAATAACAAAGTTGTATTTTATATTATGTCACATTTTCAAACGTTGAAAAATATTACTCAATTATAAATTGGGAAATTGAAGTTAAATATATCTTGTTTTTACAAAATACTCACATTTATAGCGAGAGTTTGTAAATACACACAAACACATTGTGTACATTTAGCTACAATTTTCCCATTTCCGCTATGTTTGCAGACTTTTTGCACACTCATTTCAATGTCATTTGAACATCTTTCTATATTGTCTAGTAATGAACGTTTTTAAATATTTCTACACACATACATATTTTGTAAATAATAGTCCACTTGGCTACCATTTCCCCAAAGTATGGTGAGACTTTTGGGACACTTATTACAGGACATTAAATGCCATTTTGAGAGAGAGAGAGAGATTGAGATTACAGGACACATTTAGATAGACAGATAAGAGATTACAGGACATTAAATGGCATTTTAACAGATAAATAGTAGATAGATGTTACAGGACACATTTAGATAGATATTACAGGACATTAAATGTCTTTTTGATAGATATTACAGGACATTAAATACCATTTTAATGATAGATAGATAGATAGATAGATAGATAGATAGACAGACAGACAGACAGACAGGACATTAAATGTTATTTAGAGAGAGAGAGAGAGAGATGATTATAGGGCATAGATAGATTTTCAAGCCCTATGAGGAGCGGCTTAAAGAGCTGGGCATCTTTCGCCTACAAAAGAGAAGGCTGACAAGAGACATGATGAGGGCCAGGGATCAAGATGTGAGAGGAAGTCATAAGGAGGAGGGAGGAGGTGTGTTTTCTGCTGCCCTGGAGACTAGGACGCAATGGAAGAATGGCTTCAAACTACAGGAAAGAAAGGAGATTCCACCTGTACATTAAGAAGAACTTCCTGACTGTGAGAGCTGTTCAGCAGTGGAACTCTCTCTCTGCCCCAGAGTGTGGTGGAGACTCCCTCTTTGGAGGCTTTTAAACAGAGGCGAGATGGCTGTCTGTTGGGTGTGCTCTGAATGCGACTATCCTGCTTCTGGGAAGAATGGGGTTGGACTGAATGGCCCACTTCACTTGGTCTCTTCCAACTCTAGGATTCTATGATGTTAAATGTCATTTTAATAGATAGATAGATAGATAGATAGACAGACAGACAGACAGACAGACAGACAGATAGATAGATAGATAGATAGATAGATAGATAGATAGATCGATAGATCGATAGATAAGATATAGATAGACAGACAATAGATACACAGACATAGAGAGACAGACAGATATTACAGGATATAGATAGATAGATAGATAGATAGATAGATAGATAGATAGATAGATAGAATAGATAGATAGATAGATAGATAGATCAAATAGATGATAGATAGATAGATAGATAGATGATAGATAGATAGAGATAGATAGATAGATAGATAGATAGATAGATAGATAGATAGATAGATAGATAGAGAGAGAGAAAGAGAGACAGACAGACAGACATTTAGATATTACAGGACACTATAGGTAGGTAGATAGATAGATAGATAGATAGATAGATAGATATTTAGATATTATAGATAGATGATTGATAGATAGATAGATAGATAGATAGATGATTGATAGATAGATAGACAGATAGACAGACAGACAGACAGACATTTAGATATTACAGGACACAGATAAAGATAGATGATAGATAGATGATAGATAGATGATAGATAGATGATAGATAGATAGATAGATAGATAGATAGATAGATAGATAGATAGAGTAGAGAGAAAGAGACAGACAGACAGACATTTAGATATTACAGGACACTATAGGTAGGTAGGTAGGTAGGTAGGTAGGTAGGTAGGTAGGTAGGTAGATAGATATTTAGATATTACAGGACACATTTAGATAGATAGATAGATAGATAGATAGATAGATAGATAGATAGATAGATAGACAGACAGACAGACACAGACAGACAGACAGACAGACATTTAGATATTACAGGACACAGATAGATAAATAGCTAGACAGACAGACAGACAGACATTTAGATATTACAGGACACAGAGAGAGAGAGAGAGACAGACAGACAAACAGACATTTAGATATTACAGGACATAGATAGATAGATAGATAGATAGATAGATAGATAGATAGATTACAGGACATTAAATGCCATTTCAATAGATAGGCAGATAGATATTAAAGGTCACATTTAGATTGATTGATAGACAGATAGGTATTACAGGACATTAAATGTCATTTTAATAGAGATTGAAGGACACAAGAGTTTTTACAGGACATTAAATGTCATTTTGACATGTTGATATTACATTTAGATAGAAAAGATTTTGAGAAAAAAATACATATTCTGTAAATGAAAATACATCGAGCTAAAACTTTCCTCATTCGGCCTATGCCCTGGAGAGTTTGGGGACACTTTATATTAAGGGTTTTTAAATGCCATTCAAACAAACTACCTCTTCTCCTCCTTCTCCTTATGCCAGTTTCTCAAGAGTCATAGAATAATAGAGTTGGAAGTGACCTTGTGGGCCATCCAGTCCAACCCCATTCTGCCAAGAAGCAGGAAAATTGCATTCAGAGCACTCCTGACAGATGGCCATCCCGTCTGTTTAAAAGCCTCCAAAGAAGGCGCCTCCACCACACACCGGGGCAGAGAGTTCCACTGCTGAACAGCTCTCTGTCAGGAAGTTCAGGTGGAATCTCCTTTCTTTCCTGTAGTTTGAAGCCATTGTTCCATTGCATCCTAGACTCCAGGGCAGCAGAAAACAAAGAGTTGCAGGAAGTTCTTCCTCATATTCAGGTGGAATCTCCTTTCCTGTAGTTTAAGCGATTGTTCCATGCAGGGCAGCAGAAAACAAGCTTGCTCCCTCCTCCCTATGACTTCCCCTTGCATATTTATACATGGCCTTCATCATATCTCCTTTCAGCCTTCTCTTCTTCAGGCTAAACATGCCCAGCTCTTTAAGCCGCTCCTCATGGGGCTTGTTCTCCATCCAGGCCCTTGATCATTTTAGACACCCTGGTGTATATATTTATTTATATACCTAGTGTAAATTTACAAAACAGAAGGATACACACACCCTAAAATGAGTGTGCAATGTGAGGATTGTGTATCCTTTTGTGATTAGTATTACTATTATTATTATTTTAGTCGCCCTGGTGTGTTTATTTCTTTATATACCTACTGTAAATTTACAAAACAGAAGGATATTTATACATGGCCCTCATCATATCTCCTCTCAACCTTCTCTTCTTCAGGCTAAACATGCCCAGCTCTTTAAGCCGCTCCCCATGAGGTTTGTTCCCCATCCAGACCCTTGATCATTTTTTAGTCACCCCAGTGTATTTATGTATGTATTTATTTATATACCTAGTGTAAATTTACAAAACAGAAGGATAAAATGAGTGTGCAATGTGAGGACTGTGTATCCTTTTGTGTTTATTATTATTATTGTCATCCTGGTGTGTTTATTTATAAATAGTGTAAATTTACAAAGGATACACACTCCCCAAAGTAAGTGTACAATGTGAGGATTGTGTATCCTTTTGTGCTTCTTCTTCTTCTTATTATTATTATTATTATTAGTCACCCTGGCATGTTTACTTATTTATATACCTAGTGTAAATTTACAAAACAGAAGGATACACACTCCCTAAAATGAGTGTGCAATGTGAGGGCTGTGTATCCGTTTATAACAACAACAATAATAAACCACCCTGAAGTGTTTATTTATTTATATACCTAGTGTAAATTTGCAATAGATACACACTCCCCAAAGTGAGTGTGTTGTGTGAGGGCTGTGTATCCATGTTCCAGAAGCATTTTCTCCTGGCAGGCATCCTCAGAAGTTGTGAGGTATACTGGAAACTAGACAAGGGGAGGTTTATAAATCCAGGATGGGAGAAAGAATTCTTGTCTGTTGGAGACAAGTGTGAATGTTGCAATTAATCACCTTGATCAGCATTGCAAAGCCTGGCAGCTTCAAGGCTTTTGTGTTTATTATTATTATTATTATTATTTTAGTCGCCCTGGCGTGTTTATTTATTTATATACCTACTGTAAATTTACAAAATTGAAGGATATTTATACATGGCCCCCATCATATCTCCTCACAGCCTTCTCTTCTTCAGGCTAAATATGCCCAGCTCTTTAAGCCACTCCTCATGGGGCTTGTTCTCCATCCAGACCCTTGATCTTTTTTTAGTCACCCTGATGTATTTATTTATTTATATACCTAATGTAAATTTACGAAATAAAAGGATACCCACTCCCTAAAATGAGTGTGCAATGTGAGGACTGTGTATCCTTTTGTGTTTATTATTATTATTAATATTATGTACCTTTTTGTAATTATTATTATTATTATTATTTTAGTCACCCTGGCGTATTTATATACCTAGTGTAAATTTACAAAACAGAAGGATACTCACTCCCTAAAATGAGTGTGCAATGTAAGGACTGTGCATCCTTTTGTGTTGTTTATAGTAATAATAATAAAAAATAATAATCACAAAAGGATACACAGTCCTCACATTACACACTCATTTTATGGAGTGGATATCCTTCTGTTTTGCTAATGCAAGATACTCCACTTTGGCAGGAAAAACGAAATGCAAAGATACAAAATGGGGGACAATGCCTGGCTTGAGAGCAGTACGTGGGAAAAAGATCTTGGAGTCCTCATGGACAACAAGTTAAACATGAGCCAACAATGTGATGTGGCGGCAAAAAAAGCCAATGGGATTTTGGCCTGCATCAATAGGAGCACAGTGTCTAGATCTAGGGAAGTCATGCTACCCCTCTATTCCGCTTTGGTTAGACCACACCTGGAATATTGTGTCCAATTCTGGGCACCACAATTCAAGAGAGATATTGACAAGCTGGAATGTGTCCAGAGGAGGGCGACTAAAATGATCAAGGGTCTGGAGAACAAGCCCTATGAGGAGCGGCTTAAGAGCTGGGCATGTTTAGCCCGAAGAAGAGAAGGCTGAGAGGAGATATGATAGCCATGTATAAATATGTGAGAGGAAGCCACAGGGAGGAGGGAGCAAGCTTGTTTTCTGCTTCCTTGGAGACTAGGACGCGGAACAATGGCTTCAAACTACAAGAGAGGAGATTCCATCTGATCATGAGGAAGAACTTCCTGACTGTGAGAGCCGTTCAGCAGTGGAACTCTCTGCCCCAGAGTGTGGTGGAGGCTTCTTCTTTGGAAGCTTTTAAACAGAGGCTGGATGGCCATCTGTCAGGGGTGATTTGAATGCAATATTCCTGCTTCTTGGCAGAATGGGGTTGGACTGGATGGCCCATGAGGTCTCTTCCAACTCTTTGATTCTATGATTCTATAATAATAATAATAATAATAATAATAATAATAATAATAACAACAACAACAGGGAGTGGATATTCTTCTGTTTTGCAAATTTACACTAGATAAATAAATAAATAAATATACCAGGGTGACTGAAATAATAATAATAATAATAATAATAATAATAATAATAGGGAGTGGGTATCCTTCTGTTTTGCAAATTTACACTAGATAAATAAATAAATAAATATACCAGGGTGACTGAAATAATAATAATAATAATAATAATAATAATAGGGAGTGGGTATCCTTCTGTTTTGCAAATTTACACTAGATATATAAATAAATAAATATACCAGGGTGACTGAAATAATAATAATAATAATAATAATAATAGGGAGTGGGTATCCTTCTGTTTTGCAAATTTACACTAGATATATAAATAAATAAATATACCAGGGTGACTGAAATAATAATAATAATAATAATAATAATAATAGGGAGTGGGTATCCTTCTGTTTTGCAAATTTACACTAGATATATAAATAAATAAATATACCAGGGTGACTGAAATAATAATAATAATAATAATAATAATAATAATAGGGAGTGGGTATCCTTCTGTTTTGCAAATTTACACTAGATAAATAAATAAATAAATATACCAGGGTGACTGAAATAATAATAATAATAATAATAATAATAATAGGGAGTGGGTATCCTTCTGTTTTGCAAATTTACACTAGATATATAAATAAATAAATATACCAGGGTGACTGAAATAATAATAATAATAATAATAATAATAATAGGGAGTGGGTATCCTTCTGTTTTGCAAATTTACACTAGATAAATAAATAAATAAATATACCAGGGTGACTGAAATAATAATAATAATAATAATAATAATAATAGGGAGTGGGTATCCTTCTGTTTTGCAAATTTACACTAGATATATAAATAAATAAATACACCAGGGTGACTGTAATAATAACAATAACAATAATAATAATAAATTTACACTAGGTATATAAATAAGTACGCCAGGGCAACTGAAATAATAATAATAATAATAATAATAATAATAATAATAATAATATGGAACGCCCTCCCCATGGAGGTAAGATCAGCCCCCTCATTGATGGTTTTCCGGAAAAGACTAAAAACCTGGATGTTCGAGCAGGTGTTCGGTTAACTCAGTGCAATAAGTGTAATAATGATTGAAGGACTGGCAATTTGGACGATGAAACTGGATCACGATTTTAGTCAAGAGATGAATTGGGTTGTTTATTGATATATGTATTGTGGATTGTGTTTTTATGTTTTTAAACTGTATACTGTTGTTTGTTATAAGTTGTTGTAAACCGCGTTGAGTCGCCGGCTAGGCTGAGAAACGGCGGTATACAAGTATAGCAAATAAATAAATAAATAATAATAATAATAATAATAGGGAGTGGGTATCCTTCTGTTTTGCAAATTTACACTAGGTATATAAATAAATGAATACACCAGGGTGACAATAATAATAATCATCATCATCATCATCATCCTGGTGTGTTTATTTATTTATATACCTAGTGCAAATCTGCAAAGGATACACACTTCCCCAAAGTGAGTGTGCAGTGTGAGGTCTGTGTATCCTTTTGTGTTTCCTTTTTTTTATTTACAGGAGGCTCTCAAATTGGGAGGAGGAAATAGGGTGTTAATTATCTGTGTGGGTGCAAAAAAAAAAAAGGCGGGAAAAGTGGGCTCAGAACGTTCAGTGTCAGCTGACCTTGTTTTGCCGCCTTTCCGTGGAGAGGAGACGCGTTGGCTTCCTTCTTTTCCTCCTCTTTCTCCTTCTCCTGCTTCTGTTTCTTCTTCTCGGCGCCTCGGCCGTACCAGAGCCAGGCCAAGAGGGCCGCCACCAAGGCCACCACCCAGGCCGGCCAGAAGCCCACAAGGGACGAGCCTTCGCCGCTTTCACCTGCCGCGGTGGCGTCCTCCTGCTCCTTTCCCAGGGCCATGGCCGGCCTCAGGTGAGAGAGCAGCCCGAGAGAAGAGCCCAGCCGAGGGAGGGAGAGGCTTTGCGCCGCCTTATAGCCACCTTTAGGCCTTGCCCTCTGGGAGGAGCCACCTTCCCTCCTCCTCCTTCCCTCCTCCTCCTCCAATGGGATGAGCAGCATCACTGTGGGAATCCATCCAGGCCTGGCCAAACTTGGGCCTTCTCTCCAGGTGTTTTGGACTTCAACTCCCATCATTCCTAACAGCCGGTAGGCTGTTAGGAATGGTGGGAGTTGGAGTCCAAAACACCTGGAGAGAAGGCCCAAGTTTGGCCAGGCCTGGATGGATTCCCACAGGTGGGAGTTGGAGTCCAAAACACCTCTCTCAACCTTCCTAATGCTGCCACCCCTTAATACAGTTCCTCATGTTGTGGGGACCCCCCCAACCATAACATTATTTTTGTTGCTACTTCATTACTGTCATTTTGCTACTGTTGTGGATTGTAATGTACAAACCTCCTGTTCGTGTGCACGGAGTGTCTTTCGCCTTTTCCGTCAAAGTGGTACCTATAGATCTACTCACATTTGCATGTTTTCCAACTGCTAGGTTGGCAGGAGCTAGGACTAACAGCAGGAGCTCACCCCGTAAAGTGGATTCAAACTGCCAACCTTTTGAACAGTAGTTCAGCAGCCCAAGGGTTTAACCCATTGCACCACCCACGGCCCCTATTTAAAGTTTTTCAGCATTGTAGAATATTTGGTTTTTTACTATGTACTGTTTTTAATGTTTGTATTTTCATTCACTGGACCAAATTTGGCACAAATACCCGATACGCCCGAATTTGGATACTTTTGGTGTTGGGAGGGGATTGATTTTGTCATTTGGGAGTTGTAGTTTATTTATTATTTATTTACTTATTTATTTACTTTGCTTATATACCGCTGTTCTCAGCCCGGGGGCGACTCACAGGGTGTCACAACATAGAATCCCTAGTTGGTGGGATTTATAGTTCACCTACAATCAAAGAGCATTCTGAACTCCACCAATGATGGGATTGAACCAAAATTGGCACACAGAACTCCCATGACCAACAGAAAATGCTGGAAGGGTTTGCTGGGCATTGACCTTGAGTTTGGGACTTGTAGTTCGCCTACATCCAAAGAACGCTGTGAAACAATCCAGAGAGCACCGTGGACTCAAACAATGATAGATCTGGACCGCACTTGGCACAAACACTCAATATGCCCAAATGCGAACACTGGTGGAGTTTGGGGAAAATAGACCTTGACATTTGGGAGTTGTACTTGCTGGGATTTGTAGTTCACCTACATCAAAGAGGATTCTGAAATCCACCAATGATGGAATTGAACCAGACTTGGCACACAGAACTCCTATGACCAACAGAAAATGCTGCAAGGATTTGCTGGGCATTGACCTTGAGTTTGGGAGTTGTAGTTTACCTACATCCAGAGAGCACTGTGAAACAATGATAGATCTAGACCAAACTTGGCACGAATACCCAATGCGCCCAAATGCAAACACTGATGGCATGAATACCCAAATGCGAACACTGGGGGAGTTTGGAGGAAATAGACCTTGATGTTTGGGAGTTTTAGTTGCTGGGATTTATAGTTCACCTACAATCAAAGCACATTCTGAACCCCACCAACGATGGGATTGAACCAAACTTGGCACACAGAACTCCCATGACCAACAGAAAATGCTGGAAGGGTTTGGTGGGCATTGACCTTGAGTTTGGGAGTTGTAGTTCACCTGCATCCAGAGAGCACTGTGAAACAATGACAGATCTAGACCAAACTTGGCACGAATACTCAGTGCCCCAAATGCAAACACTGATGGCATGAATACCCAAATGTGAACACTGGGAGAGTTTGGGGAAAATAGACCTTGATGTTTGGGAGCTTTAGTTGCTGGGATTTGTAGTTCACCTACAATCAAAGCGCATTCTGAACCCCACCAACGATGGGATTGAACCAAACTTGGCACACAGAACTCCCATGACCAACAGAAAATGCTGGAAGGGTTTGCTGTACTTTGACCTTCAGTTTGGGACTTGTAGTTCGCCTACATCCAGAGAGCACTGTGAAACAATGATGGATGTGGACCAAACTTGGCCCGAATACTCAATACGCCCAAACAAAAACACTGATGGAGTTTGGGGAAAATAGACCTTAATGTTTGGGAGTTGTAGTTTCTGGGATTTATAGTTCATCTACAATCAAAGAGCATTCTGAACTCTACCAGCGATGGAATCGAACCAAACTTGGCACACAGAACTCCCATGACCAACAGAAAATATTGACCTTGAGTTTGGGAGTTGTAATTCACCTACATCCAGAGAGCACTGTGAAACAATGTGTTGGAGTTCAGTCTGTGATTGTGTTTAAGGATCAGGGTCCTTTGGATGTTGGGAATGATGACAATGAGGTTCATGCAGGTAATGGTGTTTCCAATGATGAGGTGGCTAGTTTTTATTTTATTTTTTTGTCGTGTCAAGAGCGACTTGAGAAACTGCAAGTCACTTCTCCCAACCCTGTTATATGCCTGTGAAACGTGGACTGTCTAAAGATGTCACACTCAACTCAGCAGACTGAAAGCCAAAACTATGGTCACAACAACATTTGTTCCAGAATTCCGATATGCCGATAATAATGTAGTCTGTGCGCATTCAGAAGAAGACCTACAAGCCACTCTAAACACCTTTGCAGAAGCATATGAGAAGCTCGGCCTCTCATTGAACATCGAGAAAACCAAAGTGCTCTTCCAGCAGTCACCAGCCAATCCCTTTGCAATGCCAGAAATACAACTTAATGGTGTAATGTTAAAAATATTGACCATTTCTACTACCTTGGCAGCCACATCTCCACAAAAGTCAACATCGACACTGAAATACCACAATGCCTGAGCTCTGCGAGTGCAGCGTTTTTCCACGAAACAGAGAGTGTTTGAGGATTGGGATATCCATAGAAATACGAAGGTCCTCGTTTATAAAGCTATTGTCCTCCCAACCCTGCTATATGCCTGAGAAACGTGGACTGTCTACATATGTCACACTCAACTCCTGGAATGGTTCAATCAGCATTGCCTACAAAAAAAAAATCCTGCAAATCTCTTGGGAAGACAGGCAGACAAACATCAGCGTGCTGGAAGAAGCAAAGACCACTAGCACTGAAGCAACTCTTCTATGCCATCAACTTTGCTGGACTGGCCACATTGTCCGAATGGCCGATCACCACCTCCCAGAGCAGTTACTCTACTCCCAATTCAAGAACGGAAATGTTGGTGGACAGGGAAAGAGATTTAAAGATGGGCTTAAAGCCAACCTTAAAAACTTTGGCATAGACAGCAAGAACTGGGAAGCTCTGGCCTTTGAGTGCTCTAACTGGAGGTCAGCTGTGACCAGCAGTGTTGTGGAATTCGAAGAGGCACGAATAGAGGGCAAAAGGGAGAAAAGTGCCAAGAGAAAGGTGCATCAAGCCAACCCTGACCAGGACCGCCTTCCACCTGGAAACCAATGTCCTTACTGCAGAAGAACATGCAGATCAAGAATAGGGCTCTACAGTCACCTACAGGCTCACTGCCAAGACACTACACTTGGAAGGCCATCATACTTGGACAATGACAGATCGCCTAACAACAAGAAGAATTCAGTTTAAAGCAGATAATCTGGATTTTATATGGCAGTGTAGAAGGGGTTTCTGAATTGCATCATACAAATTTAAAGGTGGGGGTGGCAATTTGTTTTTTAAGAGATCAGATCTGCTTGCTAGGCTTCAGAAAAAGCCTCAAAACATTAGGTTGTTGTAGGTTTTTTTGGGCTATGTGGCCATATTCTAGAGGCATTCTCTCCTGACGTTTTCAAGTAAACTTTTGGCTGATTGGATCTATTGCAATTAGATGTTGCCACCCGGATGGCTTCTAGGAACCCTTGATTTTAGGATTTTATAGTTTTATTTTATAATAACAATAATAACACTATATTTATATTCCTCCCTTCTCCTCAAGGGGACTCAGAGCGGATTACAGTATATAAACAGACACAGGCAAACTCAATGCCTTTTTACAGTGAATACAATGAAACACAAACAATGCAGACAAAGCAAAGGCTTCTTCTTTTATTTCCAGTTCTGGAAGCAGTACACAACTCCAGTTCTTGGGGGAGGTGCTCATCTCCATTTCCAAGCTGAGGAACCTGCATTGTCCATAGACACCTCCTGTTCGTGTGGCCGGCATGACTGCATGGAGCATCTTTCAACTGCTAGGTTGCCTTCTATATGCCTGCATATGTCTAAAGACGTCACATGCAATTCCTGGAACAATTCCATCAGCGCTGCCTCTGAAAAATCCTGTAAATCTCTTGGGTGGACAAGTGGACAAGTGGACAAACGTCAGTGTGCTGGAAGAAGCAAAGACCACCAGCACTGAAGTGATGGTCCTCCGCCATCAACTCCGCTGGACCGGCCACGTTGTCTGGATGCCTGACCACCGTCTCCCAAAGCAGTTGCTCTACTCCGAACTCAAGAACGGAAAACAGAATGTTGGAGGGCAGGAAAAGAGATTTAAAGATGGGCTCAAAGCCAACCTTAAAAACTCTGGCATAGACACTGAGAACTGAGAAGCCCTGGCCCTTGAGCGCTGCAGCTCGAGGTCAGCTGTGACCAGCAGTGCTGTAGAATTTGAAGAGGCATGAATGGAGTGCTAAAGAGAAACATGCCAAGAGGAAGGCGTGTCAAGCCAAACCCAACCAAGACCGCCTTCTACCTGGAAACCAATGCCCTCACTGTGGGCAAAGATGCAGATCAAGAATAGGGCTCCACAGCCACCTACAGACCCACCGCCAGTACAGTGATCCTTGAAGACTATCCTACTCGGACAACGACGGATCGCCTAAGAAGAAGCTAGGTTGGCAGAAGCTGGGCCTAATAGTGGGAGCTCACCCCGCTCCCCAGATTCGAACAGCTGACCCTTTGGTCAGCAAGTTCAGCAGCTCAGCACTTTCACCTGCTGTGCCACAGAGGGCTCCTATATGGGAATATTTTAGGTAGAATTAATTGTGGAACGTAAATCATCAGAGCATAACATATGTGTGCAAATTCCAGTCTCCTGACCAAATTTCAAAGATAATAATTTTGCACGTGCTAACAATTAAGAAGTATTCAGTCCCAAATATTTTGCTCTGCAGACAGTCTCGTGTATTACTTTTGAGACTCCAACTCATGAGGATTAGATAGTTCATATCTTGGTTAACAAAGGTTAAGTGATAAGTGCTGGAGGAAATACTTCACGCCTAAAAATACACTGCATGGAATCATTCCGATGTAGTGGAGGAATTTCTTCTGTGACAGTTCTGCAAGTCTCAAGGAGACGAATTCCAACAGCTGCATTGGAATTATGACATATATTCAGTTGCTAGTGAATGTTAGGGCAGAATTACTTGTCTGCCTTTTCATTCACACTCTAAATTGGTTTTCTCTACACTGCCCTTCTTATACGGGACTAAGTCTGGAGAAATTAAGCATTTCAGGAACAGTGGGTGTGTAGGTCTTGGAAGGGTGAGCAGATCCTATTATCACAAATTAGATTTACCAATTATGCTAATTAAATTTTATTACCCATTTTTATGCTGCTCTTGAAACGGTGATGTCAGATTTTAGGACAGGATTAAAAGATTATTCCGGCGAAAGATTAAACCAACGGCCAAAGTAGTTGAGCTGAAGAAGCTTTGCAGTTCAGACCTTGCAGATCCAGAGAAATTCGCTGTTTGAAGATAAACTGTACTTCAAGAAACACTGTTTGCAGCTGATTGAAATGATGGCAAATATATCTAAATTTATTCCAAACGAAAGCTTTCTTTCCAATCTCTTCTTTTTTTGTTTTTGCCTAATTATGGTAATAATTTGAATTCTAAGATCCACTAATCTCATTCCCAGCTATCTCATTAAAAAAGAGAATGTCTAATTGGATGTCTGTGTGAATCTATTTCCAGTAGCCAAGGTTCTTAATCTCCCTGTGTCATTCAGAGATTTTACCTTTGTATGTGTCTGTACCTTCAAGTCCACTGTCAACTTATTACAGGACATTACATTCCATTTTAATTTAAAGATACACATGAATGTGGGTCTCTCTACAGCAGGGTTTATCAACCTTCGTAATGCTTCGACCCCTTAATACAGTTCCTCATGTTCTGGTGACCCCCAACCATAAAATTATTTTCGTTGCTACTTCAAAGCTGTAATTTTTCTACTGTTATGAATCATAATGCAAATATCTGATATGCAGAATGTATTTTCATTCACTGGACCACATTTGGCACAAATACCCGATATGCCCAAATTTGAATACTAGTGGGATTGGAGGGATTGATTTTACTAGTGGGGTTGGTGGACTTGATGATGTCTTTTGGGAGTTGTAATTGCTGGGATTTATTGTTAACCTGCAATCAAAGAGCATTCTAAACTCCACCAATGATGGAATTGAACCAAACTTGGCACACAGAACTCCCATGACCAATCAAAAATACTGGAAGGATTTGGTGGACATTGACCTGTAGTTCACCTACATCCAGAAAGCACTGTGGGCTCAAACAATGATGGATCTGGACCAAACTTAGCATGACTTCTTAATATGCCCAAATGTGAACACTGGTGGAGTTTAGGGAAAACAGACCTTGACATTTGGGTGTTGTAATTGCTGGGATTTATAGTTCACCTACAATCACAGCAGGGGGAGTGCTTTTGCAGACGACACCAAATTGGGAGGGATAGCCAATAGTCCAGAGGACAGGAGCAGAATTCAAAACGATCTTGACAGATTAGAGAGATGGGCCAAAACTAACAAAATGAAGTTCAACAGTGACAAATGCAAGATACTCCACTTTGGCAGAAAAAATGAAATGCAAAGATACAGAATGGGGGACGCCTGGCTCGAGAGCAGTACTTGTGAAAAAGATCTTGGAGTCCTCGTGGACAACAAGTTAAACATGAGCCAACAATGTGATGTGGCGGCAAAAAAAGCCAATGGGATTTTGGCCTGCATCAATAGGAGCATAGTGTCTAGATCTAAGGAAGTAATGCTACCCCTCTATTCTGCTTTGGTTAGACCACATCTGGAATATTGTGTCCAGTTCTGGGCACCACAATTCAAGAGAGATATTGACAAGCTGGAATGTGTCCAGAGGAGGGCGACTAAAATGATCAAGGGTCTGGAGAACAAGCCCTATGAGGAGCGGCTTAAAGAGCTGGGCATGTTTAGCTTGAAGAAGAGAGGTCTGAGAGGAGATATGATAGCCATGTATAAATATGTGAGAGGAAGCCACAGGGAGGAGGGAGCAAGCTTGTTTTCTGCTTCCTTGGAGACTAGGACGCGGAACAATGGCTTCAAACTACAAGAGAGGAGATTCCATCTGAACATGAGGAAGAACTTCCTGACTGTGAGAGCCATTCGGCAGTGGAACTCTCTGCCCCGGAGTGTGGTGGAGGCTCCTTCCTTGGAAGCTTTTAAGCAGAGGCTGGATGGCCATCTGTCAGGGGTGATTTGAATGCAATATTCCTGCTTCTTGGCAGGGGGTTGGACTGGATGGCCCATGAGGTCTCTTCCAACTCTTTGACTCTATGATTCTATGATTCTGAGTAAGCTATATTGAGATAATATAGATAGTATGATTGTTGGAGAGACCTTAGCCTTCTTTGCCAAAGGGGTTCCAAAGACCATCAGAAATGTGTGTTTTCTGATGGTCTTTGGCGGCCCCTCTGAAACTCCCCTCACAACCCCCTCAGGAGTCCCGACCCCCAGGTTGAGAAACTCTAGAGCTTATGTTTAGAATTAAAATAGTACTAGCATCAGAATAAACATATATAATACTGTGCTGTTAAACTATAGTATTTATTGTATTGTCGAAGGCTTTCATGGCCAGAATCCATGGGTTGTTGTAGGTTTTTCCGGGCTATATGGCCATGTTGCCAAAATTGCCTCCAGAACATGGCCATATAGCCTGGAAAAACCTACAACAACCCTATAGTATTTATTCTTTTTGATTTGATGCCCATAACATAGCTACTGAAGTTCCATTATATATAATGACATGATAAAATAGTGTCCTTTATATAAGATGACAAAATAATGATTTTCTTTTTCTTTTTATATTTTGAATAGTTTCAAGCCAAGGATGGATGCATCTGTGTCAAAAGCATTGCATAAATAAGTATAAAAACTGATAAAATAGAGGGAGCACAAGCACCTAAATAATTTTAGACCAAAAATGGGCGACAGCGACCGCATTGTCTGTAGCTTTGAACAATTCTTCCCCTGTGCATGAGGCAGGGCATTGTGGGCAAGCATACAGATGCAGAGTTGTTTGTTAGGCTCCATAGTTGCACAAGGTGGAGGATTCTTCTAGGTACAGCTCATCCAACTTTCTGTATTATCCAACACAGTCTGTCTCTCGCCCAGCTCCACTGCTGTTTCAATACATTGTGATGTTTTGGTGCTAAATTGGTAAATACAGTTATAACTACATAACGGTAGCATGTATTAAACTACTTATCATAGAATCATAAAATCAAAGAGTTGGAAGAGACCTCATGGGCCATCCAGTCCAACCCCTGCCAAGAAGTAGGAATATTGCATTCAAAGCACCCCTGACAGATGGCCATCCAGCCTCTGTTTAAAAGCTTCCAAAGAAGGAGCCTCCACCACACTCCAGGGCAGAGAGTTCCACTGCTGAACGGCTCTCACAGTCAGGAAGTTCTTCCTCATGTTCAGATGGAATCTCCTCTCTTGTAGTTTGAAGCCATTGTTCCGCGTCCTACTCTACAGGGAAGCAGAAAACAAGCTTGCTCCCTCCTCCCTGTGGCTTCCTCTCACATATGTATACATGGCTATCATATCTCCTCTCAGCCTTCTCTTCTTCAGGCTAAACATGCCCAGCTCTTTAAGTCGCTCTTCATAGGGCTTGTTCTCCAGACCCTTGATCATTTTAGTCGCCCTCCTCAGGACACATTCCAGCTTATCAATATCTCTCTTGAATTGTGGTGCCCAGAATTGGACACAATATTCCAGGTGTGGTCTAACCAAAGCATTACTTCCCTAGATCTAGACACTATGCTCCTATTGATGCAATTTATCAATTTGTTGTAAAAATGATGTTTTGGTACTTAATTTGTAAAATCATAATGTAATTTTACGTTTAATATGCTTTTCCTTAATCCCTCCTGATTATCCAACATTTTCGCTTATCCAATGTTATGTTGGATAAGCGAGATTCTACTGTAGTGTTATTTTGCCAGGTTATCTTTTGATCTTCCCACTCCCATTTCTGAGTCTGTTCTGTAACCCCACTAAATTATTTCTGAGTAGATCAGTGGTTCCCAACCTGTGGGCCGTGGCCCACTGGTGAGCCGTGAGACCTAAAATAAGGTCCGCTGCGCTAGATTATTAAGTATTTTTTATTTATTTCATTTACTTATACCCTGCCCTTCTCACCCCGGGAGGGACTCAGGGCGGCTGACGGCATTCAAAGTACCGTCAGGGGTACTTTGAATGCTACTTTCCTGCTTCTTGGCAGGGGGTTGGACTGGATGGCCCATGAGGGTTCTTCCAACTCTATGATCCTATGATTCTATATCCAAAAGGCATATGTTCAGGTGAGTTCCTGCCATTCTCCGTTTAATACCACCTTCTGATCTTATTCAAGAAAGGCCATGATTCGTAACTCTTTTGGTACTGATTCGTAACTCTTTTGGTACAAATGTTGGAGAGTGGTCCTTGGGCAAAATAGTCCTTGGGCAAAAAGAGATTGAGAGCCACTTGAGTAGATATTCTCAGGTCATACTTTTAAAGATAGCACTGCAGTTGTTTGAGTTGAGAGAGAGGAAACGTGTTCAGGGGAACAATCTACCCAGAAATGTTTCTGTGCAAGCCCCTTTAAAGGAGTATTCTTCCATAACTTATTGTGTTTCAATTGGATATGTTGAGAAGAACTTTAGATTGTGTGCTGAAATTGTGTGAGAGCAAAGCATAAGGAGATTCCATCTAAACATTAGGAAGAAGTTCCTGACTGCGAGGGCTGTTCAGCAGTGGAACTCTCTGCCCAGGGGTGGGGTGGAGGCTCCTTCTTTGGAAGCTTTTAAACAGAGGCTAGATGGCCAACCGTCAGGGGTACTTTGAATGCTATTTTCCTGCTTCTTGGCAGGGGGTTGGACTGGATGGCCCATGAGGGTTCTTCCAACTCTATGGTCCTATGATTCTTTAACCAAAAGGCGTATGTTCAGTGAGTTCCTGCCATTCTCAGTTTAATACCACCTTCTGATCTTATTCAAGAAAGGCCATGGGTTTCTCCTGACACTATGAAATATAACCGAATGAGCCATGATTAACCATTGCTGATAAAATTTTGATAAAATTTTGATGGAATTAGTAAAGAATACAAGATGATACCTTGCCATGCTACACTGAAATTAATCTTTGTGCAGTTGATTTGTTTGAGAAATAATTTAGTACACCTTGACCATCTGTTACCAACTGTCAGGACTAATTGCCTGGTGTTGTGAGAGTGAGGTCACAGCCTCTCTCAGGAAACCCCTGCAGATAAATCTGTCTTTCCTGCTGTGGTTGGCTTCAAGATCACTTCCAAGATAACGTCTATAGTCATCAAGCTACTTTGTCTGGAGCAAAACCACCTATTAGGGAATAATCCAGCGAAATTTAAATACCTGTGTAGCTGCATTTTGTATAGGATTGCCACCAGATCAAATAATATCAATATGACAATACAAATTCATGCTCTGACTACATGGACAGAAGAGGAAGAGGCTTCTAGGAAAAGTTCAGGGCAATTTCACTATAATATTTTGCACTCTTCATGGACAAGAGCTTGGGAAAGTTCATCTGGCTTCAGTGGAATAAAAAGCTTCTACTCAGCCTACAATTTTAGTAAGGTGAAATCCCCCCCCCCCCCAAGGAACTGGGAAATTGATGCTTCTGTTTGATGTTTGAGGTTTTGTCTTATGTCTGATAGAACAGGCTGCGTTTTTAATCTAATTTTAGTTGTTAAATCATAATTTGTTTTTATATGTTGGATGGCCAAATTTCATTACTATGGATGTATTGTTGTGTTCGGGCATTGAATGTTTGCTTTTTATGTTTGGAATCTACCCCGAGTCCCTCTGGGGAGATAGGGCAAATATAAAAAAGATTATTATTATTATTATTTGACACAACAAGATGAGTCCACAGCAAACAAGATCATTCTGCTGGCTGTTGTATTGGATCACATGTCGGACACTTCCCAAGTGTCTAGGACTGTGTGATGTATCGGCGAATAATGGGTGCAGATCTCAGTAAGGTGGCCTTCTGCAGCTGGCAGATGGTAATTTTGTCAGCGCCGATTGTGTTTAAGTGCAGGCCAAGGCCTTTAGGCACTGCACCCAGTGTGCCGATCACCACTGGGACCACCTTGACTGGCTTGTGCCAGAATCTTTGCAGTTCGATCTTTAAATCCTCATATTGTGTCAGCTTTTCCAGTTGTTTCTCTTCAATCTTGCTGTCACCTGGGATTGCGACATCAACGATCCATACTTCGTTTTTAACACAATCGTGAGGTCAGGAGTATTGTGCTCCAAAACTCATCATCATCATCATCATCATCATCATCATTATGGAGCTCACTGAAGGAGTGCTCTGACTACTAGCCATTTTTAATAGTCCATCACCTTTTTTGTTAATTCACACACAAGAGAGAACTCGTTTTTTCCCATTCCCACTTCTTCAAATAATTAAAATAGTTAGCAGGTCCAAATCTTGAGAGCAGCATAAGCTCCTGTTCCTAACCCCAGCTTCTGCCAACCTAGCAGTTAGAAAACATGCAGATATGAGTAGATCAATAGGTACCACTCCGGCGGGAAGGTAACAGCGCTCCATGCAGTCATGCCGGCCACGTGACATTTGAAGTGTCAATGGACAACGCTCGCTCTTCTGCTTAGAAATGGAGATGAGCACCAACCCCCAGAGTAGGGCACGGTTGGATTTAATGTCAGGGGATAATCTTTACCTTTACCTTACACTAAAGATCAAAATCAGAAAGTCATGTTGGTCAAGCTCTGAGTTGGTAAAATAAAAATATTTTATTAGGTATAGCCAGTATTCAAACATGTGATGTATAGTTTCTCACATTGCAGTTTACAACATTACATTCATATCTACAATCAAAGCTTTCGGTTTCTCCTAAAGCATATTACATTCTGAATACTTCTTTCTACTCCTCTATTACTGCAATCCAGTAATATTACAGACTAAGTTAATGCTTGTTTATGCTAGCCATAATAATTAATGATATTTGGGTCTTATGTCCTCATCCTTCTATTATCTTGATTCACATCTCTATATGTCTTAACAAACAATGGTAGTCTGAGCAATTGCCAGTGGAGGAAAGCGAGGAGATATGGAAGCGCTTTGGCTATCTCAGTTATGAGTAATGTTTTGGCTTGGTTCTACAAACATTAAACAAGCACTACTAGACTAATATAAATCCTTAAAGATTGAGGAAGATCGTATGTAAAGTTCTTCAAAGACAGACAGAGATAGCTTTCTTGAAGACATTTCACCGCTCTCTACCTTGTTTGGACTACTTGCAGCTAACATCTGCAGAAGAAACTGAAGCAGATAAATACAAAACATTACTACATATCATGGCATGAAGGAAATATATGTTAAATGGAGAGCTGCACTTTTGGTAAATAGTCACAATTTATTTCTTAATGAGCAGTGCCTATATCATGACCACTTAAACTATTGTACATCAGATATCATGGCCATAGCCAAAAAAAGGACTTGCAGGAGTAAAAGTAGACATAGTAATGCTCTCAGAGCAGCAGGTTTCACAATTTTCACAATATCAATATATAAGTGAGTCAAGTAAAGTTCAATCAATCTACTGTTGGATTAGAAAACCATCAGCCCTTCAGGCGTTGTTGGACTAGAACTCCTGTCAGCCCTAACCAATAATTGGGGATGATGGGAACTACAGTTCAACAATATCTAGACAGCCACAATTTCTAGGATCTGGGATGCACAGGTCATGTCAGAATAACAATCTTATTTCAGTTCTCGGTATGTAATATAGGTATACCTATTATTATTATTATTATTATTATTATTATTATTATTATTAACTTTATTTATACCCCGCAAAATCTCCGGAAGGACTCGATGCAGCTTACAAAGGCCGAGGCCGCTGACAACAACAATCATAGTACCCATCATTCAGTAGACATTTAGACAGCCACTTTGCATATAAAGATTATTATTATTTACTAGCTAAACCTGACCACACTTCGCTGTGGCTCAGTCTGGTATAATATGAATGAGATCTATATAAATAAAAATGTAATGTTCGTTTTTGGGATTAACATAACTCAAAAACCACTGGATGAATTGGCACCAAATTTGGACACAAGACACCTATCAGGCCAACGAGTGATCATTACTCAAAAAAATATATATCAATTTTGTCATTTGGGAGTTGTAGTTGCTGGGATTTATAGTTATCCTACAATCAAAGAGCATTCTGAACTCTGCCAATGATGGAATTGAACCAAACCTGGCACACAAAACTCCCATGACCAACAGAAAATGCTGGAAGGGTTTGGTGGGCATTGACCTTGAGTTTGAGAGTTGTCATTCATCTCCATCCAGAGAGCACTGTGGACTCAAATAATGATGGATCCGGACCAAACTTGGCACGAATATTCCATATGCCCAAATATGCACACAAATGGAGTTTGGAGGAAATACACCTTGACATTTGGAAGTTGTCGTTACTAGGATTTATAGTTTACCTACAATCAAAAAGCATTCTGAACCTCATGAGTGACAGAATTGGGACAAACTTCCCACACAGAACCTCCATGACCAACAGAAAATACTTAAGGCCATCCAGTCTAACTCCCTTCACAAGGGCAAGAAAATGTAATCAAAGCCCTCCTGACAAAGAGCCATCCAGCCATAGATACAGATAGATATATATGATTCACACACAGAGAGAGATATAGTATCCTAGATTTGAAAGGGACCCCTAAAGAAGGACAATAATATGTTGCCTGTTCCAGAGTAAGTAAATCAAGCAATCTCTACGTCAACACTGACAGAAACAGCAAGAAATACTGCTTACCCACAAGCATAAAGAAATTACATGTATTAGAAACCAACACTTTCACATTACTTTATTTTCCAGATCACCAGACTGGGCCACAGCAACGCATGGCAGGGGACGGCTAGTGGTAATAAAAATATTGCTGCGAATATAGATTCACCAAGAAAACTCATCATTCTAATCAATACCCTGCCTTGAGTTGCTGTGTCTGTATGGAATAAAAGGATAGGAAAGAAAAATAAAGGTTTTTTTTACAGAAATCATTTTTATTGTAAAGCTAATGGATTGACTACATTTTTTATTCGTCCATTTTTTGCTTAAAAATTAAGACCTGGGGGTTTACCGACTCTTGAGCATGCGACATGTAAGTCCCCATGAGAGAAGCAAGTGTTTTCTAAATACAAACCGCACACTTCCAAAGATTACCCCTACGCTTTATTGATAGTCATAGGGTTTTTTTCTTTTACTGCTGAGGTAAAAGGAAAGCTGTGTAGCGAATTGTTTCTCATGCTCAGTTTTCATTTCTTATACTTCTGTGGTAAAATGAAAGTAGGCTGTGAATGGTTGCTTTGAGCATCACCGATTCCACTTTGTGTATTCCTGGACTGCTAGTTTTTCTCTAAATACACACTTGTATTGGAATGCAACGTTATGTCCAAATTTCAGTGCTCGGTTTTAATTTCTTATGCTGCTGAGGTAAAATGAAAACTAGGCTGTGAATGGTTGCTTTGGGCATCATAGTATCTGTTCCCAGACTGCTAGTTTTACTCTAAATATATTAGTGTATTCAAATGCAACATTTTGTTTCAGTTTCATTTTACTATAAAAACATATGCATACTGGAATGCAACGTTGTGTCGAAATATCAAGTCAATTGACAGACAACTTTTTGAGTTTTGCAAGCACAAACATACGCAGGCTGAGATTTTATATATAAAGATTTATTTTTATCCCTCTTTTTCCCATGGGTAGGATTCAAAGCGGCGATCAGATTGAAAAGCGGAAAATTATGTCAATTATGTTAAGCGAAGAGTGAGGAATGGAGGACGTACTCCCTGCATATTCAGCTCCTTATGGGAGCTGAGTATGCACAGAGATAAGGAGAGATTGCATTGCTGCACTGAGTTCTTATGCAAGCTTGAGATCTACACTGTGAATCCAGCTCCCAACAGTCCTAAACAACTGCAGAGATGGGAATAGGTTTCCACGATGGACCACACAGGTGTATTCAGGCAAGCCAAAAATGACAAAACATCAACATCAACTGAGGCTGCTATCCCCCCCCCCCTCTTTTTTTAAATTCATTTTGAATTTTTAGAGGGCTTGAAATGCTTGATATACCACCACATTTACCAGTTGTTTGGAGGCAATTGGATCTGTAGTGGTGGTTGGGTTTTTGGAGGAGTGAATACATAAAAATAAGCCTGATTTTTAAAGCAATGTCCCCATAGAGTTTAAAAAGACCAAAGACTTATGATTTTGTGCAACGTGTGAGCCGTAGGCCCATGTATTCCTCAGCTTAGTCTATCATCATCATCATCATCATCATTTTATTACTTATTAATCGCCCTCCATCTGAGAATGCTCTAGGCGATTTACAGCTAAATTGTAAAAGATGAAATACATAAATACAAAAATTAAAAATTAACAGGGATCGAATGCTCTAGTAAAAAGCCAGGTCTTAAGTGCTTGAGTAAAAGGCCCTAAGTCACGCGTGGCTCTCATGTAGAGGTGGCAAGGAATTCCATAAGGCAGAGGCAGAAATAGAAAAAGCCCTGCGTCTGGTCCTTTCCAAGTGCACTTCTCTAGGACCCGGTATATGGAGTAAATCACGTTGGGCTGGTCGTTGCGACCTCTGATGATGGGAGAAGGAGAGGCGGTCCCTAAGGTACGATGGACCCTGGCCATAAAGAGTTTTAAAGGTCAGAACTAACATCTTATACAGGCCACGGTACTCAGTTGGAAGCCAATGTAAATGTTGCAGCACTGGTGTTATATGGCATTTCATGGGCGTTCTTGTGAGTAACCTGGCTGGTGCATTCTGAACGATACGAAGCTTTCGGGTCGTAGACATTGGGCCAACATACAGAGCATTGCAATAGTCCAGCCTAGATGTGACCGTGGCATGGATGACAGTTGCCAGAGCCTCGTCAGATAGGTAGGGTGCCAGTTGCCTCGCTTGTCGTAGATGGAAAAAGGCCTGTTTGCTGGCAGCAGCGACCTGAGCTTCCATTGTCAGCTGCGAATCCAGGACGACACCTAAGCTCTTAATAGTGGTCGATGGAGATAGGGCGGCACCATCGAAGGTGGGTAATGGAGGAGTCAGACCTGCCGGGCGGCCATGCCAGAGAATCTCAGTCTTCGCCGGGTTCACCTTCAGTCTGCTAGCACGTAGCCAGTTCGACAGAGCTTCCAGACATAGGGTGAAATTGTCTGGAATATTATACCTCTGGGAGCTCCATCTCCCATATTTGCACACTTCCTTAAACTTTATTATTGTGTGTGTGTGGGGGGGGGGGGGTTAGTTCCAGGATCTAAGCTTCAGAGAACTTTATGGGGTGATGGGTATGAAAATATTACACTCTCCTCGTCTGCCATTGAAAATATTGAATCCACTCAGAATCCACTCAATTCTAGTGAAGGCATCAAGTGCTTGAAAGGCATAAGTAACGTCAACCCAAGAACAAATATGGGATCTGAACACACAGCATATGAATCCAAGAAGAGTCTAGAACACAGTTTATTATTGTTATTTAACATTTCAGAAAGAACATGCGGGAAGATACGGGAGGAAGGTTAAGACTTTTTTTGACATTCCCTATTTTAGCATCGAACATCATATCCAAGATTTCAGATGAAGGTAAGCTTTCCTTCCTTTCTTCCTCATTCGCAGTGGTCTGTGCCATGAGCTCTTGGGTTTCCCTTAGCAGAGTGGCAAAACTTTTGGATCTGGTATCAGTCCTGACCTATTTTGTATAAACGTGCATTAATATGGAGACTGAGAAGGAAGCTTTTGGCGTCAGGCTTGGTGCTGTTTACTTCTGCCCTTGGCACCCTAGTTTCTATTGCAAGGCACCTGTGAATCTTCTTTGCCTCTTGAGAGCTATACAGAAACCCTTCAGTATAAAACACTAGATGAAAACACCAAATCTACCTGCATAAGAAAGCTATGTGTTTTAGCACTGCATCGAGTAGGAATTGCCGGCACAGATGGAATCCGCATCTTTATTAGATGCTGTCTGAGTTGGGATGTTAGTGACTTTCTAATGTTATTCCTTTCAGCCACACAAGGCTGGGTATCAATTAAAGGAAAAAAAAGTAAACATAAATGTGGAGTTTCTTTTCAAAAGGTACCGAATCAAAAAAGAAAAGAAAAATAACTTACAGGCAGCAGCACATTGTTGGCTTGGAGTAGAATATGTAGATATCAATAAGGACCTCATCACACTAGAGAATGAATCCATTTTAAATCTGGTTGCTGCTTCCTGCAGAATTCTGGGGTTTGTAGTTTAGGGAGGAGCCTTTAACAGCCTCACTAAACTACAAACCCCAGAATTCTGCAGGAGGCAGAAACCATATCTAAAGTGGATTCTTTCTCTAGTGTGATGAATTCATAAAAACTATCAAAATGTATCAAGTCACTTCAGTACAGGGTTTGAAAAATTGCATTTTGCAGCAAAACAATGCAGATCTTCAGCACGTTTTTTAATTAGTATTAAAATATTTCAGATGGATTTTGGAAACAAGCTCCACAAATATGCACAAACACTGTTCCTTCCAATAGGGCATACATGGGCATTTACCTCTCAATCTGGCCTAATTAGTCAAGCATATAGTGTTGTCAAGTTGTCGTTTTGGGAATTGAGTGAGTTATCACCTCTCAAAGGAATCCCACTCACTTTTATTTTAACATGGCACATTCCTAACAGCCTATTAATTCTGAAGTAATTATTTTTCCGTGTGTGAATGCTGGGATGTTAGTGGCTTAACTATATTATGGTTTTCAGCTGGAAAAGATGCTGCCTTCTCAATTAGTGAAGAAAGAGAGGTTCAGATTTAGTTTTTAGCGCCCACTGCACTTTCTATTACTTTTTTTTTGGGGGGGGGGAGCTTGTCTGAATATAACTTGTATCAACTTACCGTAGCTAATTATTTTAGAGTATCACAGTAAAGCACCCAATTCTCACCATGGCTGCCTCTACTTCTAGTATATGATTTGCTAAATTTACATACCAATTTATATAGAGCAATATGAGTGGTTTACAACAAAATCCAGAATACAAGGTAATGTTTACAATAGAATCCCAAATACAAGACAGTACAATATTGGCATAAATGGAACTACTGTATTTCTTCAGTTCTAAGATACACTTTTTGCCTATCTCCCAAAATGAGGTTAATCTTAAAATCGCAGGTGTATCTTAAGTACTGTTGATGGTGGTGGTGTACAAAAATTAGAGTGCCTCTTATAATTGATAGCTTCTTACAGTTGAAGAAATACGGTAATTCATAAGCATATAATTCAAATACTATACAATATAATGCTTTTAACACAAATGAAACTACAGCAAGACTCCCTTATCCAAATCGGAGTAGGTTCTTGAATTTACCACTGAAACAGGAAACTTCTGATAATAGTGAAACCTATTGAAATGAATGACTTCCACTGGAAGTTATCCTAGATTTGCTCTGGTATCCTCTCTAGAATTTGCTTTCAATACAAATCTGTGGCAGCCTCCTCATAAATGATTGTGTGATAACTCATTTGATTAATGTTTTGCCTTAATGCTATGGTCCATGGATAATTCCACCAAAGAGTCATTGCATAGAATCATCTTTCGGACCTTTCGGACCTCAAAAGTTCCTCGAGAGGACATATTTTGTCAGATGTGGATTACCAATTCCATGGAAATGGGGATTATACTGTATTTCATTTATGCCTTACATTTATGGTGTATACATTTGGGGGAAATAGTGGGTGTAGCATAAAAATATATGTAGTCAACTTACAGCTTACATTGGGAAATATCCACCACCTCCATTGAGCAGATTACTGCTTCCAGTATCCCCAACTATTAACCAGTTCAAAATTGCTATTAAACATAAACTGCTAAAAGCAAACAATATTACAACAGAATGCAGCAACAAAATAGAAAAGGCATAAAGGCATCAACAAATCACAAACTATTTAAAACACACAATGTAACATTGCACCTAAAGACTGGATAACATTTCCCAGGTAAAAATCTCTTCAAGGCATCTTTCCTGTGATCTAATGTCAACCGATTCAGAGTTTTAATTCTGATTTTCTTCACTGCTATCACAGACATTGCAGCATGCTAATATGCTACGACTGATGTCTGGAAGATCGTATGTTCACCATTGCTTTATTTAAAGTAAAATCATGAAAAACATTTGTATTTACATTGTAAATAACAACAGGCTGGAAACTGCAGAACGAAGTGTGGAATTTCAAGAGAACTGGGCTGATAGCAAAGCCCCTCTTGTTTTCTGTTCCTTCTTTGATCCAGATTACAGTTTTTGCAAGTGCTTTGCAATAGAAAAGCTGCTATTGGATGAACATAATGCATGGATGCACTGATATTTAAACATGCCCACTCTTTCTTTCCACAGTCCAGCTCTTTGAAGAGTTCCCTAGTAAACCTCCTATGTTTCAAACAATGGCTGTGTCCTACCTCATCACACTACAGAATGAATCCACTTTCAATCTGGTTTCTGCCTCCTTCAGAATTTTGGGGTTTGTAGTTTAGTGAGGCTGTTAAAGGCTCCTCCCTAAACGACAAACCCCAGAATTCTGCAGGAGGCAACAACTGGATTTAAAGTGGATTAATTCTCTAGTGTGATGAGGTTAATACTTCATCACACTACAGAATGAACCCACTTTCAATCTGGTTTCTGCCTCCTTCAGAATTCTGGGATTTGTAGTTTAGGGAGGCTGTTAAAGGCTCCTCCCTAAACTACAAACCCCAGAATTCTGCAGGAGGCAGCAACCGGATTTGAAGTGGATTCCTTCTCTAGTGTGATGAGGTCTAGAATATCTTTTTGAGAAACATATAACTACTTTATCAGAAAGAAAATTATGGCAAGAGAACAGTATAGCACAAAACATACTGATATTTATCACATAGATTATATGGCTGGAGCCAGATGATAGTTTGTGCATTGTTTCAAAACCAATGAAGTCAATTTGGCCCAAAATCTTGATGGAACAAAAGGAATACTTTAGAAAAGCCTAGGAGGTGTAGAGCTTTGTAAATAAGTGTCTAGCTCAAATCTCATCTGTGACATGAATTAATTGACTGGATAGGCATCAATATGTCATTCCCTCTTAGCCTCAACTTGTAATAAGAGGAGAATAATAATGATGCTTTCTCATGTTTTTAAACATCAAACTATTATCTTTCTCCAGCTTGATATTCAAACAGTAACTCCAATGTGCTTAATTTAATAACATTGTTGCACAGTAATGTCCCACAGTGTAAATATAACCAAAACCTTGTAGAAAGTGCTCCTTTTGTAACAATTCTCTTCACAAAATAGCATTATGTAATTCTTCATTGTGTCCATTTTCTTGGAAACTATTTTGTTTCTAGTTCTTCCTCTTCAGAAAGCTTTTGTCCCATGTGTGCCCACACAGCAGCTTCTCAAACTTCTCATTAGTGGTAAATGACATATTTTTTGAAATAACATCCACAAAAGTATTGGGTTCAAGATCTGGTGAAACTGGGAAAGCTGAAAACATCAGTCTCTTGTGGTGAGCGCCTTTGTCAACAGATATGAGAGCTTCCCTAGGTTGAGATGTCCTTATTTCCCTTCCCCAAAAGATACAGCCTTATGGTAAAACAATGCAACCTTCAGTTGTAGTTTTTGCCTTGGTCAATGACAGTCTGGCCACATTCAGTGGTTTAGTTTGCTAATCTCTAACTTGCAGCCTTTTGGGGTACTCTCAGTTGAAGTCAAGATCAGTTAGGCCATATGAATCTCTCAATATGCCACACCAGTGCAGCTGATAGCCAAGTTCTTGAGCTTGGGAGCACTGTAGGGTTGAGTGTGATGACCATGGCACACACTTGGACAAGTTATTGCTCACCAGCATTGTAAAATGGCTTGTCAGAAGCACAATAAACCTATTTTTGATGCCCAGATAGGTCTGCAAGATCAGGAGGTGGCCAAGCAGTTTGCAGGCTATGGTGCATTACTGATAGGCTGCATTAGGCTAAGCGGTTCACAGATTGGCCAGGCCTGGTCTCCAGTTCTAGACATTGAGGTTCACTCACCGCTGGCTTCCTGTAGCCTTTCTTTTCCAGAAACTGCTCAAAAGCATAGGTTCCATGGAGAGGCACTTCATCGCCTTGGTCCTACAAGAAATGTCATTAAAATTTTGAACATGAAGGTACTATTTACATCCTGTGAAAGTATAGAATCAGTCAGGACCTGTGTATAGAATCCCTCCAATTTGGTTCTTTTTGGATTTAATATTTTTGTAAGTAATTCACTTGAGTTATTAGTGTTGTCAGCACTGAGGTAATATGTTTAAGATCCAGACATGACTCAGGGAAAGCCAAAATGTCTCAAGATGACTTAGCACGAACCCTTCCATCTGCACTAAACTATTGGAGAACCTGTGAGCACGGTCTGCCAGTATGGAACATTTTTGGAGTTAGTGTGAAATAAATATTCATGAAGTTGAGTTATTCTGTGCAGAACTCTCTATGATACTTTAGAAATCTCATGGAGGTGCTTGCTACAGTTTCCTTGAAATGTCCACAAGTGGAAATCTGAGCTACAATCATTGAAGCTCCAGGACTGAACTTTCCTAGGAACATATGAAGCTGTCTTGAGTGAGACCATTGGTCCATCAAACTTAGTATCAACAGCTCTGACTGACATTAGCTCTCCAGAGCTTCAGAAGCAATTCTTCTTTGCCTACATGGACATCCCTGATGAACCTTGGTGACCTCACATTCTAGTATAAACCAGGTCTGACCCTGCTTATCTCCTTATCAAGCATGCAGTGAAATTGGATCAAGTACGTCCAGGAGGGAGCAAGCTTGTTTTCTGCTGCCCTGGAGACCAGGACGCGGAACAATGGCTTCAAACTAAGGAAGGGAGATTCCACCTGAACATTAGGAAGAACTTCCTGACTGTGAGAGCTGTTCAGTGGAACTCTCTGCCCTGGAGTGTGGTGGAGGCTCCTTCTTTGGAGGTTTTAAACAGAGGCTAGATGGTCATCTGTTGGGGATGCTTTGAATGTGATTATCATGCTTATTGGCAGGGGGTTGGACTAGATGACCCAAGAGATCTCTTCCAACTCTTTGATTCTATGATTCTACATTGTGCAGAGGTTCAAATCTAGTGGCCCAGGATAGAAATGTGTGGCTGGAGAAAGACTCACTGATAAGTTTGGTATCAAAGTTAAGTTGCTCTATCAGATTTTGGAGTAGATTAAAAAAAACAGAAAATGAAAGAATTCTACAAAGGTTGGGTTAAGTAAAGCAGTTAGTCAAGAATATGAGATGCTTCCAGCTATAGGCTACCCGTGTAACCACAGAATTCTGGGGAAATGTTCACTTACCGTTGAGATGTTCTTTTTTCTCAAATCTAGAAAGTACTGAAGACAATCAGGTATTTCCTCCGTCTCTGTTGCTTTTTTCTTCTTCCATTTCTTGGGATGAAGGTACCAGGCTCCATATTGATACTTTTCACCTTTGGGTTCTGAAGGTGTTCTCTAAAAATAATATGCAATTCGTATCTTTTTTTAAACAAGCTTTTAGTCATTTCAAAAAGATGCATGTTGTATAGAGCATGTTTTGTGGGAGTGTGATAACATATCCTCCGATATTTCACTGAAGAAAAGTAGGACACACGTGGCCAAGCAGCAACAGAGAGTGGGCAAGATAGCAAAAATTATCAATGATGAAGAACATCACACTTTTGCTTAAGCCTCTGCCCCTCCTTCCCTCTCACCGAGGGCCCTTCCATGTAGCCATATAACCCAGAATATCAAGGCAGAAAATCCCACAGTATCTGCTTTGAACTGGGATATCTTGAGTCCACACTGCCATATATTCCAGTTCAAAGCAGATACTATGGGATTTTATTCAGCTGTGTGGAAAGGGTCTGAGATAATTGAAGGGAAACTAGTTCTAGATTTTGCAACAATTGTACTAGCTGAGGACAAAGAGGGAGAAAGAAAGGGAAACTGGGGCGTTTTAAAAGAATCTGAAAAAGTGAGAAGACAGAGGATTAATGAGGGTTGTCTTTGCTAAATCAAGACACTTCAAAGGTAACTGCACAGCATCCATTGGTAGCTAGATAGGCTGATTCTCTCCACATATTTTGGATCACAATTCCCATTCACTAAACAGCAATGGTACGGAATGATGCCATTTGTAGTTCAAAATACAGACAGGCAGTTTGTTGGGTTGTTGTAAGTTGTTCAGACTGTATGGCCATGTTCCAGAAGCATTCTCTCCTGACGTTTCAACTGCATCACTGCATTTCAAGATATGGCTTCTTACTGCCTGGGGGAATCAAAAACAGGGGAACTCTAGACAAGAAACAATCAGGGATAGCTAATCACCTTAACAAAGTATTCTCCCAGGCAGTAAGAAGTCACACCTTGAAACTGCTAGGTGATTAAATGCTAATCAAGGTGGCCAATTGAACCATTCACACCTATCTCCAATAGGCAAGAGTTCTTTCTCCACCCTGGACATTCCACAGAGACATAAACCCCATTTTCCTAGTTTCCAACAGACCTCACAACCTCTGAGGATGCCTGCCATAGATGCAGGTGAAACATCAGGAGAGAATGCTTCTGGAACATGACCATACAGCCTGAAAAACTTACAATAACCCATTGATTCCGGCCATGAAAGCCTTTGAGGAGGCAGTATGTTGTCTGTCTTTAAATACCAATCCACACACTTGTCACATATTTATTTATACACCCAGCAATGAAGGGACAAAATATTCTTTATGGCAGACTCAGAAACAATGGTAATAATGATCATGTGTGCCTTTTCCCCTGTCATCCACAGCCCTTTATGATGCTATTTGTACTTTGTAAATAGAGATGCTGAAGGACAATGGATCTTAATGCATGCAGTACTGTAGAGTAACCAGCAAGTGGCAATCTAAGAACATTGTATCCTATTGAGAAATTCTGTGAGGCTAGAAGTGGAAAGCCCAAATCAGACATGATTATGCAACTGTTCTCATCACCCTCCAATGTTGTTTCTCTTAAGCAGAAGCTGCCTTAAGAGCCTGCCCAAGTGGAAGAATGGGAAAGCAGGTAGGCTGAGAGGCAAAGGCATGCAGCAGCAGAATTTCTGCTGACAAAAAAGTAAAGGAGAGAAAGTACAAAGTTTGCCGTTAATATGAATTTTTGGTACTTTTTTCATGTCAGGAGTGACTTGAGAAACTGCAAGTTGCTTCTGGTGTGAGAGAATTGGCTGTCTGGAAGGATATTGCCAGGGGATGCCTGGATGTGTTACCATCCTGTGGGAGGCTTCTCTCATGTCCCTGCATGAGAAGCTGTAGCTGACAGAAGGGAGCTCACCCCACTCCCCAGATTTGAACCACCGACCTTTTGGTCAGCAGTCTTGCCAGCAGAAGGATTTAACTCATTGTGCCACCGGGAGTTCCACCTGAAGTAAATGAACATAACTTTAGTTGGGTCCTGATCTATATGTGAGATCAGAGAAACTGGGATTTCATAAAGGCCTCAAGGGTGAAGGGACAGACAAATGCAGCAGATTAGTTCTCCCACATAAGTTGCATCAGAATGAAAGAGAACTGCAGGTTATTTCTTGTGATATGAAATCCTGCATTTTACCTTCAATTATTGCCTCAGTTTCTGTGGTATTTCAGCTTCAACTTACCTTTGCGAGGCTCTTCATAGTTGCCCGGCTTGGGGATTTTCCCTCACGGTCTCTCAGTTCTCCTGGCACATGATAGAGCTCCACTATTTTCATGGGCAAGAGAGGCTTGGCTTTGGATTCATACCTTGTATCAAACAGATTCATGATGGTGGCTTCATCAATGTTATTTTCACCTCCCTAGAATTTAAACCAAGCAGAGACTTTTAGGAAGCAGCTATTTCCGTCATTGCAAACACACTTGGTATTTCTAGAAAAATGGTAATAAGTGTGTTGGGAAAGGAGCAATAAATTGGAGATTGTTGTTACCTGCTCCAGTGTACTTTGGGGTAAATGTTAAGAACGGTTTCACCTTGGATTTAGCTTGCCTACCACTAAGATTCACTGGTGTGATGCAGGATATTAGATCCCTTCCACACTGCCATATTAACCAGAGTATCAAGGCAGATAACCCACAATATCTGCTCTGAACTGGATTATCTAAGTCCACACTGCCATATAATCCAATTCAATGTGAATTTCATATAGGTGTGTGGAAGGAGCAATAGTCTTTTAAGGTCTACTGTATTTGCACTTTCTGTATCTTCTCAAAGCTCAA
Source organism: Anolis sagrei ordinatus (assembly GCF_025583915.1). Taxonomy (NCBI): domain Eukaryota; kingdom Metazoa; phylum Chordata; class Lepidosauria; order Squamata; family Anolidae; genus Anolis; species Anolis sagrei. Next base: position 193,434,755 of record NW_026847549.1, read on the forward strand.
AGCTTTGATGCTAAGCAATTTATTATCTACCACAGGCATATACTCCCATTAACCACAAACTAAGCTTTTCCTTGGATTCTTCTGGATGCAGACAAAAAAAGGATTAGATCCCAATTTAGTCAAACTCACTGTTATATTTAAAAACTAAAGCAGAGGATAAAACAGTAACATAATGACACTACCTTACAATATCTGGTTTTTATTTTAGCACTAGCTTGGGTACCCGGCGGTGCCTGGGTTAGTAGGAAAAGGTATTGTTTGCTTTGGGATATTAGGTAATATCATTTAGTCAATTAGTAACACTATTTATTAGAAAAATGCCAGTTTTTGATTTGGTTTTTTACTAATGCTCCCATTAGAAAATGCATAAGGATGTGGGTGAACTACAATTCCCAGAATCGTGGGTCGATCCTCCCCAAACCATGCCTGTATGCACAGTTGGCCATGTTTGGTCCAGATCTGTCATTAACTGGGTTCAGTGCTCTCTGGAAAAGGGTGAACCACAACTCCCATATGCCAAGGGCAGTCCGGGTCACAGTGCTCTACCTTGATGCAGGGTGAGCTACAACTTCTACCCTGTTGAGTCAGTCCCCCAAACCCCTCCAGTCTGTTCAGTTGCTGATCAATTCCTATGTGTTTGCTGTGTGCCGTAAGAAAGTGTTAATGGAGAGGCAGTGGGCAGGATCATGCAAATTCCACACAAGGAACCCTGGGATGCGTGCCTGTGGTAGAGGAAACACGTCAAATCTAGGATGAAATTCTCCCTGGGTGAAAGCATTCCTTGGGTGGTGGGCCGTAGTGTTTGAAGGGACATGCATACGTGCATTTCCTTTTTTACTATTTTGGGGACTTCCCTATATTAAACTAGTCATGCTGAATGTGAATCATCCTCTAAGCTTTCATTGATGCTGAACCAGCAAGCTTATTTTGAAAAAACCTTTCTCGGGTCCTCTTTTTTTCCTTTTCTTTAAACATACCTATCTCCACGAGCTTGGGAAGTATGTCAAAGTTCCTCCTTATGTGCCTCTACATTTTGGTTTAAAAAGAAGTGCAGAAGTCACTCATGTGACCAAAAGGGAACTAAATGAAAGCATGACATTGCACAAAGATGTCAGATATCACTAGTGAGTCACTGACCTGGGGGTAAGTGGCACAAAGGTCAAATACTGCATGCATTTCACTATATGAATTAAAAGAACATAAATTGTTACTAAATACTGGAGTTGGTTTTTTTAAAAAAAATTCACCTGGTAGAAATATTCTATATAGAAGAGGTTTGAAAAGTTGGACACCCACCTTAACCTTTTAATGCAAATATGAAACTATCCTCACTACACCATACAGCAGTGTTTCTCAACCTTCCTAATGCTGCGACCCCTTTCTACAGTTCCTCATGTTGTGGTGACCCCGCAACCATAAAATAATTTTTGTTGCTACTTCATAACTGAAATTTTGCTACTGCTATGAATTGTAATGTAAATATCTGATATGCAGGATGTATGTTCATTCACTGGACCAAATTTTCCACAAATACTCAATATGCCCAAATTTGAATACTGGTAGAGTTGGGAGGGATTGATTTTGTCAGTTGGGAGTTGTAGTTGCTGGCATTTATAGTTCACCTACAATCAAAGAGCATTCTGGAACTCCACCAACAATGGATTTGAACCAATCTTGGTACACAGAACTCCCATGACCAACAGAAAATACTGGAAGAGTTTGGTGGGCATTGACCTTGAGTTTTGGAATTGTAGTTCACCTACAACTAGAGAGCACTGTGGACTCAAACAATGATGGATCCGGACCAAACTTGATATGAATACTCAATATGCCAAATGTGAACACTCGTGGAATTTGGGGAAAATAGACCTTGACCTTTAGGAGTTGTAGTTGCTGGGGTTTATAGTTCAAGGGCAAGATGGATGGATGATATCCTTGAAGTGACTGGCTTGACTTTGAAGCAGCTGGGGGTGGTGACGACTGACAGGGAGCTCTGGCGTGGACTGGTCCGTGAGGTCATGAAGAGTCAGAAGCGACTGAACAAATCAACAACAAAATAGTTCCCCTACAATTAAAGAGCCCCACCAACAATAGAATTGGACCAAACTTTCCACACAGAACCTCCATGACCAACACAAAATACTGTGTTTACTGATGGCCTTTGAGGACCCCTCTGACACTCCCCTCGCAACTCCCCTAGAGTCCCAACCCCCAGGTTGAGAAACCCTGCCATACAGTGTTTCTCAAACCATTTGACATAGTGGACAGGGATGTTTCCTCCAGTGTGTCATGAACTGATACCATAGTTCTGCCATATCATTAAAATAGTTCTAATGTTTGTTTTTTTTATGGAAAAAGAGACCACCACTTTGAGAAACACTAATTCAAAACATCCAGGCTTTGAAGTTCACGTAAGTTCACGACTTCTGAAAATAATCTGCTCAACCTTTGTGTACATATCAAAACAGATTTTGATGGGGGGTTTTCATTGCCTTGCTGTTTGCAATTACAAATCCCCTGGCTTACCATTTCTCTGACCCAGTCGCAGAACTCTTTTGTTACACGCTTTACATTCTCATCCAAAGGAGGAACATAAGCTATTTTGGCTGCTTTTTCTCTCTCAGCAACCTCTTTTTCACTAAGCCATGTGTAAGGGTTCTTCTTTTTTGGCAGCCATGCACTAAAAACAATGAGAAATACACAGCTATAATCAAATATCTGTGTCACACTGAGAAATGATGATATTTCTGTGTTACTACAGCAAGTTTGATGCATCACATATTTTTTCATGCTTCTTCTATACTTTTTTGTTTGCTTTATTTCCCATATCTTTGTGGTTGAACTAGAAAATTCAGAACACTGAATGCCAACTCACACTGAGGGTGTGAAGTAATCTTGTAGACCCTTGAGACTAATCAAGAAAGAGGTTGGTGGTATATGTTTTCTTAGATTTAACTCTACTTCATCAGATACCCTCATATGGAGCATGCAGATCGTATGATAGTAAAAACACAAACATCCCAATGGCTGTATGTCTACTTCTGAGCACAAGTCAGGTCTTGTACTGGTTTCTGAGGTTATACGTTGATTCGGACACAGTGATTTTAAAAAAACAACATGGGAGACTATGCAATGACAGGTATCCGTTGTCAACAGGGCTCAACTGGATGAGGGCTAACAAGCTGAAGTTTAATTCAGACAAAACAGAGGTCCTCCTGATCAGTTGTGAGGCTGATCGGGGTATAGGATGGCTACCTGTGTTCTCCCAGGTTACACTCCCCCTGAGGACACAGGTCCGCTATCTGAGGTTGCTCCTTGTCTCAGCACTGACACATGAAGCTCAAGTGTCAGCAGTGGCCATGAGGGCCTTCATACAGCTAAAGCTTGTGCGCCAGTTGCGACCGTATCTCGAAAAAACTGACTTGGCCAAGGTGGTCCAGGCCTTAGTTACATCCAGATTGAAGTACTGCAATGCATTCTATGTGGGGCTATCTTTGAAGATGGCTTGGAATCTGCAATTGGTGCAAAGATTGGCAGCCAGGCTACTAAGTATGGATGTCCCTACTAAACCAGCTGCATTGGCTGCCGATAAGTTTTCGGTCCCAATTCAAAGTGCAGGTTACCACCTACAAAGCCTGTCTTCATTACCGCCCCCCCCCCCCCCAATGACCTGGCGCAGACTCTAAGATCTGCTGGGGAGGCCCTCCACTGGGTCCCACCACCATCAAAAATGCAGTTGGCAGGAACGAGTGAAGGGCCTTCTCGGTGGTGGCCCTCTGGCTTTGGAATGCTCTCCCCAGGGAGATTAGGGAGGCCCCCACACTGTCCTCCTTCCATAGAGACTTGAAGACCTGGTTGTTCAAATAAGTTTTTGATAATGCCTAGTCCCTATTTGTTCTACGCAATAGTTATGAAACCTTGCACTTTATCTTATGTTCTCGTTCCATGCTTACAACTCTGCACTTGTCCCATTCCCTTGTCTTATTGTTTACAGCCTGGCCACATCTTACAAGAGCTTACCACCATTTGGTTTATGAGCTCTGTTTTGATTGAGTTGTTGTTTTATATGCCTGTATATTTTGTCCAACTGTATTTTATATTGTGCTTTATTTCATGTTTTGTTTCTAGGCACTTGTGCCATGTGTAAGCCGCCCCAAGTCCCTTTCAGGAGATGATTTTTTTTCCCATTTCAGGAGTGACCTGAAAAACTGCAAGTTGCTTCTGGTGTGAGAGAATTGGCTGTCTGCCAGGAAGTTGCCCAGGGGACAGCCAGATGTTTTTGATGTTTTGCCATCCTTGTGGGAGGCTTCTCTCATGTCCCCGCATGGGGAGCTGAAGCTGACAGAGGGAGCTCATCTGCACTCGCCCCATATTTGAAGCTCCGACCTGTCAGTCTTCAGTCCTGCTGGCACTATGGTCTAACCCATTGCACAGCTGGGTGTTCCATGGGGAGATGGTGGTGGGATACAAGAATAAAGTTTATTATTATTATTATTATTATTATTATTATTATTATTATTATTAACTGCGGAGGTCTTTTCCTTCCTGCACTTTTGTGCCATGTGTAGATGAGATCTTGCATGACTGCAATTAAAAGTTTTCATAGAAATGTCACATAGCGCTCAAACAAAGGAGAAATGCTATCACTGAAAATGGAAGGCTATCTCTGATGTTTATTCATTATTAATATATTTTGTTGATATCTTGCCTTTCTCTCAGCATGGTTCATCCATGTTAAAGGATGACTTAAAATAGTCATTATAATCAAAACAGATAAAAAGTAATTAAATTACCTATCCTATTAAAAATAGCATTAATTTAAAGTGCATTAATAACATGTCCGTCAGGAGAAAATTACAACCTTTCCTTTATTAATTACACCCTCTTACAGAAATCGGTTGCTAGCCAAAGACCTATCTTAATGGAAAAAACTCTGTACTCCTCTCAAAAAGGCAATCCCTGTTTTCCTAATTTTCAGATTATTTTTCATGATATTTCTGTAGCAATGTTTTATATCAATACTTAGGTGGATTTCCTTTTAATTGCAAAACACGTTGGAACAAATGTCTTCTTTCCTTTGGAACCCACAAAACACGAGAAGCTATTCTGTTAGAACTATCAACATTTAAAAACCAGTCAGGAGGACCCCTTGCTCTCTTAAAGCCCTTCTACGCTTCCCTTTATCCCAGGATCTGATCCCAGATTATCTGCTTTAAACTTGAATATATGAGCTCCCTTCCACGCAGCTGTATAAAATCCACATTAAACTGGATTATCTAGCAGTGTGGACTCAGATAATGCAGTTCAAAGCAGATATTGTGGCTTATCTGCCTTATATGGCTGTGTTATATGGCTGGGTTATATGGCTGTGTGGAAGGGCCCTGAGTCCCCACTGCCAGATAATTTGGGATAAACAGATAATCTGGGATTAGATCCTGGGATATAGGGACAGTGGACAGAACTGAGSCCTTCATGGCAGAGTATCTCACAGCCTGGGGGCWGCCACTGAGAAGGCCATGTCACAAAGCCTCACCAGTTGTGATCACTATCAGTGGACAGAGCTGAGCCCTTCATGGCAGAGTATCTCACAGCCTGGGGGCTGCCACTGAGAAGGCCATGTCACATAGCCTCACCAGTTGTGATCATTATCAGACAGAGAGAAAACCCTTCCCCGAGCATCTTAAAACTTAGGAATGCTTACATAGGGAAATGCGATTTTTCAGATTGCACACCAGCTGTTTAACCTAAGAGAATTCACTTCCATGTTTCATCACACGTCAAGCAGCTTCATAGAATGAATGTTTCAGTCTTATAGAAGCAGTCACCATGGCATTACATGGCCTGCCTACTGCATTACTCACGGGACAGTTGGGGTGAAGCGTGTTTCTGGTTTTGTGTCACGTTCTTCCTGATACTGAACAGAAGTGGGGTGATCCTCTTTAGGTTTTTTATCAAGGAATGATTCTCTAGTCAAGTGCATCTCGGGGTCCAGGAACCGTAAAACATCAGGGAAAAGCTGAGAGAAAGGTAAATGGCCTGATACGTTAAACCAACACATTTTGACATCTGAACAACCTCATGTTACATACGAAAAACTGCAAAAGTGGTGCTGCTTGATATAGAAGTAATGCAAGGATTTCTGCTCTCTATGTAAAGAATCTTGACCTATTCCTCTCTATAACATTTCCATATTATGTTGTGTGAATTTGATCTAATTATGGATCTGATTTTAAACATTTTGGTCGCATTTTGATCATTACATTGCATAACATGCAAGACCTACATTCCCTGCTCCCTTGTTTATTTTACTTAAAATATTGTTATGTGTGTGTACACTTCACTTACCCAGGATTTGGAGTCCTTAGATCAGTAGTTCCCAACCTTTTTTTGACTAGGGACCACTTTGACCAGGGACCGCCCTCCAATATTAGTACCAAAGGGGTTAAAAATCAGTTTTTGGTCAACTTTAGATTCAGTTTGGTTAATTGGGGTGCTGATTCAGAAAATTGCATTGGATAGACCACATCAGCTCTAGTTTCCGATACAGATCATATGCCATCCAGTAGTCGCTATCTGCTCACTCACATAAAACCATATTTGATAATCTAGAGCTGATGTGGTAATAGTAATCTTTCATGGGTAGTCAGACTCTCCCCTCCCAACATCCTCATTGCCTCGGGAGACCAGTCGCTCTCCTTGCCGCGTGGTTTTGTGGCAACTGTGTAGTAATGGTGAGGCCGCGGATCATATTTTCGTTCTTGGGGACTGCTGGTGGTCCAGAGACCATAGGTTGGGACCCACTGTTGGCCTTCTCTCTATTTAAGACATTGAACTGCTATTCTGCACCAGATTTTATGGGAAAGCAGACAAACTGGACTTCTGAGCATGAACAACAACACTTTTCTTGACTTGAAAGCAATACCAACAGAATGCAGGCTCTTAGGATAATTTCACACTTGCAAGGCCCACCCTAGAAACATCAGGGACAAGAACTTTTCAATATGTATTGGCTTAACTTCAGCAAGTAATGCCAACAGACCACGGACCACAGGTTGGGGAAGTTGGGAACCACTGCCTTAGATGGAGACCAGTAGAAGTATATGGTGTATTTGTGATTCTTACTCACACTTGCATGCAAAGTCAGCGTAAGTTGAGAGTTCAAAGCATGAACACTCAAATAAATGACTAGTTCACCACATTAGAAAGTCTAGAATGGGTAGGCAACTATGAGAGGTTAAGGGGCATCGTGGAGTAGGTCTGGACACTTACAAAAAAAAATCTAGCAGATGTGGAGGGCTTTTGCCACTGCCTCCATTACCACCATTCATTTTAGATGCAGAGGAAGTCTATTTTACAGTAGGAGGTGACCTGGATTTTTAAATTCTTGGGGAACTCTGAGGTCCTGTGGGCTTCATACAACCCTTGTGCCACTCTTTGCCAACACCGATCTATGGTAACCTGTGCCATAGCAGCTACAGAGGGCAGTTCGTTTTCTTCAGCACAGATTGCCTTGCCATATCCATCCTTCTACTTAACTTGCTTCTATTGTTTTCATACAAAATTGCTTAGTTAAGATTTTCCTGGGCTGAGTAGGAGTGAGTGAGTCACATCTAACAAGCCTTGCCTTCTTGCTCTCATCAGTAGACCATAGCTGTCTATTCCCTACTATTCCCAGGCCTTTGAAAGGTTTGTCTCGTAACTGTTTCACGTATAATTGTTCTTCATCATACTATGGAGTCTAAAGGTGTATCAAGACATCCCCCAACTCTTTGCAGTCAGAGGAATGGGTTTTCATTCATTCTGACCCATGTTCTCTTGCCCATCAGCAAGTGACAACACTACTGGCATTTCTCAAATATCAGCATGCTATTCTGAGACCTAATCATAGAATCAGAGAGTTGGAAAAGACCTTGTGGGCCATCCAGTCCAACTCCCTGCAAAGAAGCAGGAAAGTCTCACTTCTCCACAAAAGGAAACAAGACTCCTTGTTCCAAAGTGCTGACTTGGTAAAAATTTGGCAGAGAGTGGGTTGAAGGAAGCAGACTGGAGCACCTTATCCTGCAAATCCTAAAGTTTCATAGCGTCAGTAAAGTTGTTTAAGAGCTGTTGTCTTTAACTGAAGCTAAACCCTTTCCATTTAATCTCTGTGCTTTACAGTCTAATTAAACTATAAAGTGGAAAGCAGTTCTTAGCCAACTAATTAGCTTGAAATACTGTCATATTTAAGACTTCCTTATGTGTGCTATATTAAATACAGCTGTAACTTTAAGTACAGGTGACCATATTCGAACTGAAGGTCAACTTCAGCTCAGCTTCTTTGGGTGAAGGATTTGCTTTGCTCAGCTCTTAGATCAGGTCTGTACAACTGGTGGCCCTCCAGGTGTTTGGGACTCTAACTCCCAGAAGCCGTAGCCAGCTTGTCTAATGGTCAGGATCAGGCATGTAGCCGGGGGGGGGGGGGGGGCTTGAGGGGCTTCAGCCCCCCCCCCCGAAATTCTCATGGTGGTTCGCGAAAAGGCCTTATTGGTGCATTATTTAAACTGTTATGTTTATTCATATAATGATCTGATCACCATACTCAATATATCAGATATGCATGGGGGTATTGGGGTAATGATACAAAAGGTTTGCTAGGCTAAACCCTCTTTCACTCAGACTCAGCTCCCCCCCCCCAAAAAAAACTCAGCCCCCCCCCCTGAAACCCCCTGAAAAAATTCACACACACACACACACACCCCGAATCGAAATCTTGGCTACGGGCCTGGTCAGGATGCTGAAATCCAAAACACCTGAGGCTACAGATTGTGCAGGCGTATCTTAGGCTTCATCTGCACTGCCATTTTAATGCAGATTGAACTGCATTATATGGTCATTAGACTCATATCATAGAATCATAGAATCAAAGAGTTGGAAGAGACCTCATGGGCCATCCAGTCCAACCCCCTGCCAAGAAGCAGGAATATTGCATTCAAATCACTCCTGACAGATGGCCATCCAGCATATTTTTAAAAGCTTCCAAAGAAGGAGCCTCCACCACACTCCGGGGCAGAGAGTTCCACTGCTGAATGGCTCTCACAGTCAGGAAGTTCTTCCTCATGTTCCTCATGGAATCTCCTCTCTTGTAGTTTGAAGCCATTGCTCTGCGTCCTAGTCTCCAAGGAAGCAGAAAACAAGCTTGCTCCCTCCTCCCTGTGGCTTCCGCTTACATATTTATACATGGCTATCATATCTCCGCTCAGCCTTCTCTTCTTCAGGCTAAACATGCCCAACTCCTTAAGCCGCTCCTCATAGGGCTTGTTCTCCAGACCTTATAATACAAGGGACTGATCATATCATCTTTCAGTGCTGCAGAATTAGGTCACCTGGGATGGCTGACTGGCTTTTACGGCACATTTAAAATAATGCAATGGTACCACAATCATAAATGTGAAGAGGAAGAAGTTACATGGGCTTACGTCTAACTTGCATCAGCATAACTAAGGTGCTTTACATAATTCACATCTGAAGTGTTGCAAGTAAACTGCTGAAGATACAAACTCATGGAATAGTCTCAAGCTATTATCGTATGATATAAATAAACGTATTTGCTTCTTCATCTACAGCTTGCAAAACTGTAAAGGATAAAAATAGCTTCCCTGCTTTGCTGGGCTACAGTGTGTTCCAAGGCTGGAATGGGAAAATTCAAGATCAGGAAACCCAATTTTACAGCGTGTACAATTATGAATGCAAAGCGGGGATTGTTCTTACCTCTGGGGGCACACTCTCCTCCAAGTGAGGATAAAGTGCCAGTGGATGTTGCGCCAGGCAGCGTTCTGTCTGTGTTATATAGTTTTTCTTTGCTTTCTGAGCTCGACTGAGTTTGGAGTAAACGACATCACTTCTGGCCTGTGGCTCTGAGACTTTGTATGGTATCATTTCAGAATCATCCGTTTTGTCGTAATGTAGAATGATTGGTACAAGTCCCATTTTACCACGAATAGTTATATTATCAGAAGGGTCGGGGCAGCCATTTCTGAAATCATCTAAGCCGCTTTTCAAAAATCTCCATCGCTTGCCATTGAGGGCATCAGAGAACCTCTCTTTCTTAACAACACGGTCTTGAAAACATTTAGAAGGCAGTCTCTCCTTATACCTGTCAAAGGAACCAATGTTAAAGTCAATGTGGTGCAGTAGTTTGTGTTGGACTAGGACACGGGAAAACCCGGGTTCAGCTTCCTGCTTGGCCATAGAAACCTCCTGGGTGACCTTGAACAAGCCACATTATTTCAACTTCAGAGAAAAACAAAGGCCAACTCTCAGTAAATTCTGCCAAGAAAATCCTATGATAGATTTGCCTTCAGAGTTGCCAGGGGGCAGAAATGACTTGAAGGCACACAACACATGGCATGGGAAACCAGATATGATAATTAAAATATGTCTTCTTGCAGTGCAAACGCACTTCTGGAAATGATTTCTTAATTATTCATAAAGGTAAAGGTTTCCCCTTGACATTAACTAGTCATGTCCAACTCTTGGGGGGGGGGGGTGCTCATCTCCATTTCTAAGCCAAAGAGCTGGCGTTGTCCATCGGCACCTCCAAGGTCATGTGGCCAGCATGACTGCATGGAGTGCCGTTCGTTATCTTCTTGCCAAAGTGGTACCTATTCACATTTGCATGTTTTCGAACCGCTAGGTTGGCAGAAGCTGGGGCTAGCAATGGGAGCTCACCCGGTCCTGCGGTTTTGAACCGCCGACCTTCCAGTCAGCAAGTTCTGCAGCTGTAGTGGTTTAACCTGCTGCATCACTGCAGCCCCTATGGCAAAAGCAAACTCTCAGCAAATTCTGCCAAGAAAATCCTATGACAGCTTTGCCTTGAGAGTTGCCAGAGGGCACGCAACAACACATGGCTTGGAAAGCTAGAGATGATTATTAAAATATGGCTTCTTGCAATGCAAACCCATCTCTGGCAATGATTTCTTAATTCTTCATAAACCATAGTCAAAACCCAGGGCTTGTTGCAATTTGATAATCTCTAGCTGCTTAAATCATGGCTTCTTCTGAGTCATTATTTCAACTATGACTTATCTCTTGTTTATCCTTCTCTAGCTGTTTAGTATGAAACAGGAGCCAACATAAGAGGTGAGAGAAACAGATGGGGGAAACCAGTTACATTTTGTTTGGTCATCTGTTTTTTGCAGTTTGTGGCTTAAGCAACAAAACATGATTAATCAAACCCCTGACTTATTGTGACACGTGAATGCACCTGGTCATCCTGTAAATAAATCTGCCAACTTTCATGAATCATTAGTACTAAACAAAAGATACCACCACAACACTGGCCCTGCTGGAAGAAAGGTCCAGCCCAGCCCACAGAAAACTGTTAGACTTAAAGCTACCCATACAAAATAGAATAAATGAACAATTTAACAAATAGCTGAAAACCATACATAGTCAGGCTCCAGCTTCCTCTTTGCCACCTTTGAGGAAAAAATTACAAATACTATCACAAAAGTTTACATAGCTATTGCAGCCCCCGTAAGGTTAGTTGTTTTCCTGATATAGTTAAACCAAGCAAATGCCAGTCTCATATTGTGACATCAGAGCTCCACTATAGACATAGATACTGACTTAAGGAAGTTGAAATGCAGTTTAAAAAATTATTGCCATCCAAAATATAGCCCTCTCCACCACACACACACACACACAAACATAATTATAGCTAAATTATTTGCAAAGTAATCTCAGATTCTAAATCACTAAATCAAAAATACCAACACTATCTCCTCCTAGGTGATATTGATGCTGACTGGCTCCATTTGGTGGTATTTGCTTGCACAGTTTTTGTGCATCAAAAGGACAGGAGTGAAGACTGAGAGCTAGGAAAGAGAGCAAGTGAATGAATATATATGTCATGTCATTTGGAGCAAGGCAAGAAGTGAGGCACTAGCATTTAGCTAGCTGCATGTATCTCAGCATAGGGCCTGGAGAAAAAAATTCCTTTGGAGTGGTGGTGACTTTTCTACAAGAGAAGTATAAGACCCAGGAAAACTTGTGAGTGGTTATCTGTAGTGCATGTGAAACTACACAAGATGCTGAAGTACAGCAGGAACCACTGCAGATTCAGGGCAATTGTTGACACTTGTGTTCCCTCCAAAAATGAATATTTCCCCACTTGGCTGTGAATTGCCATATTAGCTGGCTGGACTTTAGTCAGATTTTCCTTGTGCCTGATTTCACTATCACCTGGCCCAAAATATTTCCTTCCCCATCTGTCCCACTTGTGACACCACAAGCACCCATTCCTATGATGTAGTGGCGCAACCTAGCAGTTCGAAAACATGCAAATGTGAGTAAATAAATAGATACCACTTCAGCAGGAAAGACATAAGACACTCATGCCGGTCATATTACCAGGAGGCGACAACGCAGGCTCTTTGGTTTGGAAATAGAGAACAGCACCTCCCCTAGTGCCAGAGATGGGCACATTGTCTCCAAAGCCGGAAATGAAAGGAGAAGCCTTTGCCATTGTTTGTTTTTGTGTGTCTTGTTGTATTGTATTAAGGCATTAATGTTTGCCGGTATCTGTTTATACTGTAATCTGCTCTGAGACCTCACAGGAGAAGGGTGGAATATAAATAAATAAATAAATTATTATTATTATTATTATTATTGTCATCATCATCATCATTATAATCATCATCACAAGAACCAGCCTCCTTCTAGGTCATAGGATCTCTTAAAAAGGGAAATATTGTTGACCTGGAAACACAAGGCAAAATCAAATGTTGGTCTACATCTCACAAAAAAGAACTATTCAGTGTTAAACTATTTAACACTTTTCATTTAAGAAAAGGATATTGAGAAAGCAAAGGTTTGGTTATATTATAAGAATTACACACCAATCATGAGTGAAAGAATGGGAAAATTAGAATTGCCTTTAAAAAGCAGTCTTTTGAATGTTCTCTTTTCCTGCCTCTGTTCAAAACAGCTCCAACAAGTTGGAGAGATTATATCCTCTAAACATGACCGAACATGCAGAAACATATCCTGATGCATTTTAATCATTGGGAACTGGAATTACATGCCATATAACTACAAGGTATTAGGATAGACTCTGCCCAGATCGAGTCAGTGAATGAGAACTGATGATTGGTGAAAAGCTTAAGGAGGAGAAAAATAAAACATTTAATATAATGGCAGGGATTTTTTGATTCCTTCTGATAATTACCATACCGACATATATTTATTTATTTGAGAATGTTTACCCCGCTCTTCAACTGCAAAGGCACTCAGAGCAGCTTGCAAAAATGTTCTGAAGTCAAAATTCAGTGGAAAATACGACAAATCCACAGACACTACAGGATAGCTATAAATGTAAGGAAATTGTGTAATGTTGCATTTTGATTTTCAGGAAAACCATCCACTTTTGAAGTCAGCTATCAGTTAAAATGTGATGCTAATGGGATAATGGCAGTGGGAAAGGAGGACCTCATGGTTCCTCTGGAAAAAGGCCAAGAAGATCAAAAAATTGTCACATGAGCCTCAGCCAGTCTCATTGCTGGTTCCAATATGAATATGTCAATTGACTACATCTAGCCCTTTGGTGCTGCTAGAACAGTGGTCTCCAACCTTTGGTCCTCCAGGTGTTTTGGACTTCAACTCCCAGAAATCCCAGCCAGTTTAACAGCTGTTAGGAATTGTGGGAGCTGAAATCTAGAACACCTGAAGGAACAAAGATTGGGAATCACTGTGCTAGAAGAACCAGCTCACACAAAGGACCAAACAATTTTAGGGATTAGTTTGGGCTATCTGACTCAAGTTGACCAACTCTTGACTGAACATTGTGGTGACTCTGGCTCTCCTCCTGACAGCCTTTGGTTCAGTCCTGTTCCCAAACAGATCACCATCTCAGTATCAACCATCTTGATCCAGAGAAGCCTCCTTATTAATCCCATCACATTGAGCTTCAGGATGTTTATTACTTTTGGCACTGAGAAACTAGTTATTCCCAACGTTGTCTTCTTGCTACTATGCACCCCACTGGTTTGATCCAATTTATACCTATCTGCCAGTAGTGGACTCCCATTATTGCCATAAGTACCACCATTGGAACTGGTGCTGCAACCTTTGGCTTCACCCAGACATCACCAGTACAGTTCCCTTTCACCTCACTATGGAATCAACAAAACTGACATCCGGAAATAGTACCGTTCTTCCACAACATTAAAAAATAACATACTCTTGTCTAATGAGAAGTCACATACTGGAATGTCACCAAGTGGATTCTTGCCTTTGCATTAACGAATTCAAGACAGCAAAGTTACCTATATTATTATCTAGCACATATTTTGTGAATGGCTGTGGTTAAGACAATTATCACGATCTGCAGTCCTGTTCCCTCTGAAAACAGCTGTACTATTAATGTTGCCAGAGTGAAAACTGGACACAGGGAATTTCAGAAAGCGCTGCTTGTTACCTGTTTGCATGATAAACAACACCAGCTGAAATTCTCTCTTCTATGTAATCGTCTATATCGTCTATATCACTTTTAATCTGGCAACCCTATTCTACTTGCCAGCATCATGGTTTCAAAGGCAACATTTCTTGAATTTGATGAAGTGGATGCCATAATAAATCACTCCTGACACAAAAAAAGCCCAAACAAACTAAGGATTAATCCTTATTGCTTAGTCTCTCTACAATGGTAATGAACCTTGACATTTTGCTTCTACTGTTGAGCTTCTTTGTGGCCAGCAACAATCTGTGCTCTGTGTATATTTTTAGTATCCTTTATCTGAAATGCTTGGGAGCAGAAGTATTTTGGATATTAGATTTATCTGCATTTTTGGCTTTTGGAATAACTGTGTTTGTATATGCAAATATATCTATATGTACTGTCCATATACAGCTATGGTATCTTGGATATGGAACCCAACTCCTTTTGTTTCATATACACTTTATACACGTAGCTTGAAAGTAATTTTTTACACGGTATTTTAAAACAATTTTGTGCATGAAGCAAAGTTTATATATATCAAATTAGCAAAAGGCAAAAATGTCACTATTACAGTTACCTAAGTTTAGGATTGTGGAGAACCATAATTTGAATTCTGGTCTTCCATATACAGCATTTGAACAGGAATCATCTGTCCTAATAGAACCAATATCTATTGATACCTGAACAAACAAACAATAAAAAACTTAAATTAACTGTCAGAACTGTTGATTAGTAAAGGTAAAGGTTTCCCCTTGACATTAAGTCTAGTTGTGTCCTACTCTGGGGGGGGGGGGGTGCTCATCTCCATTTCTAAGCCGAAGAACCGGCATTGTCTGTAGATGCCTCCAAGGTGGAGGCGTGACTGCATGGAACGCCGTTACCTTCCTGCCGGAGTGGTACCTATTGATGTACTAACATTTGCATGTTTTCGAACTGCTAGGTTGGCAGAAGCCGGGGGCTAACAGCGGGAGCTCACCCCTGTCCCCAAATTCAAACCCTCAACCTTTTGGTCAGCAAGTTCAGCAGCTCAATGGTTTGAGGGTTATAAACATGCCTTTCTGCTTGACTCCTTTTGCTTACCAAGGGGAAGAGGTCATCTTGCCCAATTCAAAGGGTGGCTACTGTAGACGAGGCAAGGGCCTCAGCTGCTCCTTCCATTAAGGAAGAAAAAAACAAGGCATCGCTGTGTACATCCAGCTTCCAGCAAACCAGTACAAGGCAACCATTAAGCACTGGAAAGGCTTCCGGTTCCTAAGCAACAATGGCGAAGCTATGGCAACGGCTGGATGGTGTAACGGCCACTCCGGCTTTGGCCTACATTCTCTGGAACTAGAATTAAAGTTAATTGGCTGCCTGCCAGCTAGTTCTCTTGTGCTAAATCTGGTTCTGAATATTTGGTAGAGAAATATTTATTTACATACTATCATCTTCACTTTTCTTTGGTTTCTGCTGTGCCTTTAGCAGCAGATTGGCAGAGAATTGGCTGGCACAGAATTGTGGCGTGGAAACTCACTTGCTAAATGTCAGTGAATCAGGCTCCTGTTAAAAGTGTGGGAAGCATCAAACCTATAAAAAGAGGGATTTCCTCTGTTTTGAATATGTAATATTTGATAGCGCCCTGACAAGGAGTTTCTGCTCTTAGTACTGTAATAGTCATGTGAAGCAATACTCCCAATTTTTCCCTAATTTCTTTCATTGCTTCCAGGATGACAAACAAGAGAACAGCATCCATCCATTCACACACATGCATCCATATAAACACACACACACATTAACATAGTACCCTTATAAGAATGAGCAGTGGGTCCTTAGTATCCACTGGGGTTTGGTTTCAGTATCCCCTGCAGATAACAAAATCAATTGATACTCAAGACCCATTATATACAGTTGTGTTTTTATATAAAACAGCAAAATCAAGGTTTGCATTTGGGATTTTTAAAATATTTTTAGTTGTGAATGGTTGAATCTGTAGGTGCAGAATATGTAAAAATGGAGAGCCAAGTGTACTGAAAAACCATGGAAAGAAAACATTCAGCTAATGTAATGGACACAATCTAAACAATTGAATGTTTGTGGCATCCAACTGCCACTCTTCCCTGTAGGGAAAATATTGATATCCAGGATATGAACTATGGTTGGCAGAGTGAAAATTGAAGAGGGTCCATGCGCCTTTAATGACTGTTTAGAATAGAACATTTCAGTAAGTATTGTTGGTTGGTTGCATCAAAGCAATACCTGCTGATTTTCTCTCTTCTTGTTTGTTTGAGTTGCCTGTCAACTTATGGAAACCTTTGAATTTTACTGGGTTTTCTTTGGCAGGGAATACTCAGAATGTCCACTAAAGCAGTGTTTCTCAACCTGGGGGTCAGGACCCCAGGGGAGGAGGTTGTGAGGGGGTTAAAGAGGGGTCACCAAAAACCATCAGAAAACACAGTATTTTCTGTTGGTCATGGGGGTTCTGTGTGAGAAGTTTGGCCCAATTCTGTCATTGGTGGAGTTCGGAATGCTCTTTGATTGTAGGTGTACTATAAATCCCAGCAACCACAACTCCCATGTATCAAGGTCTGTGTTCCCCAACTCCACCAGTGTTCACATTTGGGTATATTGAGGATTTGTACCAAGTTTAGTCCAGATCCAACTCCAAAACAGAAGGTCAATGCCCACCAAACCCTTCCAGTATTTTCTGTTGGTCATGGGAGTTCTGTGTGCCAACTTTGGTTCAATTCCATTGTTGGTGGAGTTCAGAATGCACTTTGATTGTAAGTTAACTATAAATCCCAGCAACTCCAACTCCCAAATTTGTATTCAGTATTCAAATTTGGGTATATTGGGTATTTGTGCCAAATTTGATCTAGGCAAATGAAAATACATCCTGCATATCAGATATTCACATTACGATTCATAAAAGTAGAAAAATTACAGTTCTGAAGTACCAATGGAAAGAATTTTATGGTTGAGGATTACCACAACATGAGGAACTGTCTTAAGGAATCTTGGCATTAGAAAGACACAAGCGTTCTCTCCAATTTTCATTCCCAACAACATTAAGAAGACCAGGGCTGCCGATTGACCATCACAATAAAAACCAATTGCTTGGTTGTTATCTCTTATGTAATAAATGTACCCTGTAAGCCAGGCTTTCCCAATCTGGAGCCTTCCAAATGCATTAAACTACACCTCTCCCCATTGCCAACCATTAGCCATTCATTCTGGGAATAATGGGGCTTGTAGTCTAACCCATCTAGAGGATGCCAGTATGGAGAAGATTGTTATAGACAGACAAAGAACAGTGACTTCTTTAATCTTGCACAAATATTATGCCACCTGTTCTCATTTCATATTTTATGCATTTTATTAAAAACATACTGATAACATTAGGAGTCACCTTGTTGGCAGAACTCTTCTGAAGTATGTGAGCATCCACAAGTCTGTGAGAGCTGATTGTTTTACTTTTTAAACGTGTTCCACCAGATCAGACCTGGTGATGAGATTGCGGCCAGTTTAGAATTATTCTACTGTTTTCCTGGAAACAAAGGGTCAGTGTACTGGAATACCTGTATTTTCAGGGCCGAAACTTGAGAATTAAAGACAGGTTATATCATGAAGCGTTGTGCATTATGTACCAACTGCAGCTGCTCTTTTGCGTGAGGAAATGGAATCATGAGCGTTTAATCTATTAACATGTTTTTGCCTTGGAAATAGAGACAGAAATATTAATTAAAGATCTGTTCCTAGGTCAAGAGATAGGTTGAGGAACCTTTCATAAAGTCTACTACTAAGCTAGCCAGATCAACCAAATCAACCCTGGCGATCAATGGGGTGACAGATGTCGCAGCCAGATCGCCCTCACATCCAGAAACTGGTTGTGGAGCGAAAGATGGGTCCTGGCACTACAACAACTGAAGGGGAAGGAAGAAGCTAACTTTGTATTAAGCTTGTACATTTTGGCTGAACCTCAATCCATTTCTGCTTGCCAAATTCCAGGATAACTGCGGATCCGTTTTTGCACGCCTCCTGAACATGGGTGGGTTGCCAAATAGCCGTTTCCGGTCCGCAGCCCGAAGATCTGGCCCATTGGTGGGAATGGAAAATTTACAGGGCTCTCCTTTCTGTTCCTGGGATCCTTTCCTGTCTTCCTCTCCAGGGAGTCTGGGTTTGAAGAACGGGGTTAAAGAAGCATCTTTCCTGGGACCCTTTCCTTAGACACAGCTTACGTGCGGCACGTCACAGCATTCTTCTGTTCTGATTGGCCAAACAGGCAGGGCTCACAGGGAAACCTCGTGCAAGCAGCATGCTGCAGCCTCCCCATGCCGCGTGGTGCCGAATAGGGGATGAGGAACCGGGATCGGCTGCCACGTGGTCCCATAATGGACAAAAAAATGTGACAGCTGAGCCCTTACCATTACGGCCATTCAGTCAAGCCGAACAAGCCGACCACTCTGAATCTGTGCCCAAGCCTACTAAATTATGTAGTCTTCTAACTCTATCTCACCACCTGGAAAGTCTTTGCAAACTACAGGAGCAAACCAATTACAAACCAATTACCAAACCAAGGACATCTAATCACCTCTCAACAAAAGTTTGCTCCAGGCACTGTCAGGCCATTATATGCTAATCAAGGTGGTCAGTTGAAACATTCACACCTAGCTCCATCAGACAAGAGTCCTTTGTCCCACCCTGGTCATTCCACAGATATATAAACCCCTTTTCCTAGTTCCAACAGACCTCACCATCTCTGAGGATGCTTGCCATAGATGCAGGCGAAACGTCAGGAGAGAATGCCTCTAGACCATGGCCATATAGCCCGAAAAAACCTACAACAACCCAGTGATTCCGGCCATGAAAGCCTTCGACAATACATTCAAACCAATTAGTACTTCCAAATTGTAGCATGCTGGAGACTTCCACCTAAGCCTTTGCTTTTGGTTGGAGTGGAGGCTATCAAAATTGCAGAATCCGCTCCCCTTTCTCCTCCTTGAGCCTATGACAATTAAAGATTCAGGGCTAGGCTTTGAAATTTGGCAATACTACTCCGCAGACATTTCTTCCTTGGCTCATAAAACACAGCAGGTACTTGCAAGCCATCTGGAACAGGCCACTACAGTATACCTTGTGATTTGCAAGGCAATTGTAACATACATACCAGGGAAGAGTACGGCTGCAGTGCTGTTTAACTGCTTTCTAGAGTCTAGGGCCATGTGTGAACAGTTCATGCAAATGAAAAACATTGCCTCCTTTTCAATGTCTCTTTAGTTTCCACTCCTCTCACACAGAATATTTTTAAAAAAATTCACCTTGTTTTGCAGCTAATCCACATTTTTGTAATCATTCAGTTTGAGGCTCTGTGCTGTATTTATAGCAAGCACTGCTGTGGCTTCCACTCCAGCTGTCCAGTTTCGAAGTCCCTTATGTGCCAACTCTCTATGTTTTGGGGTCTCATTTTGGGAAACCTTGCTGGTTGGGGCATCTATTGCTTTAATTGATTAAAATGGATAGTTTGAGTTCTTAACTTAAAATAGTCTTCTACCAGAAGAGAAATAAAAAATTACACCTGGTGGTGCAGTGAGTTAAAGTTCTGAGCTGCTGAACTTGCTGACTGAAAGGTCACAGGTACTACTCCAGTGGGAAGGTAATAGCACTCCATGCAATCATGCCAGCCACATGAAAACCCTGTGATAACTTCACCTTAAGAGTAACTGTGAATTGAAAATAACTTGAAGGCACACAACAACAAGAGCAGCATCAGCACACATCTCAGAACCAGATTATTTAAAGGAGTGTCTTCTGCCACATGTCTCTACTTGTGTTTTGAGATCTGGAAAGGTCCTTCTGTTCCACTATCCTCCAAATACATCTGGAAGAGAAACAGGAGAGTACTTTCTCAATGACTGAGCTCTCAAACTGTTTTCCTGGCGAGATTAGACCGGAGCTCTCTGCCCTGTCCTTTTATAGGCAGGTGAAGGGTTGTTTGTTTGAACAGGACTCTGAGGGCAGATTGCTCAGGAGCAAAGGGCCTTCAAGAATGTAATATATGCTTTATTTGTTTTAAAGGTCATGTATTAAACTGATTTTAATTCTAATCTTAATTTAATGCTATTTTTAATTTTTGAATAACCTAAATTGTATCTGTTTTAACCTTTAAAAAGTGCTTTGAGTCTTATGAATGTGATAAAGCTGAAAATAAATGAATAAATACCCTCTGGTTGACTTGGGTCCCTTCCACACAGTCCTTCTATCCCAGGATCTGATCCCAGGTTATCTGGTTTGAAATGGATTATATGAGTCTGCACTGCCAGAAAACCTGGGATAAGCAGATATTCTGGGATCAGATCCTGGTATATAAGGACTGTGTGGAAGGGCCCTTGATTCCGCTGGGACTATCCTGATACCGGTACTCTGCGGTTTGCTTCCCGCGGACTCGCTGTTTCGTGGTTTTTCAAAAAAGAATTAATTTGAAATACAAGTACCAAGGGAACACCGTATACACAGATCTATAAAACCCACTTGCTGAAGTGGCACTGGCAAGGGGTGCGGAGAGGGCCGCCAAGGCAGCTTCCTCTGGGGCTTCTTCCTCCGGGGCCGGAAAGGGCTGCCATGCAGGCCTGTAGCCAGGATTTCATTTCGGGGGGGGGGGGCTGAATTTTTTTGATTTGGGGGGGGGGGCTGAGTTTGATTTGGGTGGGGGCTGAGTCTGAGTGAAAGAGGGTCTACCCTAGCAAACCTTTTGTATTGTTACCCCAATACCCCCATGCATATGGGATATATTGAGCAGGGTGATCAGATCATGATATGAATAAACATAACAGTTTAAATAATGTATCAGTAAGGCCTTCTCGCGGACCACCATCAGAATTTCAAGCCCACCCCCCACCCCCTGCTACATGCCTGCCGCCAAGGCAGCCTTAAGAAAGCTCAGAGCATTCTTGGGGATCCATCTCACCCCGCATATTCTTTTTTTGAATTATTGCCATCTGGCAGACGATACAGGGTGACAAAGGACAAACAGGCTGAGAGATAGCTTTTTTCCTAGAGCTGTTGAACTTTATAGTTTCGCATTGATATAGCATTGGGGGCTGTGCAGTGGTGGTTGGGGTGTGTAGGGATGGGTGTGTTGTTTTGTGGTGTGTAATAGCACAATGAAAAATCAAGCTATTCTATTCTATTCCTCCTCTGTCAATTTTTCCAGCTGCTTTTGAAATGTCTCCGTTTCGCTCTCCGCCCCCCACTGTCTCCTTTTGTCCTAAGGTTACTTAAGTTGGTACAAAATGAGCTTAAGGTACAAATATAATTTGCACTCAGCAAACCCAAGACAGAAGAGAGGTAGATTCTTGACCTTCCCAGTACATTCAGTAAAAGGTATATTGCTGTATAGACTCTCTCCTAAATCACTGTCAATTCATCCCAAACCCTTCCAGTACTTCCTGTTGGTCATGGGAGTTCTGTGTTCCAAGTTTGGTTCAATTCCATTGTTCATGAAGTTCAGAATTCTCTTTGATTGTAGGTGAACTATAAATTCCAGCAACTACAACTCCCAAATGACAAAATCAACCCCCCCCCAACCCCACCAGTATTCAAATTTGAGTGTATCAGGTATTTATGCCAAATTTGGTCCAGTGAATGAAAATACACCCTTCATATCAGATATTTACATTATGATTCAGAACAGTAACAAAATTAGTTACGAAGTAGCAATGTAAATCATGTTATGATGGGGGTCACCACAACATGAGGAACTATATCAAGGGGTCGTGGCATTAGGAAAGGTGGTGAAACACTGTTTTAGTTTGAGAGAGAGAACAACTGTGCAAACTAGAAGAGAAGGTGAGGAGAGGGATGGGGACGACAAACTGATTGTAAACATGTTTCTTGCTGCTAAACAATATCACTGTGAAGTATCTGGAGGTAGGTCCAAGACAGATTCACCCTGATACAAATGATATAAAATGATGCACTCATACAATCCAAATGATGCACCATGACACTTAGTTCTGTGATTGCTAAATTCTGTGCATGCTAGCAACATTTATCTCGTTTTGCATAACATATTCTTCCATCTGGAACTCGTTGCTTAATCTATTCTGGTTTAGCTTGTCGGTGGGAAGTGCAAGGAGATACATAGGGTGTGGAAATCATTTAATCCATGGTTGCTGAGTTTGCCAGACATTACCCACACATTTTTTAAATGTATTTTGAAACCATTTCCCCAATAAATGGGGAGATTGTTTGCTACCACATTTTGAGCTGCTCCTTATGCTTCAGTTACATTACAGCATGCAGAGAAACCTGAGTGTTCACTATATTGACCAAACCATGCTGAAATAATTGCATTATCTCAATTTATCAGCAGGTTGTTCAACCTCTGTATTATTTTATGCTTCTCATAAAGTGATACCCGAGATGCCAGTTTGGCAAGAAGTCATCTTTAGGTATTAACAGTTTTAAAAAATATGCAAGTAGCACATGAACAAGAAATCATTTTTTTTCCATAGTGGCTCTCACTTGCTGACCTTTCAATCTGTCCAATTAATTTTAGATTTGCAAGTTTTTGTGAGTGTTGCACTGTAATGCGCCATCTGGCTTAAGAAGTCTAGCTTAACAAACAACAACGATGGCTTGGGTATAAACACAGCTTTCAGAACCGAAGACAATGGTCTTCTCATAAAAGTCCCTTTTCAAAAATGGCTCTTTATTGACAAGGAAAACATAGCAGGAGAAAGGTCACTAGTATAAGCTCCACTTGGTAGATGGTAGGAGCAAGGCAACAGGGAAGCTTGCCCCAAGCTGCAGAATAAGTTAATGACCACAATAAAATTTGGATGAAAGACTTCATGGATCAAAGCTCATCTTCAACCACATGATGACATCAACTTTTTAATTACTTTTCTTCTCTGTTGTGTGCTTTCATGTGTTCTCCAACTTAAGACAACCCTATCATAGAGGTTTCTGGGGCTGACTTGCCCCATGGATCACCCAGTGGGTTTCCATGGCCAAGTGGGGAATCAAACCTGGGGCTTCAGGGTTATAGTGCAGCATTCAAACCACTACACCCCATTGGTGGAGTATAACCCTGTGTGTGTGTGTGTGTCAGGAGCAACTTGAGAAACTGCAAGTTGCTTCTAGTCTGAGAGAATTGGCCGTCTGTAAGGACATTGCCCAGGGGATGCCCAGATGTTTCGATGTTTTTACCATCCTTGTGGGAGGCTTCTCTCGTGTCCCTGCATGGGGAGGGTTAAGGTTAGGGTTAGAACCCTATTTATTATATTACTTTGTTATATATTGTCAAAGGCTTTCATGGCCGGAATCACTGGGTTGTTGTAGGTTTTTTCGGGCTATATGGCCATGGTTTAGAGGCATTCTCTCCTGATGTTTTGCCTGCATCTATGGCAAGCATCCTCAGAGGTAGTGAGGTCTGTTGGAACTAGGAAAGGGTTTATATATCTGTGGAATGACCAGGGTGAGACAAAGGACTCTTGTCTGCTGGAGCTAGGTGTGAATGTTTCAACTGACCACCTTGATTAGCATACAATGGCTTGACAGTGCCTAGAGCAAACTTTTGTTGAGAGGTGATTAGATGTCTTGTTTGTTTCCTCTCTGTTGTTGTGCTGTTGTAATTTTAGAGTTTTTTTAATACTGGTAGCCAGATTTTGTTCATTTTCATGGTTTCCTCCTTTCTGTTGAAATTGTCCACATGCTTGTGGATTTCAATGGCTTCTCTGTGTAGCCTGACATGGTAGCGTCTCCTAGGCAACGTCTCTGTAGACAGCCAATTCTCTCACACCAGAAGCAACTTGCAGTATGTTCTCAAGTCGCTTCGGACACGATTAAAAAAAACACATTGGTATTATTGGAAATGGGCTCTTTCAGACAGGCCAGAAACCTTGGAATTTATCAGGAATTTTAGTGGTATAGTCACCTCTCTGCAGTTGCAGTTTTGACTTTTGTGGATTTTATTATTTGCGGATTTAATTTAGAATGTATTCCCTAAGCCCTTCAATGTGATTTTATGCTCGGTTTCCAGATAATTATGCTGGAACACCTAGAAACTCCTAGACTGGTGTTATCAAGAGACAAAAATAGCAATTTATTTGTGGTTTTTTACTTTCACAGGGGTTCTGTCCCCATTACTCCAATGGAGGGCTGACATTGTATTATTATTATTATTATTATTATTATTATTATTATTATTTTCCTTTTTGATAGCCATACACTATTCTTCCTGTTCCTTTTGTAAACTTCTGGTGGAAAATACAGATTTGTATTCCCACTGAAAGATACTTTCCCCCTCTTTTCTTGGAGTTTTTGATACAGACCACAGCAAATGTTACCCATCTGTATCTACTGCCTCTGTTCCTCCTGCTTTGTTTTTAAGTGGCCTCACTGATAGCGTTCCAAGTTTGAGTTGCCTTATTGCTTCCAATACTCAGCTCATTCTTAGACACACACTTCTGCATCACTGCTAATTTACTTCTGTTAACTTTGCATTGGCACAGTTATTGGTGTGGACTAGTTGGAAACTGGATACACAAGTGAGGCAATCTCATGAGCATGTTGATGAAATGTAAAAGAATACCCTGACTCCATGCCAGTTTGGTTGTTTGAACTGGTTCGTCGACCCTGGCTCATGGCTATCTGCTGAGACATTAGTTCCATTGGTAGCTAAGGGACTCATTTCCAAATGTTGGCAACAAAGACTACAGCATAAACATGCTCTGTTGCCTCCTGATCTTTCTCCCCCCTCAGCCTAAATTCTTTACTGCCAATTTGATCTCATTCTGCATTTGTAAGTCATCCGCAGCAAAAACAAATGCTATTTGGAGAACTTTGATTTGTGGGAGTGACCCAGATACATGAAAGAGTGTATTAACTAGTAGAGTGCCTCGTTGTGTAGGCATTTATACTTTTTGTAGGACTACTCTTGACATCAGTCACATACCTTCTAACTCTTGTTATTTGGCAGGGACAGTTCAGATTAATCCTTTGCCACCTCCATTTTCTCAGATGCTTAAAAAACGTCCCAGTTTCTATCTCTTTCTCCCACTTGTCACCACTTTGTTCTCGGCTTCCACCAATTCCCACAAAGCATTAACTCAGTGGAGGAAGAGGAGAGAAGTGGTGAGATTTCCACTTCGGAGTAGGTTCAGGCAAAAGCAAACTGCTGCAGTCTCCCCTAGCTTGGGTGTTTTCCTTCATTCATACCTTCTGCCATCTTGACCTCACTCTGATGCAGCTTGGCCATGCTTATTATTTATTTATTTACTATATTTGTATATACCGCCCTTCTCAGCCTACAGGTGACTTAAGGTGGTTTACAGAGGCAACAATTCAATGCCCAACAGTTTTAATTCAAACTTCACAAAATAAAAATCCCACTATTTCAAACATATATGGATCTATTTCCTTTCATTATACCTTCCATCTTGAAACGTCGGAGGTATGTAATCCCATTAGAGCAGTGTTTCTCAACCTTCCTAATACCGTGACCCCTTGATGCAGTTCCTCAGGGTGTGATGACCCCCACCATAACATTATTTTTGTTGCCACTTCATTTTGCTACTGTTAGGAATCGTAATGTAAATATCTGATATGCAGGATGTATTTTCATTAACTGGACCAAATGTGGAGCAAATCACTCCAATTTCAATACTGGTGGGGCTAGGGAGGGATTTTGTCATTTGGGAGTTGTAGTTGCTGGGATTTATAGTTCACCTACAACCGAAGCGCATTCTGAACTCCACCAACGATGGAATCACACCAAACTTGGCACACAGGACTCCCATGACCAACAGAAAATAATGGAAGGGTATGGTGGGCATTGACCTTGAGTTTTGGAGTTGTAGTTCACCTACATCCAGAGAGCACTGTGGACTCAAACAATGATGGATCTGGACCACACTTGGCACGAACACTCAATATTATTTATTTATTTATTTATTTACTGTATTTGTATACCACCTTTCTCAGCCAATCGGCGACTCAAGGCGGTTTCCAACAAATCAGTACACATAAAATCATAATACAGAATAAAACATTAAAAACAGCATAAAAACACAAGAGCAATAAAAAACATCATTAGCATCTCAATATTATCAAGCATTGTCCAGTTCTATCGTCAAGTCATTCGATTTCCTATATATTGGCTACTCTGCATTTGTAAATGCTTGCTCGAACAACCATGTTTTAACTTGCCTCCAAAACATTAAGAGGGAGGGAGCTGATCTAATCTCCTTAGGAAGGGTGTTCCATAGTTGAGGGGACACCACTGAGAAGGCCCTGTCTCTCGTCCCTTCCAGACGTGCTTGTAACGAAGGCGAGACCGAGAGAAGGGCCTCCCCAGACGATCTTAAAGTCCTTGATGGTTCAATATGCCCAGATATGAACATTGGTGGAGTTTGGGGAAAATAGACCTTGAGATTTGGGAGTTGTAGTTGCTGGGGTTTATAGTTCACCTACAATCGAAGCACATTCTGAACTCCACCAATGATGGAATGGCACCAAACTTGGCACACAGATCTCCCATGACCAATAGAAAACATTGGAAGGGTTTGGTGAGCATTGACCTTGAGTTTTTGGAGTTGTAGATCACCTACTTCCAGGTAGCACTGTGGACTCAAACAATGATGGATCTGGACCAAATTTGGCACGAATTACTCAGTATGCCCAAATGTGAACACTGGTGGAGTTTGGGGAAAATAGACCCCAGCTTAAGTGGCTGAGGAAGCAAAGGAAGGAGCTTGAGGTCAGAAATTGTGGGAGCTGAAGTCCAAAACACCTGGAGGGTCGAAGTTCGCCCATTCCTGATACCCTCTAGATCAGTGGTTCTCAACCTGTGTTGTTCATTCGTTCAGTTGTCTCCGACTCTTCGTGACCTCACGGACCAGCCCATGCCAGAGCTCCTTGTCGGCCGTCACCACCCCCAGCTCCTTCAAGGTCAGTCCAGTCACTTCAAGGATGCCATCCATCCATCTTGCCCTTGGGCCCCTCTTCCTTTTTCCTTCCATTTTCCCCAGAATCATTGTCTTCTCTAAGCTTTCCTTTCTTCTCATGTTGTGGCCAAAGTACTTCATCTTTGCCTCTACTATCCTTCCCTCCAGTGAGCAGTCGGGCTTTATTTCCTGGAGGATGGACTGGTTGGATCTTCTCGCAGTCCAAGGCACTCTCAGAACTTTCCTCCAACACCACAGCTCAAAAGCATCTCTCTTCCTTCGCTCAGCCTTCCCTAAGGTCCAGCTCTCACATCCGTAGGTTACTACAGGGAATACCATGGCTTTGACTAGGCGGATCTTTGTTGCCACTCTTTACTATTTTACCGAGATTGGACATTGCTCTCCTCCCAAGAAGGAAGCGTCTTCTGATTTCCTGGCTACAGTCTGCATCTGCAGTAATCTTTGCACCTAGAAATACAAAGTCTGTCACGCCTCCACATTTTCTCCCTCTATTTCCCAGTTGTCAATCATTCTTGTTGCCATAATCTTGGTTTTTTTGACATTTAGCTGCAACCCAGCTTTTGCGCTTTCTTCTTTCACCTTGATTAGAAGGCTCCTCAGCTCCTCCTTGCTTTCGGCCATCAGAGTGGTGTCATCTGCATATCTGAGGTTGTTAATGTTTCTTCCAGCAATTTTCACCCCAGCTTTGCATTCATCAAGCCCAGCACATCGCATGATGTGTTCTGCATACAAGTTAAAAAGGTTGGGTGAGAATGCAGCCTTGCCGTACGCCTTTCCCAATCTTGAACCAGTCTGTTGTTCCGTGGTCAGTTCTGACTGTTGCTACTTGGTCCTTGTACAGATTCCTCAGGAGAGAGACAAGGTGGCTTGGTATGCCCATCCCACCAAGAACTTGCCACAATTTATTATCCACACAGTCAAAGGCTTTAGAATAGTCAATGAAGCAGAAGTAGATGTTTTTCTGAAACTCCCTGCCTTTCTCCATTATCCAGCCGGATATTGGCAATCTGGTCTCTCGTTCCTCTGCCTTTTCTAAACCCAGCTTGAACATCTGGCAACTCTCGCTCCATGTCTTGCTGGAGTCTTCCTTCCTTCTCAACCTGTGGGTCCCCAGAAATCCCAGCCAGTTTACCAGCTGTTCAGATTTCTAGGAGTTGAAGACCAAAACATCTGTGGACCCCCAGGTTGAGAACCACTGCTCTAGATGCTGTCTGTGATTCCCTTGCATTTCAAGCAAGGTCGCTCTGCGTCCATCCCACCTTGTAGGTGCTCTTTCATAGGCTGAAACCTTTGGGCTCCTTGGCAGAGAAGGGTTAAAGGCCTTGTCAAAGCAGGGCAGCTCAAAGCGGGCTGGAAGTGCGTTAATCCCGCCGTGAAGGGCGAGCGGGGGCGCTGGAGAGGCGGCGGAGGAGGGAGGCGACCAGCTGACGGCTGAGCTCATCCGGGAGCCAAGGAGGCAGCCAGGCAGGCAGAGCAAGCCACCCGCCGGCCCTTGCGCCAAGCCTGCCTTGCTTTCCCTTCCTTCCTTCCTCTCCTTTGGAAAGCGAAAGTGAGCGGCGTCCCGTTTTCCTCCCCTTTCCTTCCTTCCTCCCTCCCTCAAAGGCAAGCCGAGGGGCCGGGCTTCTGTTCTCCTCCTGCCCTCCTTCCCTGGGAGAAGGAGGCTTGCCAGGAAGGAGAAGCAAAGGCGGAGCGGCCCTGGTCTGGGCTTCTTTCTTTCTGCTTGCCTGCCTGCCTTGGAGACCCCTCAACCGCAGCCATGAGGAAGCTCTGCCTGGGCACGGCGGGGGTCCTGGCCATGACCCTCCTCATCGCCAGCGTGGCCCTCCTCGCCGCCCGCGTCCTCCAGAAAGTGGTCGAGCTCCAGGTCAAGCAGGTGAGGAGGAGAAGCAAGGGACCCCTGCCCCACTGGAGGTGGCCCCTGGCATGGGTTCCCATTGTGTTGCTGCAGGTTTTGCGGCTTTATGACCATGTTCTAGACAAGAGTTCTTTCTCCCATCCTGGACATTATTCCACAGATACATAAACCCCAGTTGCCTAGTTTCCAACAGACCTCACAACCTCTGAGGATGGCGGTGCAGGTGAAACGTCAGGAGAGAATGCTTCTAGAACAGTGGTTCTCAACCCGTGGGTCCCCAGAAGTTTTGGCCTTCAACGCTGGCTGGGATTTCTGGGAATTGTAGACCAAAACACCTGGGGACCCACAGGTTGAGAACCACTGTTCTAGAACATCGTCATACAGCCTGAAAAACCTACAACAACCCAGTGATTCTGGCCATGAAAGTCTTGGACAAGGCTTTCTTTGTGTCTTCTTGCATGATGGAAGGGGGTCGGACCAGGTGGCCTTGGGGTTTTTTGAGAGACCCACCTCCAAGGCAACCTTACATCTGCAGACTCCTTCCTTGAGTCTGTCCCTTGAAGGTGGTCCTTGGGGGCATCTAAACAGGCACGGGCAAACTTAGGCCCTCCAGGTATTTTGGACTTCAACTTCTACAATTCACTAACTGAAGGTGTTCCCTTGTATGGGCTTTGATTGTGTCTTCCTGCAGGGTGGAATGGGATCAGACTGGGTGGCCTTGGGGGTTTCTTCTCTGAGAGCCCAACCTCCAAGGCAACCTTACATCTGCAGACTCCTTCCTTGTGTCTGTCCCTTGAAGGTGGTCCTTGGGAGCATCTACAACAGGCATGGGCAAACTTGGGCCCTCCAGGTGTTTTGGACTTTCATCTGAGATTCCATCTGAACATGAGGAAGAACTTCCTGACTGTGAGAGCCGTTCAGCAGTGGAACTCTCTGCCCCAGAGTGTGGTGGAGGCTCCTTCTTTGGAGGTTTTTAAACAGAGGCTAGATGGCCATCTGTCAGGGGTGCTTTGAATGCAATATTCCTGCTTCTTGGCAGGGGGTTGGACTGGATGGCCCATGAGGTCTCTTCCAACTCTAGGATTCTATGATTCTATTCCTACAATTCACTAACTGGTGTTCTCTTGCATGGAGTTCAATTGTGTCTTCCTGCAGGGTGGAATGGTGTCAGAATGGGTGGCCTTGGGGGTTTATTTTCTAAGAGATCTACCTCCAAAGCAACCTGACATCAGCAGACTCCTTTCTTGAGTCTATCCCTTGAAGGTGGTCCTTGGGAGCATCTACACCAGGCATGGGTAAACTTAGGGCCTCCAGGTGTTTTGGACTTCAACTCCTACAGTTCACTAACTGGAGGTGTTCCCTTGTATGGGCTTCAATTGTGTCTTCCTGTAGGGCGGAATGGGATTGGACCAAGTGGCCTTGGGGGTTTCTTCTCTGAGAGATCTACCTCCAAGGCAACCTGACATCAGCAGACTCCTTCCTTGAGTCTATCCCTTGAAGGTGGTCCTTGGGAGCATCTACACCAGGCAGGGGCAAACTTGGATTCTCCAGGAGCTTTGGACTTCAACTCCTTCAGTTCACTAACTGGAGATGTTGCTTTGCATGGGCTTTGATGGTGTCTTACTGCAGGGTGGAATGGGGTTGGACCTTCTTCCATGAAAGACCAACCTCCAAGGCACCCTGACATCAGCAGCCCCAGCTTCCTTGTGTCTGTCCCTTTGAAGGTGGTCCTTGGGAGCATCTGCACCAGGCATGGGCAAACTTGGGCCCTCCAAGTGTTTTGGACTTCCTCCAGTTCACTAACTGAAGGTGTTCCCTTGTATGGGCTTTGATTGTGTCTTCCTGCAGGCTGGAATGGGGTTGGACCAGGTGGCCTTGGGGGTTTCTTCTCTGAGAGACCCACCTTGAAGGCAACGTTACATCTGCAGACTCCTTCCTTGAGTCTGTCCCTTTGAAGGTGGTCCTTGGGAGCATCTACACCAGACATGGGTGAACTTGGCCCCTCCAGGTTTTTTGGACTTCAATCCCCATAGTTCCTAACATTGCAAGCATTAGGTGAAAGCAGGGTTGGAACACATGTGGCCATCATGACCATACAGTTAAAGGAGACCTTTGTTGTTGTGTGCCTTCAAGTCATTTCAGATTAATAGTACTTACTTAGGCAATCCCTCGTAACCCAAGGATGATGATCCTCCAAGTGTAGTGTCTTGGCAGTGGGTCCGTAGGTGTCTGTGGAACCCTATTCTTGACCTGCATGTTCTCCCGCAGTGAGGACATTGGTTTCCAGGTGGAAGGTGGGCCCAGTCAGGGTTGGCCTGACGTGCCTTCCTCTTGGCATGTTTTTCTCTTTCACCCTCCATTCCTGCCTCTTTGAATTAGGTGGAAGGTGGGCCCAGTGAGGGTTGGCTCAATGCGCCTTCCTCTTGGCATGTTTTTCTCTTTCACCCTCCATTCCTGCCTCTTCAAATTCTACAGCACTGCTGGTCACAGCTGACCTCCACTTAGAGTGCACAGGGGCCAGGGCTTCCCAATTCTCAGTGTATATTCCATAGAGAATAGTAACTGCTTTGGGAGATGGTGAAGAAGCATTTGGACAACATGGCCAGTCCAGTGGAGTTGATGGCAAAGGGCGTCTTTGCTTCTTCCAGCACACTGACATTTGTTTGTCTGTCTTCCCAAGAGATTTGCAGGATTTTTCAGAGGCAATGCTGATGGAATCATTCCAGGAGTTGAGTGTGACATCTGTAGACAGTCCATGTTTCGCAGGTATATAGCAGGGTTGGGAGTACAATAGCTTAATAAACAAGCACCTTGGTATCCCTTCGGATGTCCCGATCCTCAAACACTCAAACAGATTAATAGAGACCTTAAGGGGAACCTATATAGTAGGTTTGCCTTTGCTGTCTTCTGAAGCTGAGAGAATGTGACTTCCTCAAGATCACATGGTGGGTTTCCATGATTGAGACAAAATTTAAACTCTGCTTCAGTGCAATGGAATCCCAGAGATTGCAGTTTTGCAACATCTTTTGCCTTCTCTGCCAAAGCCTGCCAGTGCCTAATCAAACTATAATTCCCAGGGTTCCCTGTACTCATGCCACAATGAGGATTCTCCATTGTTTACTGCTGTCAAATTGAATTAGGCCGACCTCATGAATGAAAGAGAGACCTCCAAGGGTATATCCACACTGTAGAATTAATGTTTGACTTATTAAGCATTGTTGTCTTTTTTAGTCAGTCATGCCATCGCATAACATAACCAACAGTTGTGGTTCTTCCTTGAATTAATCTGTCACCCTTTCATCTCTATTACATACTTCTTCCAAGTATTGTTTCCATCTCTTTATTTCTCCTATAATGTGTTTATCTGTTGGTCATAGAGCAGCATTTCTGCTCTTGTCTTAAATTTCCTTTTGATTTCTCAAATCTTACAGAAGAGGTATCTGTAAGATTTGCTGTCAACTTCTGTTTCTCCACATTTATTATAATAGTTCTTGTCCTTGCATACAAGTTGCTGAACAAGGACCTGGCTCTATCTCTGTCACCTTTGCTTCTCATCTGTTGACAAATTTTGCCTGTGATCCTTTGAGGCTTCTCTTTCCGTGTTGTCGAAGGCTTTCATGGCTGGAATCACTGGGTTGCTGTGAGTTTTCCAGACTGTGTGGCCATGTTCCAGAAGCATTCTTTCCTGACATTTTGCCTGCATCTATGGCAAGCATCTGCAAAAGTTTGGAAACTAGGCAAGTGGGGGTTATATATCTGGAATGTTCAGGGTGGGAGAAAGAACTCTTGTCTGTTCGAGGATGCCTGCCATAGATGCAGGTGAAACGTCAGGAAATAATGCTTCTGGGACATGGCCATACAGCCTGGAAACTCACAGCAACTCAGGGCCCTTCCACACAGCCATATAACCCAGAATATCAAGGCAGAAAATCCCACAATATCTGCTTATCTGAGTCCACACTGTCATATATTCCACTTCAAAGTGGATAATGTGGGATTTTATTCAGCTGTGTGGGAAGGGGTTCCAGTTTCTCTTTCTGTTTGACTCCTCCAGTGTAAACTGTGACACAATACACATCATGGTTGCAGTTATTATTACTTTCATGCAGATTACCTACTGTGGCCATTTACTTGGGAATAATCCCAATTAGCTGGTGTTTCTTATTGAACACAAGCCGTCCCCTGCCATGCGTTGCTGTGGCCCATTCTGTGTATAAGTGTTTTGTTTGTGTGTGTGTGTGTATGTTTATGTATATATGTATGTTTGTGTATATATGTGGTTTTGTGTTGTAATGCTTTTTGTTTGTTTGTTTCTTGGCTGTTTAAGTCTTTTCTGCTGTGTTTATCAGTGTTTTTATGAGTGATGGTCACTTGTTGGCCTGATAGGTGTATTGTGTCCAAATTTGGTCTCAATTCATCCAGTAGTTTTTGAGTTATGTTATTCCCACAAACGAACATTACATTTTTATTTATATAGATACTAGCAGTCCCCTGCCACACGTTGCTGTGGCTCAGTCTGTGTATATGTGTTTTGTGTATGTATATATGTGTGTGTATATATTTGTGTATATGTGTAAAAGGTAACGGTTGTCCCCTGACATTAAGTCCAGTCATATCTGACTCTGGGGTGTGGTGCTCACCTCCATTTCTAAGCTGAAGAGCCGGCGTTGTCCATAGACACCTCCAAGGTCATGTGGCCGGCATGACTGCATGGAGCGTCATGTATATATGTGGATTTGTGCATACATTGTAATGTATTTTTTTAATTATTTTTTTGGCTTTTTAAGCCTCTTCCACTGTGTTTTTCAGTGTTTTTATGGGTGGTCGTCACTTGTTGGCCTGATAGGTGTATTGTGTCTAAATTTGGGGTCAATTCACCCAGTGGTTTTTGAATTATGTTAATCCCACAAACGAACATTACATTTTTATTTATACAGATGGGTAAAATTATGGTAGTTTTTGTATGACTGAGTTTATCACAAGGTAGGCATTGGCTGTTTATGGGTGGATATTGAAGCGTTGGCTGCAAAAAGGCAGAGAATGTGTCTTTTGGTGTTTCAGTATGTTTTGCAAGATTGCCTTCTCCCATCCGCAGAATGATTGGGTTAGCAAAGCAGTAACCATTTAAACTGCATTTGCTTAGAAACTAGTGCCCTTTCCTCATTACAACAGCAACTTTCTTTTGATGTATAACTCCATCTGACTCTCCATATGTTTAACATATGAGTTGTGGAACATATGGAGTTCCACAACCCTTAAGCATTGCTACCTAGAGTTGATAGGAGTTACAGTCAAACCACTTCTGGAGAGTGGCACACTCCCTATCCCTAATGCATGGCATACTTCCCACTGCTCCTTATCCTAAAATCTGGATTGCACAATGTGTACTTTACCTGATTTTTCATCACTGTTACCCAACATTTGACAAGAGGCAAGGAAATACGTGTTCTCACTCCATTGAAGAGGACCTCCTTTGAAGTTAAGCCAATACATATTGAAAAGCTCTTGTCCCTGATGTTTCTAGGGTGGGCCTTGCAAGTGTGAAATTATCCTAAGAGCCTGCATTCTGTTGGTATTGCTTTCAAGTCAAGAAAAGTGTTGTTATTTGTGCTCAGAAGTCTAGTTTGTCTGCTTTCCCATAAATCTCATGCAGAATAGCAGTTAAATGTCTTAAACAGAGAGAAGGCCAACAGTCGTTTCCAACCTGTGGTCCATGGACCACCAGTGGTCCCCAGTAACAAAAATATGGTCCGCGGACTCACCATTACTACATAGTTGCCTGAAAACCACACAGCAATGAGAGCAACTGGTCTCGTGAAACCCTTTTATCATGCCGAAGCAATGGGGATGTTGGGAGGGGAGAGTCTGACTACCCATGAAAGATTACTACTACCACATCAGTTCTAGATTATTAAATATGGTTTTCTGTGGGTGAGCAGATGGTGACTACTATATGGTATATGTTCTGAATCAGAAACTAGAGCTGATGTAGTCTATCCAATGCAATTTCCTTAATCAGTACCCCAAATAACCAAACCAAATCTAAAGTTGACCAACAAATAATTTGTAATTCTTTTGGTAATAATGTTGAAGAGTAGTCCCTGGTCAAAAAAAAAAAAAGCCTAGGAACCACTAGGCCAATGCAATATCAAAGACTTCCTCACACTTCAGATGTCATTAAGAAAGCCAATCTCTGTGATTCTCTCTGAAACAGGAACAAGCCAAACCAGACTGCTTTCCCAGACTTCTGGAGACTGTTTACATCACACATACCATGGGTTCAGCATCCATAGCTTCAACCCACCTTTTGGAGTGGGTGTTTGGACTTCTTGGGCAGAGATATCTAGCATCTCATCAAACTATAAAACCCACAATTCAGTTGGATGTTGCTGTGACAGTTACAGTGGAATTACAGTGCAGTAGTTTCATAATGTATGTGAAAGGTCTGTAAATACTAAATGTTATAATGAACAGGTTGACATGCTTTCAAGATGAAGGCTATGTCTGTGTAGTAGCAGCTGCAGCAATCATAAATTGTAGATGGGGCAACACTTCATTTGATGTTGGACTTTGTTCCCATAACATTGCACATTTGCTCTTATCCTTCGCTTCAACTGAGATAAAACTCAGTGGGTGTTAGGATGAGTCAAACTCCTGTCTGGGAAGCATGGACTTGAGTTACCCATTTGTGGCAGAAGACCAGGGGGAAATAAAAATAAAACAACCAAGTCTCTGCCAGTATATTTATCATTTTATAGCCCATTTATTACGTAACACTATTCAAGTATAACTGATTCAATGATAAAACATCGCATTGAATCAATTATCTTAGCTTATTTGTTTAAGTATCTGTATGACATGATTAGCATATTTCCCAAGTGTTGTCTTGGTTCAGAGAGTCTACTATTCCCTTGCTTTTGTTCCTTCTTTCTCTTTCCCTTCCCTCCTTTTCCCTTCTTCCCTTTCCCTCCCTTTCCTTTTTCCTTCTTTTTCTCTTCCTTGCTTTCCTTCCTTCCCTACCCTTTCTCCCTTCTCCAGCTCTGAGAGGGTCTCCCACACAATGTTACAACATGTCTCTCTTTGTTTCTCTTTCCTCTCTTCCCCCCCACTTTTCTTTCTCAGTGACATTACAGAGAACCACATCACCTATCAGCACCTAGGTAATCTAGTGACATCACAGATGGCCACTTCACCTAGCAGACAGACATACTGTACTTTGACGTTTATATATACAGTATAGATAACTTTTCAAAGGTACAGCCTTCAATAATGGTTTACAAAATATGACTCAAGGTGTGTGTAGTATAACCAAAAGAGACAGTACAATACAGTGATTTGAGTAATGGAGTAGGACTCTGGAGACCAGCATTCAAGTCTCAACTCAGCCATAAAACCCACTTGGTGACCCCTGGACATGATAGGTTTGCAGTAAGGTAGAAACACCTTCAAGGAGATATGATAGCCATGTATAAATATGTGAGAGGAAGCCACAGAGAGGAGGGAGAAAGCTTGTTTTCTGCTTCCTTGCAGACTAGGACGCGGAACAATGGCTTCAAACTACAAGAGAGGAGATTCCATCTGAACATTAGGAAGAACTTCCTAACTGTGAGAGCCATTTGGCAGTGGAACTCTCTGCCCCGGAGTGTGGTGGAGGCTCCTTCCTTGGAAGCTTTTAAGCAGAGGCTGGATGGCCATCTGTCAGGGGTGATTTGAATGCAATATTCCTGCTTCTTGGCAGGGGGTTGGACTGGATGGCCCATGAGGTCTCTTCCAACTCTTTGATTCTATGATTCTAAGGACCGCAGCAACAAAACCAGGAATAACATGTACATTCCAACACCATCCTACCACATTCTTGAGATGGTAATTTCTCATACTGTAACCAAATTGCTGACAATAAATGAATATTCTTTCTTTTTTCACCTGGCAAACCTGATAGTCTTTTCTACTTCCTGAATTGCAAGATCATTGCCTCATTGTGCATTGCTGTATTCTGGATTGTGTAGGTTGATTTGTAAGTGGGGTCTCTATTTCTGGCCAGAGATTGTGTTTACTAACTATGCTTGTGAGGTTGAATGAGGAACGAAGGAAAGGTACTGAATTTCTTTCTGTTCTGGTGACTTTTTATCCCCATGCCATGAGTGACTTGAGAAAGTGCAAGTTATTTCTGGTGTGAGAGAATTGGCCGTCTGCAAGGACGTTGCCCAGGAGACATCTGTATGTTTGATGTTTTACCATCCTGTGGGAGGCTTCTCTGTTGTCCACGCATGGGGAGCTAGAGCTGAGCTGGGATCTCACCTCGCTCCCCGGATTTGAACTGCCAACCTTATTACAATGCTGTAATATTCACATTGCTGACAGCTTCTTGGCAGGAGGTTGGACTGGATGGCCCATGAGGTCTCTTCTAACTCTATGAATCTATGTTTCTGTATAGCTCATTGCATTTTCATAATGTGCGCAGATATTGACTGAGAAATATTCACATGAACTTTATAGCTTTGGAGAACAGTTTGTGCCTCAATAGGGGAGATCTACTGGGAAAATGGTGGGTGTTGAAAGGGTCAAGCATTCCCTTCTTCCACAATGTTTTATTTTCCTGTTTTCAGGATTTTTGCTTACACAGATTACATAAATGGAGGTTGTGGTTCTCAGTCACTCACTTGTCAGAAGTCTTCAAGTAGACCTGAATATTGATTTCCAGGAATATAGTATTCTGTTTGAAGCATAACTATTGCCTTTGATTATATGTAATAACCGGACTTCTGTCATTCTGCTTGTTGTGGCATGTGTGTTACCATGCTTTGATGATTATCAGAAGCATCCTGCCATTCTCTCAACTTTGGTGCAACAGAAGTGGGTGGACATCATGCTTGAGATTCCTCCTTAGCTTTCTGCAGTTTGAGATGCTTAGAACCTGATCTTCTGTCCAAAGTCTGGATAAATAAGGGTGTACCCAGATTATGTGTAACCACAAATTGCTTTCATAGCAAGGAACTGGAACCAGCACTTGGAGGCAATTTAAGTTAAGAGGCATCTCCAGCCTGCCAAGTTTGCATGCCACATAAAAGAGTTTGAAAGTTTAATTTTTATAAACGATACCTCCCAGATTTCCCCAGTCAACAATAGCATTCAGAATGGCCAACAAAAATAACTCTTTAAAGCAGTATTTGTCAACCTGGGGGTCAGGACCTCTGGGGAGGTCGTGAGGGGGTGTCAGAGGGGTCACCAAAGACCATCAGAAAACAGTATTTTCTGTTGTTCATGGGGGTTCTGTGTGGGAAGTTTGGCCCAATTCTGTCCTTGATGGGGTTCAGAATGCTCTTTGATTGTAAGTGAACTATAAATCCCAGCAACTGCAACTACCAAATGTCAAGGTCTATTTTCCCCAAATCCCACCAGTGTTGACATTTGGGCATATTGAGTATTTGTGCCAAGTTTGGTCCAGATCCAGCATTGATTGAGTCCATAGTCTCTGGATGTAGGTAAACTACAACTCCAAAACTCAAGGTTAGTGCCCACCAAACCCTTGCAGTATTTTCTGTTGGTCGTGGGAGTTCTGTGTGTCAAGTTTGATTCAATTCCATTGTTGGTGGAGTTCAGAATTCTTTTTGATTGTAGGTTAACTATAAATCCCAGCAACTATAAGTCCCAAATGACAAAATCAATCCACCCCAACCCCACCAGTATTCAAATTTAGGTGTATCGGGTATGTGTACCAAATTTGGCCCAGTGAATGAAAATACATCCTATATATCAGATATTTATATATCTGTATATCAGATCCTGTGTATCAGAGATTCCTAACTATAATTTTGCTACTGTTATAAATTGTATATTTACATTACGATTTATAACAGTAGCAAAATTACAGTTAGGAAGTAGCAACGAAAATAATTTTATGGTTGGGTGTCACCACGACATGAGGATATGTATTAAGGGGTTGCGGCATTAGGAAGGTTGAGAAACATTGGTTTAAAGCTTTAATTTTTGGATGGATTAATAATTTTAAAAGGATTCTACTTTTCACAGTAGCTATGGACCAGGATAATGGCAACCAGAGCTATCATTAAAGTCATTTGGATTTTTACCCAGGGCTTTCTGAAAAGATTGAGAAAGAGAGAATGAGGTGAAATGAAAGCAGCAGGTCCTCCCGATCTTACACCATGATTTGGCATTTGCCTCCAATCCTGTCTGAACAGGGCCATAAGGAGAGCATCATCAAGGCTGTATGTTTGTTGGATTGTATTATGTGCTGCTTTTTCAAAGCTTCTCATTTGCTAGTAGAGAATTTGCATTTTTTGAGAACTCTGTTAAATGTTGTGATCCATTGCATCTTAGAAGCATATATAGTACTTTTTTTTTGTCGTGTCAGGAGCAACCGCTCCTGTTGTGAGAGAATTATAGTACTGGGTTTATTCATGTGTAAGTCTAGAAATGTTCATCAAGAAGTCAACCTAAAAAACCAGGTTGACTTATCCATGGGTAAGTGTAAATACTCTGCGTTAACTACTATCAAAAAAGGAATCATCCTCTTCTCTGAGTTGAGTGGAGAAAAGTGAGAGTTTAATCTATCCCAAGAGAAACTACAAGAAGTACTAATCTACTCTACTGTCTTCACTACGGTTCTGCTTCTGGCTTTTTTGAATTGTCTGGGCAGGAAAATCGTAGTGATGGCTGACAGTGGCCAAAGTGGTCTTACGAAAACACTGACCTTCTCTCTCCATGAAATGGCCCTCAACATATCCACAGATCATATCAAACCCCATAATTTTGGCCTCAAAAACCTGCCC
This sequence comes from Anolis sagrei ordinatus, assembly GCF_025583915.1. Lineage (NCBI taxonomy): Eukaryota > Metazoa > Chordata > Lepidosauria > Squamata > Anolidae > Anolis > Anolis sagrei. The sequence continues at coordinate 193,474,820 of NW_026847549.1, forward strand.
TTGATGTACACATGAGGTCAGTTTATACCTGAGTATATACAGTAAATATTGCTTCATTGTAACTGCACCAAGGCATGTAGTTCTGCAGTGGATCTGTGGTTCTCCATCCCATGTCCTATCAGCTCCAGCTCTCCATGCAGGGACATGAGAGAAGCCTTCCACAAGGATGGTAAAACATCAAAAAATATGCAGGCATCCCCTGGGCAACGTCCTTGCAGACGGCCAATTCTCTCAACCAGAAGCGACTTGCAGTTTCTCAAGTTGCTCCTGACATGGAAAAAAAAAATCCCATTCCCTACATCTTTAGCTTGCACTGGCTTCCAAAGTTACAAGTGTATGCTTCAGTATTTGGAAGTAAATCCCACTGAACTCAGACGGATGTCTGAGTAAATATGTCCAGAGTTGTGTACTTGTAGCTTAGTGTGTCCAGTCTACAGATGAGTATCATGAAATGCTGCAGAGTCCTGAAACCAAATCAAGGGTGAACTTTTCCCAGGAAAGATACTTGCTTTATTTGCACTTGAGTTCTGAGTTGCTCCAATTTAAGTATACTTTTGGGCAAGGCGTGTTTCATGTGGGCAAAATATGAAGCCCAACCCAGTTGGACACGTTTTTCTTCTTGCAAGACTGAGCGCTTGCTGGGGTTTATACCTCGTTTGGAAATTAAATGTATTATGGTTTCATGTATTCTTTCTCCATGTCAGATCAAGCAGCAGATCTAATGCATCCCTCCTTGCCAGATTCAAATGTTAACCAAGGATATCCACCTTTGCATTCTCACCTTCTTTAGACTTTGGCTGCTATCTATGGTCCAATTTTCCATTTTTTCCTGCTTGCTTTACTTATTTAGGTGACCCTCGTAGCCCAAGGATGATGGCCCTCCAAGTGTAGTGTCTTGGCGGTGGGTCCATAGGTGGTTGTGGAGCCCTATTCTCGATCCATATGTTCTCCCGTAGTGAGGACATCGGTTTCCAGGTGGAAGGCGGTTCTGGTCAGGGTTGGCTTGATGCATCTTCCTCTTGGCACATTTCTCCCTTTCACCCACCATTCGTGCCTCTTCAAATTCTACAGCACTGCTGGTCACAGTTGACTTCCAGTTAGAGCGCTCAAGGGCCAGGGCTTCCCAGTTCTCAGTGTCTATGCCAGTTTTTAAGGTTGGCTTTAAGACCATCTTTAAATCTCTTTTCCTGTCCACTAACATTCTGCTTTCTGTTCTTGAGTTGGGAGTATAGCTACTTCTTTGAGAGACAGGGATCAGGCCTTCAGACAACATGTCCAGTCCAGCAAAGTTTATGGTGCATGAGCATCACTTCAGTGCTGGTGGACTTTGCCTCTTACTGCTATCCATGTTCAATTTTCCATTTTTTTCCCTGCATCTTGTTAAGAAAGAGGTATTTCGGGTTTCTCATCCCCTAAATGTAATTTTGGAATTGATTAGTGCAGATAAATAGCTGCTGAAGTCCACAGAGGAGAAAAAAAAAGAATTGAAAATAGGTCATGATCTTCCTGAGCTAGTGTTGATTTGGTGTACCTGACAAGTGAGCTTTTGAACCCTGCAGAACTTTGCATCTTCTTCGGACATTCTTCAGAAGTGAAGAAATTGTCTGTTGAATTTGATAAGAATTTTGAAAAATCTAACAAGTGTGCAGTTGTCATAGGCTGGATCTAAACTGCCATATAATCCAGTTTCTGAATCCCGATTACCTGGTTTGAACTCGATTATATGAGTCTACATCACCACATAATCCAAACAAATAATCTGGATTCAGACACTGGATTATATGTAAATAGGGCCTTATTCATAACATGGGAATTTGGATGAGATTTGAAGACTAGTTGAGATTAGACAATTCTTGGGACTGGAGCTCTCTAAATGTGAATCTTAAACCTGGAAATCTCAAGATTTCCAAGGATGGGGCCATGGCAGTTTACTTGGAATCATAGCACTATCATTCTGTTGCTTGGAATAGGTCCAAGATGCAATGGGACTGCAGATCCAAGCATTCCCAACTGTTAGCTGGGGAAACTGGGAGTTGCAGTTGAAAAACATTTGAGGAGGGGGTCTCCCAATTTTCAATCTGCGGTGCAGTCTTGATTATGTTAACATTGATTCTGTTTGCAAAGCCAGATTGATCAAAAAGCACAGCAATCAGAACGATTGCTGTGCTTTTTGATCAATCTAGCTTTGCAAACATGTAATCATTAATAGAATTGTCAAAAACTATTGTTCTCGTATCTCACTGCTGTCTGGCTATAGGGAGCACACAAAGCATCTCCGTTGGCTTCCAATAAGTTTCTGGTCTCAATTCAAAGTGCAGGTCATTACCTATAAAGCTCTAAATGATTCGGGACCTGCCTGTCTTCGTGACCGCATCCCCCTCTATTTTTTTTTGTTGTGTCAGGAGCGACGAGAAACTGCAAGTCGTTTCTGGTGTGAGAGAATTGGCCATCTGCAAGGACGTTGCCCAGGGAACGCCTGGATGATTTGATTTTTTWAAAAATCATCCTTGTGGGAGGCTTCTCTCATGTCCTCGCATGAGGAGCTGGAGCTGATAGAGGGAGCTCATCCGCCTCTCCCCTRATTCGAACCTGCGACCTGTCGGTCTTCAGTCCTGCCGGCACAGGGGTTTAACCCACTGTGCCACTGGGGGCTCCGATCCCTCTCCATGAAACTGCATGAGTGTGAAGATCTGCCGGGGAGGCCCTCGTCTCAGTCCCGCCACCWCCACAAGCACGGTTGGTGGGGACGAGGGAGAAAGAGGGCCTTTTATTGGTGCCCCCCCACCCCGGCTTTGGAACGCCCTTCCCAGGGAGAATAGGCAAGCCCCCACACTGTCCTCCTTCCATAGAGAGCAGAAGACTTTGGTGTTTAAACAATCCTTTGAGAATGTCTAGCCCAGTGTTTCTCAACTTGGGGGTTGGGACCTCTGGGGGGGGGGTCATGAGGGGATGTCAGGGGTCATCRAAGACTATAAGAAAACACAGTATTTTCTGTTGGTCATGGGGTTTCTGTGTGGGAAGTTTGGCCCAATTSTATYGTTGGTGGCATTCAGAATGCTCTTTCATTGTAGGTAAACTATAAATCCCAGCAATGACAACTCCCAAATGTCAAGGTCTATTTTCTGCAAACCCCACCAGTGTTGACATATGAGCATATTGAGTATTTGTACCAAGTTGGGTCCAGATCAATCATTGCTTGAGTCCACAGTGCTGTCTGGATGTAGGTGAACTACAACTCCCAAACTCAAAGTTAATGCCCACCAAACCCTTCCAGTATTTTGTGCTGATCATCGGAGTTCTGTGTGTCAAGTTTGGTTGAGTTCAGAATGCTTTTAGATTGTAGGTGAACTATAAATCCCAGCAACTACAAGTCCCAAATGACAAAATCAACCCCCCCCCCCCAACCCCACCAATATTCAAATTTGAGCGTATCGGGTATTTGTGCCAAATTTGGTCCAGTGAATGGAAATACCTCCTGCATATGAGATATTTACATGACAATTCATAACAGTAGCAAAATTACAGTTATGAAGTAGCAACAAACATAATTTTATGATGCGGGGGGGGGGGGGGGGGGGGGGGCAGTTACCACAACATGAGGAACTGTCTTAAGGGATCGCGGCATTAGGAAGGTCTAGCCCCAATGGTCCCCAAACAATGACACAGCAGTGCACTTTCATCCCATGCCCTTGTTCCTTAGCTACATTTTGCACTATCCCATTCCCTTGTTCTTGTTTACAGTCGTGTCATGTCTTACAATAGTTATCACCATAGGTTATTGTGCGTTGTTCTGAGTTTTAGATGGTTGTTTTATATGCTATATGTTTTACTTTATTGTATTTGTACTGTGTGTCTATTTTATGTTCTGTTTTAGGCACTTTGTTCTATATGTAAGCTGCCCCAAGTCACTTTGGGGAGATGGAGGCGGGGTACAAGAATAAAGTTATTATTATTATTATTATTATTATTATTATTATTATTATTATTATTATTTTGTCTACACCTATGATTATACATGAATGGATCGTGTCATTTAGAGATGTGGAAACCCTACCCTAAAAGAAAAACACTTGAAAAATATGGGGAAATACCAACTTTTCCCTCAATAACTTTTTTTCCCAAAACTTTGCTCAAATATTTTCCTGGTTGGAAAAGTGAAGGTCCAGAAGAAGAAAAAATGGGAAATATATTTTTCCCTCATTTTTTCTTCCACCTTTTCTCTCTCCGCCTTGAAAAATTGGAAGGAAATACTTGTAAGACTGGGTTGTTGTAGGTTTTTCCGGGCTATATGGCCATGTTCTAGAAGCATTTTCTCCTGATGTTTCGCCTGCATCTATGGCAAGCATCCTCAGAGGTAGTGAGACCTCACTACCTCTGAGGATGCTTGCCATAGATGCAGGTGAAACGTCAGGAGAAAATGCCTCTAGAACATGGCCATATAGCCCGGAAAAACCTACAACAACCCAGTGATTCCCGCCATGAAAGCCTTCAACAATGCACTTGTAAGACTGTCACACCAGATTATTTCAGTTCCTAGTTTTGTTTGCCTTTTCTCACTTCTTTTTTTGGGAGGGAAACAATTATGTCTGTTTGATGATATGAAAGCAAAATACTTCCCCTCCCCTTCCCCATTTTATGCATGTTTATGATTTTTTCCAAATATTTTTACTGCTTTTTTCTTTATTTGCAAAACCAAAGAGGTTCATTCCAGGTCATATGTTTCCCACGGTTCAAGAACCTGTGACTGCATTCATAGCACAAAATACAATTTTACGATATATTTGGTTTGGTATTACTGTTTAAACTGCACTTTTAATATGCCAGTTGTGATCATTTTATGGCAAGTGATATTATACATAGTACATCTTATTTTTCTAAAGTAACAAAGTGAAATGTACGAATACCATATGTTTTCCAATTCTTCTCTACTCGCAACAGATTAAAATGCTTTCCTCCTTCCCCTGGGGCTTCAAAATAACCCAGAATTTTTACATTTCTAGTGTCCTTTCGTGCATATGATGGAAGTGGACTCACCCACATCATGTTCATCTTTCTGATAGTCCAAAAGTCCTTTTAGTGGAGGCTGTGTCAGTTTAACATGACTGTTGCTCTGGAAGTGAAATTTATTTATTTACCACATTTGTACCTATCCTGCCCTTCTCAACTCAAAGGGGACTCGGGCAGCTTTACAATAGGCAACAATTTGATGCCTTATCAAACAACAAATAATAAAATAAACAGACACATTAAAAACATATTTTTTAAAAAACATATAAACATTAAAAACCACACAATCTGCAGCTGTAGTCAAGGCCATTCCGATCATGATTGTGCATATTCCCTCTTTTCTTATTGCCCTGCATTTCTACCCAAAAGCTTGGGCCCAGAGCCATGTCTCCATTTTTTTTCTAAAGGGCAGGAGAGAGGGGACTGACCTGACTCCACTGGGGAGGGAATTCCATAGCTGAGGGGCCACCAATGAGAAGGCCCTGTCCCTTGCCTTCACCAACCATGCCCCCGGTGGTGCAGTGGGTTAAACCCCTGTGCTGGCAGGACTGAAGACCAACAGGTTGCAGGTTTGAATCCGGGGAGAGGTGGATGAGCTCCCTCTATCAGCTCCAGCTCCTCATGTGGGGACATGAGAGAAGCGTCTCACAAGAATGATAAAACATCAAATCATCCGGCATCCCCTGGGCAACGTCCTTGCAGACGGCCAATTCTCTCATACCAGAAGCGACTTGCAGTTTCTCAGGTCGATCCTGACATGACCAAAAAAACAAAAACAAAACAACCATGCCTGCAAAGGTGGTTGGACAAAGAGCAGGGCCTCCCCAGATGACCCCCAGAGGTGAGAAAGGCAATATATAAATACTGTAAATAAATAAATAATCTCTGATATGGTTCATAGGAGGAGATACGTTCGGATAGATAAGCTGGGCCAGAACCATTTAGGGCTTCATAGGCTAAAGCCAACACTTTGAATTGTGCTTGGTAGCAGACGGACAGCCAGTGGAGCTGGTGTAACACAGGGTTTGTATGCTCCCTGTACACCTCTCCGTTGAGCAACCTGACTGCTGTCCGTTGGACTACTTGAAGTTTCCGAACAGTCTTCAAAGGCAGCCCCACATAGAGCATGTTGCAGTAGTTTATGTGTGATGTAACAAGAGCAGGGACCACTATGTCCAAGTCTGACTTTTCAAGGTACGGGCACAACTGGTGCATAAGTTTTTATGTGCAAAGGCTCCCCTGGCCATCACCGAGACTTGGGGTTCCAGGCTCAGTGATGAGTCCAGGATCACTCCCAAGCTATGAACCCGTGACTTCAAGGGGAGTGTAAGCCCACCCAGCACAGGCTGTAACCCTATGCCCTGTTTGGCTTTTCGACTGACCAGGAGTACCTCTGTCTTGTCTGGATTCAATTTCAATTTGTTCACCCTCATCCAGACCATCACAGCTGCCAAGCACCGGTTCAGGACCTGAACAGCCTCCTTAGCAGCAGGTGGAAAGGAGTGATAGAGTTTGCCACAATCTGTAAATACAGGGATGCATTTGCAGTTTGATCCCACTTGACATGATTCAATGTTATGAAATCCTGAGAGTTGTAGTTTGGTGAGGCATCAGTACTATTTGGCTGAGAAGGCTAAAGACCTTGCAAAACCACAACTATCACAATCCTATAGCATTGAACCATGGCAATTAAAGTAGTATCAAGGCTGTATTCGTTCCACAGTGTAGATGTGCCCCATGCTAAGCATGCAGTATTGTGGTACTGAATGTGTAGGTTATCTCCCTTTCCATGCACGATTTTATATTCCATGCCTTTTCTGAAAGTGTATCATAACCGTTTGCCTTTTTGTTTTTCAGCAAATGGTGTTAAAAAATGGCTCAGAAGTTTTCGAAATGTGGGAAGAATCTCCACCACCGGTCTATATGCAGTTCTACTTTTTTAACTTGACCAACCCTTTAGAAGTGCTTCAGGGGGAAAAGCCATTAGTGCTGGAAGTTGGACCATATACTTACAGGTATTTTTGTTTGCTTCCTATTCTGTGGCTGATACAGCCTTTGAGGCGATGTTGTTGTTTATTTGTTCAGTCGCTTCCGACTCTTCGTGACCTCATGGACCAGCCCACACCAGAGCTCCCTGTTGGCCGTGGCCACCCCCCCAGCTCCTTCAAGGTCAAGCCAGTCACTTCAAGGATACCATCCATCCATCTTGCCCTTGGTCGGCCCCTCTTCCTTTTTCCTTCCATTTTCCCCAGCATCATTGTCTTCTCTAAGCTTTCCTGTCTCTTCATTATTTGAGGCGATAGCCATTGGAATCCCCAAAGGTGTCGCCTGAGGGCTGAGAAAAACGGTATATAAATAAAGTAAGTAAGTAAGTAAATAAATAAATAAATAAATAAAGGTGGTTACTGAGATGTTTCCAGACACAACACTAACTTTTTGTTTACTCAAACAAGGAAGACAAGAGCTAATGAGTAAGAAACTGACGAGATTCATATAGTAACAACATTCTTGGCCTCATGAGTGTAAAAAAAGGATTGATTGAGCAGTGAGCCATCCAGATCCCCAGGTTCTGAATCCATGATTTCCCTAGACCATGGATCACAGAATCATAGAATCATAGAGTTGGAAGAGACCTCATGGGCCATCCAGTCCAACCCCCTGCCAAGAAGCATGAATATTGCATTCAAATCACCCTGACAGATGGCCATCCAGCCTCTGTTTAAAAGCTTCCAAAGAAGGAGCCTCCACCACACTCCGGGGCAGAGAGTTCCACTGCTGAACAGCTCTCACAGTCAGGAAGTTCTTCCTCATGTTCAGATGGAATCTCCTTTCTTGTAGTTTGAAGCCATTGTTTTGTGTCCTAGTCTCCAGGGAAGCAGAAAACAAGCTTGCTCCCTCCTCCCTGTGGCTTCCTCTCACATATTTATACATGGCTATCATATCTCCTCTCAGCCTTCTCTTCTTCAGGCTAAACATGCCCAGCTCTTTAAGCCGCTCCTCATAGGGCTTGTTCTCCAGACCCTTGATCATTTTAGTCGCCCTCCTCTGGACACATTCCAGTTTGTCAATATCTCTCTTCAATTGTGGTGCCCAGAATTGGACACAATATTCCAGGTGTGGGCTAACCAAGGCAGAATAGAGGGGTAGCAATACTTCCCTAGATCTAGACACTGTGCTCCTATTGATGCAGGCCAAAATCCCATTGGCTATTTTGCCGCCACATGACATTGTTGGCTCATGTTTAACTTGCTGTCCATGAGGACTCCAAGATCTTTTTCACACGTACTGCTCTCGAGCCAGGCATGTCCCCCATTCTGTATCTTTGCATTTCGTTTTTCCTGCCAAAGTGGAGTATCTTGCATTTGTCCCTGTTGAACTTCATTTTGTTAGTTTTGGCCCATCTCTCTAATCTGTCAAGATCGTTTTGAATCCTGCTCCTGTTCTCTGGAGTATTGGCTATCATCACACCTCATATTAGTAAATGGCAGTGACATGAGCATGGTCATGCTCTTCTTCACTACCTTTTGATAATATGGAGCATGATCATCCACTTTTTTTGTATTAACGTCAGATCCCATACCCGAACCTCCACAGAAATGTGTGGTGAAATCTCAAAGAGCTGGAGATATTTGGAGCTATGTTATTTGTGATCAGAGAGCAACAGAGCTTGGACGACATCCAATTTTTCGAATTATAAAAATCATATCCATCAGTGGCTATGCTGGCTGGGGATTGGGGGACCTGTGATCCCTTCTATATGAACATTGAGAACTATGTGACTTAACCCAGAAACTTGACAAGCACCTGTTTTCTGCCTTTTGGGTCAGTAAGTTCTTTGTTCAGTTGTTCAGAGATGGGGCAGATGTGTTGTGGTATTTTGTTAAAGAATTCAAACACAGTGTTTTCGAAGGCTTTCATGGCTGGAATCACTGGGTTGATATTAGTTTTCCTTGACAGGTGCTTGGCTGCTGTGTCGGACTGGATGAGAGCTAGCAAATTGAAATTGAATCCAGACAAGACAGAGGTCCTACTGGTCAGTCGTAAGGCCGAACAGGGCATAGGGTTACAGCCTGTGTTAGATGGGGTTACACTCCCCCTGAAGACGCAGGTTCGCAGCTTGGGAGTGATCCTGGACTCATCGCTGAGCCTGGAACCCCAGGTCTCGGCGGTGGCCGGGAGAGCTTTTGCACAATTAAAACTTGTGCGCCAGCTGCGCCCGTACCTTGGGAAGTCTGATCTGGCCACAGTGGTCCACGCTCTTGTTACATCAGCAACTCTACGCAACACACGCTACGTGGTTGCCTTTGAAGACTGCTCGGAAACTTCAACTGTCCAACGGGCAGCGGCCAGATTACTCACCAGAGCGTCATACAGGGAGCATACCACCCCCCTGCTCTGTGAGCTCCACTGGCTGCCGATCCAGTTCCGAGCACAATTCAAAGTGCTGGTTTTGACCTACAAAACACTATATGGTTCCGGCCCAGCGTATCTGTCCGAACGGATCTTCCTCTACGTCCCACCTCGGAGTCTAAGATCTTCTGGGGAGGCCCTGCTCTCGACCCCGCTACTATCACAAGTGAGGTTGGCAGGGATGAGGAGCAGGGCCTTCTTGGTGGTGGCCCCTCACCTGTGGAACTCACTCCCGGGAGAAATTAGATCAGCGACCTCCCTTTTGGCGTTCAGGAAAAAACTGAAGACCTGGATATGGGACCAAGCTTTTGGACATTCTGGCAGCTAAGGGAAGATCTGACGATAAACATGGGCGAATGGAATGGAATGGATATACGGAACTCTGAACACTGAGCATGAGATTGTTTTGCTATTTTATTATGTACTAATGTTTTTAACTTGTTAACTGTTTAAATCGTTTTTAGGTATTGTTTGTTTATTGATTCAGGCATCGAATTGTGCCGTTGTTTGTAAGCCGCCCTGAGTCCCCCCTCGGGGGTGAGAAGGGCGGGGTATAAGTAATTGAAATAAATAAATAAATAAAATAGTTTTCCTGGCTGTATGGCCATGTTCCAGAAGCATTCTCTCCTGACATTTCACCCACATCTATGGCAGGCACCCTCAGAGGTTGTGAGGATGCCTGCCATAGGATGTGGGCAAAATGTCAGGAGAGAATGCTTCTGGAACATGGCCATACAATCAGGAAAACTAACAGCAACACAATTCAGACACTGTTTGAGGCTGTCTTTTTCTCTCTTCTGGCACTTCCTGGCACCATTATAGTCCTAGGACTGATTCCATAGAATTATACTTTTGGGGGATTTCAGAGTCAGGGGAAAGGCTGCAAAAGTAGTATAGTTATCTTGACTACTTCCAGAATCCCCCAACCAGCTGGCCCCTGGTCATGTTGACTGGAAGTATTGGGATATGTAGTGTGGCATGGCATAGTGGTTTGAACATTGGGCTATGACTCTGGAGATAATGTTTGAATTTCTTCTCAATCCTGGAAACCTACTAGGTGACCTTGGGTAGGTCACGTCCTCTCAGCCTCAGAGGAAGGCAAAGGCAAATACCTCTCTGCACAAATCTTGCCAAGAAAAGCCTATAATAGGCTCACCTTAGGGTGAGCATAAGCCAGAGATGACCGGAAAGCACACAATGACAACAGAGCACAGAGAAGTAACTAATCTAAGCACAGGGGCTATTTGACAAACTTGTGTAGGTCACCTTCCACTCACTGCTCTATATATTAAAGATTACAACAAGTTAGCTAATATATCCTTTCGCAAAGGGTTAACACTTCTGTCAGGATTATTTCTGTAAGTGCTCATGAAGTCCTTTTAAAAAACTAAATGTTCATTTCCCTTTTTCTGCAGGGAGACCCGACCCCGAGTCGCAGTCCACATTTTAGACAATGACACAGAGGTCTCTTCTCTCAACCCAAAGACTTATTTCCTTGAACGGGAGATGTCTGTGGGAGATCCAGAAGTCGATCTGATCAGGACCGTGAATGTGCCTGCAGTGGTAAGTAAATCTTGAATAAGGTGCTGGTCTGGGGCCCCAGGTGGCGCAGTGGGTTAAACCGCTGAGCTGCTGAACTTGCTGACCAAAAGGTAGGTGGTTCAAATCCGGGAAGCGGGGTGAGCTCCTATTGTTAGCCCCAGCTTCTGACAACCTGACAGTCCAAAAACATGCAAAAACAAGCCCTATGAGGAGAGGCTTAAGGAGCTGGGCATGTTTAGCCTGAAGAAGAGAAGGCTGAGAGGAGATATGATAGCCATGTATAAATATGTGAGAGGAAGCCACAGGGAGGAGGGAGCAAGCTTGTTTTCTGCTTCCTTGGAGACTAGGACATGGAACAATGGCTTCAAACTACAAGAAGGAGATTCCATCTGAACATGAGGAAGAACTTCCTGACTGTGAGAGCCATTCAGCAGCGGAACTCTCTGCCCCGGAGTGTGGTGGAGGCTCCTTCTTTGGAAGCTTTTAAACAGAGGCTGGATGGCCATCTGTCAGGGGTGATTTGAATGCAATATTCCTGCTTCTTGGCAGGGGGTTGGACTGGATGGCCCATGAGGTCTCTTCCAACTCTTTGATTCTATGATTCTATGAAATGTGAGTAGATCAATAAGTATTGCTTCTGCAGGTATGGTGCCCCATGCAGTCATGCTGGCCACATAGCCTTGGAGGCGTCTGTGGACAACACCAGCTTTTTGGCTTAGAAATGGAGATGAGCACCACTCCCCAGAGTCAGACATGACTAGACTTAATGTCAAGGGAAAAACTTTATTTTACTGGTCTCTTATCTTAGAAGGTGGGCTTTCATCCTGTGGCCTTAGGGCAGTCATTGTCATGCAGCCTCAATCTGCTTATGTGGCTCCCATGACCTGTTGCTCTTGGAGGCATTCAGTGTGGGACACACAAATGCCCAAAGTTGCCAGACTTTTGCTACCACTACTGCTTAATTTCCCAAGACCACCACTCTGGTGCTCAGGAAGCTAAAGCGAGTAGGACTTTTTTGCAGGAAGCATGATGCTGCACACCAGTCAACCCTCATATATACCAAGGGTGGCCAACTGTAGATTATGGAGATGCAGTCACTTTCCAGGAGACCTAGGACAAGATACCACTCTCCAAAAAACTGTCTGACTCTAAACACCCTCTAGAAAACAAGGGGGCATATTCTGAGTCCTCAAGTGAGCATTTTGAACCAAAAAAAAGTTATGAAAAATATCGAAAATTTTCATTTTGGTACCTGCAGGGGTTCCTTACATGCTGGAAATGCCCCCATCAAGGGAATTTTTGCACATTTTGAAGCATATATGTTTTGGGGGGAAAAGGTATAACATATAACAGAGTGACATTATCCTTGTGCACCTTACTCACTGGATTCCATTTGATATGTTCATATTGTATGTTTTGTGTTAATATGTATTTTCTGGCTGCTGTTTCAGGTTGCGATGAACCTAGCTACATCAACTCCCTTGCATTTACCTACAGAGATTTTGCTCCTCCTGTATGAAGAGGAATTGTTCACAATACACACTGTACATGAGCTGTTGTGGGGTTACACGGACAAACTTCTCAATGCTTTACACAAATTCCGCCCCACTATTGATGCAGATTTTGGCTTTTTTAAAAAGGTGAGTTGCCTAATTTCAGAGGTTGCAACTGGGTCCTTCCCTTTTCTTTCTTTCAGGGACATTGAAAACATTCTCCTTCCATCTGAATAAAAGTGTGAAAAACATTTCATTCTTCCATTCTAACCAGTGCATTTTGCTTTGCACCCTTTAAGATCCTAGTCCTAATATAGATGGCTCTAAGTTAAATCTGTCAAAATAGTGAAATACCTAAAAATTAATCACCAGAAGCAAGAGATACCTGTACAGATCTGGTCCATTTAATTTGTCATTGTTAACTTTTGACTGACAGCAGTTTTATAAAGTTTAGAGAGGTGTCTTTCCTAAACATAATGGGATATTTTGGAGATTGAAGTTGGGACCTTCTGCATACAAGGCAGGTCTTCTTCCCCTAAACCAGGCATGGGCAAACTTTCTAACTTGGGGTCCGCATGCTATCACTCCCTGCTGAAAGGACTGGCTTCCCGGAGATGGAATGAAGGAAGGGAAGGATGATAGGGAAGAAGGGAAGGAGAAAGAGGGAGGTAAGGAAGAGGGAGGAAGGTAAGGAGGAAAGAAAGAGAGAAGGAAGGAAAGACAAAAGGGAAGGATGAAAAGTTGGAAGGGAAGCATGGAAGGAAGAAAGGGAAAGAGGAAGGAAAAAGAAAGGGAGGGAGGAAGAGAAGGATGGAAYGGAGGGAGGGAAGGAAAAGAAAGGAGAAAAGGTTGGAAGGGAAGGGGGAGAAAGGGAGAGAGGTAAGGAAGGGAGGGAGAAAGGAAAAGAGGAAGGAAACAGGGAAGGAAGGAAGGAAGGACAGAAGGGGAAAGGGGGGAGAAAGAGAGAGAGATATAAGGAAGGGAGGGAGGAAAAAGAAGGAAGGYGGGACAAAGAGGGAGAAAGGGAAAGAGGAAGGAAAAGGAAGGAAGAAGGGTAGGACAAAAGGGAGGGAGAAAGAGAGGGAGAGATGAGAGAGGAAAGAGAAGGAAGGAAAGACAAAAGGGAAGGAAGGAAGGAAGGAYGGAGYYAGAAAGAAAGAAAGAAAGAAAGAAAGAAAGAAAGGGAAAGAGGAAGAAAYSAGAAYGAAGGAAGYAAYCAGAAGGAAGGAAAGGAAGGAAGGAAGGAAGGAAGGAAGGAAGGAAGGAAGGAAGGAAGGAAGGAAYGACTAAAGGGTGGAAGGGAAGGAGGGAGGGAGAAAAAGAGAGGTTAGGAAYGGAAGGGAGGGAAGGAGAAAGGGAATAATAGGATAGTTTGTGAGAGGGGGGCTTGAGAAAAAAGCCCAAGGGGCCACATCCGGCCCCCAGGCCTGGATTTGCCCATACCTGCCCTAAACTATGGCTTTCCTTCTTTCTAGCAAATCTTCCACTGCCACACAACTGTGTAAAGCATGAGTAAGGCACTTTAGTTTAACCACTTTTTAGGAACCAAACAAACATATCAAGAAAATGAAAGTCTTCTCTTTGTCTCTTTCTCTGGATTTGTTTCTAGATGAATGGATCGGATGATGGTGAATACATCATGCTAAGTGGAAAGAAGAACTATCTTGACTTCACAAGAATTATCAAATGGAGAGGAAAAGAGTAATGTTCTTTTCTATCATTTTTTTGGCTCAGATTTAATTGCATTGCATATACAGCATGCTCCCCCATACCCAACTCATTACCAGGTTTCACATGTGAGACTGCTGATAATAGTGACCCTTATTATTTGAATGGGTTGAAAGGACTGAGAAATAGGTATAAACCAGTGTTTCTCAACCTTCCTAATGCCACGACCCCTTAATACACTTCCTCATGTCGTGCTGACACCCAACCATAACATTATTTTCGTCGCTACTCCATAACTGTAATTTTGCTACTGTTATGAATCGTAATGTAAATATCTGATATGCAGGATGTACTCTCATTCACTGGACCAAATTTGGCACAAATACCCTATATGCCCACATTTAATACTAGTGGGGAAAATGGGCCTTGACTATTGGGAGTTGTAGTTGCTGGGATTTATAGTTCACCTACAATCAAAGAGCATTCTGAACTCCAGCAGCGATGGAATTGAACCAATCAGGGCATGCAGAACTCCCATGACCAACAGAAAATACTGGAAGGGTTTGGTGGGCATTGACCTTGAGTTTTGGAGTTGTAGTTCACCTACAACTAGAGAGCACTGTGGACTCAAACAATGATAGATTTAGACCAGTGGTTCTCAACCTGGGGTCCCCAGATGTTTTTGGCCTTCAACTCCCAGAAATCCTAACAGCTGGTAAACTGGCTGGGATTTCTGGGAGTTGTAGGCCAAAAACATCTGGGGACCCCAGGTTGAGAACCACTGATCTAGACCAAACTTGGCTTGGGTACTCAACATGCCCAAATGTGAACACTGGTGGAGTTTAGGGAAATAGACCTTGCATTTGGGAGTTGTAGTTGCTGGGATTTATAGTTCACCTACAATCAAAGAGCATTCTGAACCCCACCAATGATAGAATTGGGCCAAACATCCCACACAGAACCCCCAGATCAACAGAAAATACTGTGTTTTCTCGTGGTCTTTGGCGACCCCTCTGACACCCTCCTCGTGACCCCCACAAGGGTCCCGACCACCAGGTTGAGAAACACTGGTATAAACTGTACGGGAGGTCCTAAGTGGATAAGTGAAACAGTGGATAACTGAAACCATGATATTGGTTCTGTGGATACTGGTGTTGTTTATTTATTTCTCGTGTCAGGGCAGCCAGTCAGTTATATTACATTTCTAACAGAACAAAGCAAACAAACAGAGAAAATACAAAATGTGTGAGTTTGGTAGTTGGTTAAATGTCCTTTGACCAGTATCTGGCCACTTGGAGTGCTTCTGGTGTTGCTGCAAGAAGGTCCTCCATTGTGCATGTGGCAGGCCTCAGGTTGCATTGCAGCAGGTGCTCAGCGGTTTGCTCCTCTCCGCACTCGCATGTCAAGGATTCCACTTTGTAGCCCCATTTCTTCAGGTTGGCTCTGCATCTCGTGGTGCCAGAGCGCAGTCTGTTCAGCGCCTTCCAAGTCGCCCAGTCCTCTGTGTGCCCAGGGGGGAGTCTCTCATTGGGTATCAGCCATTGGTTGAGGTTCTGGGTTTGAGCCTGCCAATTTTGGACTCTCGCTTGCTGAGGTGTTCCAGCGAGTGTCTCTGTAGATCTTAGAAAACTATGTCTGGATTACAACTGGTGTTGTAATGTGCTATTATTTGCATTCTGGAGGAAAATCCTTCAAAAACATACAAATCAACCTGAGCAGATATTTGTTTTCTTAATGTTTTTAGCTGGGGTTGATAGATGTAGGGGGAATAGCAGCATAAGAAAGAAAGAATACATCTCACCTCCCCAAATGAAGTTTTAAAAATTGTTTCGAAATGGCTGAGAGAAAAATAGAATGGCAAACTATGTCTCAAGCATCACATTTTGCATTGTTCATCTATGAGTTGGATATAATCTGAACTCAACTTAAACTCATGATGGGACATGAAAAAGGAAATGATCCTTTGAGGATATCGGCCATAATTTATTTCATATCATCCTTGCCTCTTGCAATACATTTGTTTTCTATTTATTTCAAACTTCCTCATCCTCTCCCATTCTTCTTATCCTACAGCACACTAAGCTGGTGGACGTCACCGGATAGTAATATGATAAATGGAACGGATGGCTCCACTTTTCATCCGTTGATAGGCACAGATGAAAAAATCTATGTCTTTTCCTCAGATTTGTGCAGGTAAGAAGGGTGACTCTTGAGACATTATTGTTTTCTGAATTTATACCCTGCCTTTCTCCTGGCATCAGCCCCAAGACAGTTTGCAACATCGATTCAACAAAGCATGGGGAATTAATGAATGAAATCATTTAAAAATAGCGTACAATAATTTACAATTCATTTCTTTCTTGGCAAAATATTTTCCAAGGAAGTTTGCAGTTGCCTTCTGTGACTTGCCCAAGGCCAACCAGTGGCATTTTATAGCTGTGTGGGATTCAAAGCCTGGTCTCCCAGAATCCTTATTTATTTATTTATTTATTTCGCGCATTTCTACCCCGCCCTTCTCAATCCCCGAGGGGGGACTCAGGGCGGCTTACAAAAGGCACAATTCAATGCCAACACAACAATAAGATAAAAACATATATCAACAGCAGCTATAAAACAATTAAAACAGTCAATTATACATCACAATCAATAAAACCAATCTAATGCTCAACGTTCGCCAGCTCAGAATCTGTAAATTCATTCCACATTGTCAAATCCTATCAATTCTAGTCGTCATTGTCCTTTGTCTATCTGCCAGATTACCCAAAGGCCTGGTCCCATATCCATGTTTTTAGTTTCCTTCTAAAAGAGAGGAGGGATGTCGATGACCTAATTTCCCCGGGAAGTGAATTCCACAGGCGAGGGGCCACCTCTGAGAAGGCCCTGCTCCTCGGCCCCACCAATCCCACTTGTGATAGAGGTGGTGCCGAGAGCAGGGCCTCCTCAGAAGATCTTGAACTCCGAGGCAGGACGTAGAAGGAGATGCATTCGGACAGATACGCTGGGCTGGAACCGTATAGGGTTTTGTAGGTCAAAACCAGCACTTTGAATTCAGCATTCAAACCACTACATGGATCCATCTGAACATGAGGAAGAACTTCCTGACTGTGAGAGCCGTTCAGCAGTGGAACTCTCTGCCCCGGAGTGTGGTGGAGGCTCCTTCTTTGGAAGCTTTTAAACAGAGGCTGGATGGCCATCTGTCAGGGGTGATTTGAATGCAATATTCCTGCTTCTTGGCAGGGGGTTGGACTGGATGGCCCATGAGGTCTCTTCCAACTCTTTGATTCTATGATTCTATGATCAGCTTTAGTAAACCAGTTACCACATATTTAAATAGCATTTCTGATTTAAAATGCACTCTAATTAAAAGTGATATGGAAGCCTTTTAAGAAATGAGAAGAATAAGAGTACAGTATTTTGCACTTCATTAAAAAGCTCATTTTTACAGCCAACACGCTTGGCAGGGACGAGGGACAGGGCCTTCTCAGTGGTGGCTCCCTGCCTGTGGAATTCGCTCCCAACAAAATTAGGTCATCTACATCCCTCCTTTCCTTCAGAAAGAAGTTGAAAACATGGTTGTGGGACCAGGCTTTCAGGTAGCACGCTAACAATGACAATGGACAATCTTCTGATGGAGTCTCTGGCCACAGAATTTGGCTTAGGTAAGGCCACCAGGCTGTAATATTTTAAAACAGATTTTAATTAGATTTATGTAATGTTTTTATCTGTATGTAATTATTGGATTTTATTATGTATTTTATTATGTGTATATGGGGGCATTGAATCGTTGCCGGCTGTAAGCCGCCCAGAGACACCCCCCCCGGGGGGGTTGAGAAGGGTGGGGTACAAAGATTTGAAATAAATAAACAAACAAACAAACAGGCAAACACCTATTTAGGTTAAAAGTGTGTTTCCCTTTTCCTTTTCCAGTAAACACAGCCTTAACTGGGGGAGGATATGGTGAGCCTCATAAGCCACTTCCAGCTAGAACTTAGAGGTGTTATACCACACTTCCAAAAAGTAGTTTTGGTTGGTCACTACCAGGACACCGTTGTGCTTCCCATTGTAGCACCAGTAGCTTTCCGTGTGCTATTTCAATCCACTCCACGCAGTGTAATAACACTATGTAACAACATTTTTGTTTCTGTGTTACAAATGTTATTCCCTACTTGACTGAAAGGTTGGCAGTTCAAATCTGAGGGCAGGGTGAGCTCCCACTTTTAGCCCCAGCTCCTGCCAACCTAGCAGTTCGAAAACATGCAAATGTGAGTAGATCAGTAAGTACCACTTTTGCAGGAGGGTAAGGGCGCTCCATGCTGTCATGCTGGCCACATTATCTTGGAGGTGTCTACGGACAACGCCGGCTCTTCGGTCTAGAAACGGAGATGAGCACCACCTCTCAGTTGGACACAACTAGATTTAATGTCAGGGGAAACCTTTACTTTTTACCCTAATTGGTTCTATCATTAAAATATGGGGAAAGTTTATAAAACTGCAAAAACTTTATTTTTGCAAGACATTCTGCAGCATATTTTGCTATAGTTTTTTCAATGAATTGAGTCTCAACCAATTCAACCTAGTTTGTGGCAGCCACAAAAATGAAGTTTCTGGAGTATAACAGCAACATTCAAAGTAAATACGGCACAATTAAACAGGAAGTAACACTTTCAAATTTTGTTAGATAGTGTGATAGACATTCCATCAGGATGGTACTCTTAAAATATATTCCCTGTGGGTGTCTTAATTTTTAAAAAAAATACCAACATTCACCTTCTTCCTTTTCTTTTTACTTTCCAGGTCTTTGTACCTAACCTTTGACGAATATGTGACAGTCGAGGGGATCCCAGCCTATCGGTTTGTGCCTCCCGTGAGACTCTTTGCCAATGTCTCCACTAATCCCGACAATGCTGGGTTTTGTGTACCAGCAGGAAACTGCTTAGGAGCAGGGCTTCTGAATGTCACCGCCTGCAAGCAAGGTATGGGAGCCACAGTGCAAGTTCGGGCACTTCTTGACATCAAGGCTGCCTTAATTTCTCTTTGTCTGCATCATAATGCAATGCATTATTTTCCAGATTTGCCATCTGCTTATTTCCTGTTTCTGACATCTTGAACATCCCTAGTGGTAGTAGAGAACTTCTGTGACAACCTAGGCAATGGAAAATCCCCTCTGAACAAATTCTGCCAAGAACGCACCATGATAGGTCAGAAACATCTTGAAGGCACACAACAATTACAACTCTTCATGTAGGGGCTAAAAATAATAGCCTCCGTGTATTTCTCATGTAACCTCCCCTCCAATCAGATTGGGGCAGGACATAATTGTGTTTACAGAAAGAAACTGAATTCAGAATACTGTGCATTTATGTAGTCCCTCACTTAAAGCTTCTGATAAAGACATTTGAATGGGGTTCTGAATAAAATGAATTATCTAGACCCATTTCAATTTGGCTTCAGGCCTGTTTGTGAGACAGATATAGCTTTGGTCACTTTGGTGGGTAATCTATGCTGGAAGCTAGACAGAGTAAGGTCTCCTGGACCAGCAACATTTGATACCATTCCCAAGGTATTCAAGAGTGGAAGAGAGAGGGGGCCAGAAGACAGTTCCATCTTGTCTCCTGTGCTTTACTAATAATATGTTATTATATAAAATAAAACATAACATAATATATTGTATAAACATATATTTATAATATTATAATGTAATACCATATAATACTACCAATAATAATGCAATATTATAATTATATATTTTATATTACATGCAATATTACTAATATTACAATATAATGGTATAGTACAATATAGTAATATATAATACTGATATTGTACTATGCTAATGATATAATATATAGTATGTATTTATATCTTGTAAGCCACTCTGAGTCCCCTTCGAGGTGAGAAGGGCAGCATATAAATGTCATAAATAAATAAAAATAAATAAATTCTTCTGGGTCACCTTGTTGGGATGGGACTTGAGAGCACTATTTTACATGGGCTTAATTTCTTTTGGGGGGATGAACCTGGAAGGTGGTGATGGGGGCCTCCTGATTGACCCCTTGACCATTGGCCTATATTGGTTCCTCGGAATCCCATTCTATCCCCAATGCTATTTAACATATACATGAAACCAAGGTATTCTTGGAGTCCTCGTAGACAACATGAGCCAACAATGTCATGCGGTTGCAAAAAAGAAAAGCCAATGGGATTTTGGCCTGCATAAATAGGAGCATAGTGTCTAGATCCAGGGAAGGCATGCTCCCCCTCTATTCTGGGATTGTTCAGACTCAGACTCCATTTTAGAAGTCAGTGTTTGCATCAGAAGCAATACAGTACAGCTTAGAAGTCAGTAGAAACTGAATGCTTTAGATAAGAGACTATTAGACTCTCAGACCCGAGAGATGCTTTAAACTATGGACTTGATTATAAGAAAGATGCCTTATTAGTTATCTGCACAGAGAAACTACTTCAAATCCTATCTGTAACTGGATTAATATATAAAGTACCTATATGCTGAATACATGAAGTTTGTGAGAAAATCAGCTATGGTACTTTTCAAGAAGACTACCTGTTTTTTGTCTCTTCAACCAAGATGTTTCAAGGGAGAGTAGATATGTTTTTGGGCAACTGAAAAGAACACTTCTGAAACTATATATACTTCAACCAGAGAAGTCAGACATAGCAGAGCACCTGATGAACCAACCTGGGCACAGCATATTATTTGAGAACACAGAAATGCTGGACCACTCTCACAACCACCATGTCAGACTACATGGAGAAGCCATTGAAATACACAAGCATGTAGACAATTTCAACAGAAAGGAGGAAACCATGAAAATGAACAAAATCTGGCTACCAGTATTAAAAAAAACTCTAAAATTACAACAGCAAAACAACAGAGTAAACAATCAGGCACATCAAATCACTTCTGAACAAAAGATTGCCCCAGGCACTGCAAGGCCATCAAATGCTAATCAAGGTGGTCAGTTGAAACATTCACACTAGCTCCAACAGACAAGAGTTCTTTGCCCCACCCCGGTCATTCCACAGATATATAAACCCACTTTCCTAGTTCCAATAGATCTCACTACCTTTGAGGATGCGTGCCACAGATGCAGGCAAAACGTCAGGAGAAAATGCCTCTAGAACATGGTCAAATAGCCCTAAAAAACCTACAACAACCCAGTGATTCCGGCCATGAAAGCCTTCGACAATAAATATTTCTCTGTTTATTATGTATAGAAGGTATTTTTTAAAAATTAACTTTGGTCATACGCATTTTCCTTTGTTCCTCATGATTTAAAGAAGTTGTTGCTATCGTTGCAGGAGCACCAATATTTTTGTCACCGCCTCATTTTTATCTGTCGGATGAGAAGTATGCTAATGCCGTTGATGGCATGCATCCAAATAAGGAGAACCATGAGATATTTCTGGACATTAATCCTGTAAGTTGTCATGGTTGTGCCTCATGCCACCAGTTTGATTGGTCCTAGAGTCCTTGTCAGCATTATGGGAAAATATCAACAGCTTTCTAATGGCAGAACTCATATTTAATATACCCTGCTAGATAGTTGCACTTAAGACTGGGGGAGGAAACTTCCCTGTTAGCAGTATGCCAAGCAATTCCACTTCCTTACTTTTATACTGTCTTGTGTGGCCTTGAGGATTCATTTTCTACTACTTACAGCCCACTGGACCTCTTCTTAAGCCACAGGAACTGGGAGTATTGAATTTAGGACAGTCTGGATTAAATGCATTCCTTATGAGCAATGCATTTCATTGCTCCTAAATAATTAAATAGGACCCCAGTTCTTCCAATTATTCAGAAATGTGTTGTGCAAAAAACTGTAACACTTCCTGTTTTATACATTTCCTATTCCTTTAATTATCGCCAAAACATCAGCAGTAATTTGTGTCAGTTTGCAATCCAGAATTTTGCAGAAACTTGGAATTGTAGCCAATTGCATCTCAGAAAGTTAGTATAGCTCTGTGGAGTGTTGTGTGGTTTCCGGGATGAATGGTCGTGTTCCAGCAGCATTTTCTCCTGACATTTCGCCTGTATCTGTAGCTGGCATCTTTAAATGATCTCAGATGCAGCCAAAAAATGCTGTTAGAACATGACCATACAGCCAACCACATTTACTTACTTACTTACTTACTTACTTACTTAGGCAATCCCTCGTAGTCCGAGGACGATGGTCCTCCAAGTTCGGTGTCCTGGCGGTGGGTCCGTAGGTGACTGTGGAGCCCTATTCTTGATCTGCATCTTCTTCCACAGTGAGGGCATTGGCTTCCAGGTGGAAGGCAGTCTTGGTCGGGGTTAGCTTGACGCGCCTTCCTCTTGACACGTTTCTCTCTTTCACCCTCCATTCGTGCCTCTTCAAATTCTGCAGCACTGCTGGTCACAGCTGACCTCCAGCTGGAGTGCTCAAGGGCCAGGGCTTCCCAGTTCCAACCACACAGCACTTCAGTGATTCCGGCCATTAAAGCCTTTGACAATACACCTCTGTGGCCCCTTCTACACTGCCATATAATCCAGTTTATCAAAGCAGATAATCCACATTACCTTCTTTGAACTGGATTATATGAGTCTACACTACCATATAATCCAGTTCAAAATAGATAATCTGGATTTTATATGGCAGTGTAGAAGGGGCCTGTGTTTCCACCACTTAGAACCATTTGGACAGGTACAAATCAGGTGTTCTGGTTTGTCTGTCTGTAACATCCTCCTGTGAACTCCATTCTCTTTTTCCTGTTTCCTCCCCTTATCCATACCTATCTTGGTTCCCCGCTTGTTTGCAACAAGCATAGTTTGCTCTGGCATCTGAATGATGCAAACTATGGTTTGCAATTTCAAACTATGAGCACTGATTTGGCAAAAAGATAATGGTTAATGGAAACCAAAGTTTGCCAGACAAACATCATGGCCCACTATGGTTACTGCAGACAAGGAAGCAAAGATATTTGTCTGACTGTCTCTATCTACCTGGAAACAGGAGTCTGGCAGCTCATACCTGATTGACATGCTGCTTACCTGTATTGAATGTCCTATTAGGAACTTGATGATTCAGAGCTGGAGATGATTCTAGTGCAGATTTGGCTTCAAAAGCAGGGGATTTAGGATGGCTATTATTATTCCTCCCTTGGTTTCTCTCATCCTACAACTTTTTATTCCTCGCTGCTCTGGTAGTCATTGGAAAATCCTGGAAACTCCAGATTCTTCAAAGATTATATTCAACACATCTTTTTGTCCAAAGAGCCAGTACTCATTTCCCCCACTTTTTTGGGTAACCAAAAGTGTAGCTTCTCCTTCTGAATTATCTTGCAAAGTCAGGCCTGATAGTCTTACTTTGCACCCCAGTATTGCAGGAAAAGGATGTAAATGAATCTATCACAAGCATGAGAAAACTTCGGCCCTCCAGGTGTTTTGTACTTCAGATCTCACAATTCCTAACAGCTGGTAAACTGGCTGGGATTGCTGGGAGTTGAAGTCCAGAACACCTGGAGAAGCACAGTTTGAGAACCACTGCTTTATCCAAAATACTTGGGACCAGAAGTTGTTGGGATTTTTTAAATTTTGGAATATTTGTATCTCAAGTCCAAACACAACATTTTTTATGTTTTATATACATACATACATATACACAGACATATAAAAAAGCTTTGGATAGCATGTTGTTGTTCATTCGTTCAGTTGTCTCCGACTCTTCGTGACCTCATGGACCAGCCCACACCAGAGCTCCTTGTCGGCCGTCACCACCCCCAGCTCCTTCAAGGTCAGTCCAGTCACTTCAAGGATGCCATCCATCCATCTTGCCCTTGGTCGGCCCCTCTTCCTTTTACCTTCCACTTTCCCCAGCATAATTGTCTTCTCTAGGCTTTGCTGTCTCCTCATGATGTGGCCAAAGTACTTCAACTTTGTGTCTAGTATCCTTCCCTCCAGTGAGCAGTCGGGCTTTATTTCCTGGAGGATGGACTGGTTGGATCTTCTCGCAGTCCAAGGCACTCTCAGAACTTTCCTCCAACACCACAGTTCAAAAGCATCTATCTTCCTTCGCTCAGCCTTCCAGCTCTCACATCCGTAGGTTACTACAGGGAATACCATGGCTTTGACTATGTGGATCTTTGTTGGATAGCATAGGGAAGTGTTAATACCCCTGTGGTATTTGTTTTTCTTTCTGCGCTCTGATCAGAAGATTTCACCTCACTTTCTGTCCCTGTGATAATTGGATTTTGAAAAAATGGCTGGTTGTGGAAACAAGGATTAGCTATAAAGCTTCAGTTGCAACACCTTTTCCCCTTGATAATAACTCTTTCAGGCATGAATTTCCCTTTTGAGGTGTAGATTTCTCTCACTTCCTGTTGCCTCACCCTCGTTCTTAACTATGAGTTGTTTGTACGTTGGATTTTTGTAACTTGGAGACTGCCTATACTTTCTATTTGAGCACAACAAACTTAACTTTAAGATTGTTTCTGAAAAGTGTAAACCAAACTTATTTTATCTCACAGTTCTCAGGAGTACTAGTCCGAGCAGCCAAGCGAATGCAAGTCAACGTTCACATTCAAAAGCTACCAGATTTTCTGTAAGTATTTTGTGAGGAATTATTATTATTATTATTATTATTATTATTATTATTATTATTATTTGAAACACCACAAGATGAGTCCACAGCAGACACTCTGCTGGCTGTTGTATTGGATCACACTTCCCAAGTGTCTAGGACTGTGTTATGTATCGCCGAATAATGCAGGCAGATCCCAGTAAGGTGGCCTTCTCCAACTGGCAGATGGTAATATTATTATTATTATTATTATTATTATTATTATTATTATTATTTGAAACACAACAAGATGAGTCCACGGCAGACACTCTGCTGGCTGTTGAATTGGATCACACGTTGGACACTTCCCAAGTGTCTAGGGCTGTGTTATGTATCGCCGAATAATGCAGGCAGATCCCAGTAAGGTGGCCTTCTGCAACTGGCAGATGGTAATATTATTATTATTATTATTATTATTTGAAACACAACAAGATGAGTCCACGGCAGACACTCTGCTGGCTATTGTATTGGATCACACGTCGGACACATCCCAAGTGTCTAGGACTGTGTGATGTATTGCCGAATAATGCGTGCAGGTCCCAGTAAGGTGGCCTTTTGCAGCTGGCAGATGGTAATCTTGTCAGCGCCAATTGTGTTTAAGTGCAGGCCAAGGTCTTTAGGCACTTCACCCAGTGTGCCGATCACCACTGGGACCACGTTTACTGGTTTGTGCCTTATTATTATTATTATTATTATTATTATTATTATTATTATTATCATTTGTTCCTGTTTTGAAAAGTAGATACAGCAGGACCTTTGTATTAGCTCCATGTTATTAAATATCAGCAATGTGAACACACATACATATAATCACAGCAGCGGTGTCTATTTACATACACATCAGTCAGAAACAGGAGCCCCCAGTGGTGCAATGGGTTAAACCCTTGTCCCAGCAGGACTGCTGACTGAAAGGTTGGTGGTTTGAATCTGGGAGCAGGGTGAGCTCCCGTCTGTTAGCTCCAGCTCCCCATGCAGGAACATGACAGAAGTCTCCTACAGGATGGTAAAACGTCAAACATCTGGGCGTCCCCTGATCAACTTCCTTGCACATGGCCAATTCTCTCACACCAGAAGTGACTTACAGTTTCTCAAGTCGCTCCTGACAGGAAAAAAAAGTCAGAAACAGACCCAACCCAGCTGTTCAAAGTGCTCCAAACCACAACAAATGCTGAAGTGTCCCCTGACTTTGCCTAAAGCAGGGCAAAGTCAGATTAAAAACCAAAAAATGAGATGCTTACCAAAAGTTTCTGTGTATCTTGAACATTTCCAAATGCAGTCTCATTGAGTCCAGAGCTTTTGGCCAATGTTCACAAGCCCAAATACACTTTTACTGTACTGTGTATTACATTGGTCAAGACACATTTTGGTGCCTCAAATGTTTGCCCTGGTTCCAGTTATATTTGACCTACTGATTCAAAGAAATTACACCAGTTTCCTCTTATCAACACTAGTTTTTGGCATACAGATCATATGCCATCTACCAGCTCCAGTCTGCTTGCCCATAGAAAGTCATGATGTCTAACGAACGAAAGTGAATGCAGTCCATCCAATGCAATTTTCTGAATCAGCACCTTAAATAACCCCCAAAACAACCTAAAAAGCCAAGACACAAAGAATATATATTTTTGATTGGGCTGTATTGATATCTGTGTGTCTCCTTTTCTCAGCTGAAACATGTCTGATACTAATTGCTATTGTATTTTCAATTATTTTTTGTCTGTTTTATGTTGGAAGCTGCGTAGAGAACAGCATTATAGGATGGCTTATATAAATATAGTAAATATTTATTTGCTGGTGAAATTTCACCAACTTGTACAAACTTGTTGCAAGATTTCATTCTGTCTTAACTACTTTTTCATTTTTCCTTTAGCCAAACGGGCAATATCAGAACTCTGTTTTTCCCTGTGCTGTATATAAATGAGGTGAGCCCTTGTAAAAGACATTCCTAGCATGTGTAGAATGGTCAGTTTATACAGTTCTGTTGAGTGTACAGACCTCTGTGCACATACATTATCTTAGGCCGGGTAATCCTTGCAATAATCCTGACAGTATTATTGCATATATATGGCACAGCTCAGCTTCACGGAGCATGGAAGGCATGCCTAAGCCAATCTAGAGAGTTCAGGACAGTGGAAGGATTTGAACACAGGTCTTGCTGGTTTATAGCTGATTTATAGCGCATAGAGATTAAAGCTGGTGCTTTGTTTCTAAAGTGTTTCTAAAGTTCTGGTGGTGAAAATTTCAGAACTCTGACAAAACTTTCAAAATTTCATTATTATTTCGTTATTGGCGATTTTTATGACAGAGCCAATTAGGAACTGCCATTTATAATGAAATTTTGAAAGTTTTGTTAAAGTTCTGAAACTTTCACCATGGGAATTTTAGAAACACTTTAAAAGCAAAGTACCAGCGCCCCCTACTTTTGTAAGTACTGTATATATTCGAGTATAAGCCTAGTTTTTCATTCCCTTTTTTAGGCTGAAAAAGCTCCCTTCGGCTAATACTCGAGTCAAGGTTATTTATTATTTTACTCTGTTATAAGTATTATTTTTATTACATTTATTATCTTACTCTATTATAACATTTACATTATTTTACTCTATTATTATTTGATTAAATTTATTATTTTACTCTATATATTACTGTTTTGATTACATTTATTATTTTATTCTATTTATTATTATTATTATTACATTTACATTATTTTATTCAGTTATTTTTATCACATTTATTATTTTGCTCTCTTTATTATTATTGGAAGGATATGTAAGCACATTTACACTGAAGAAGGTTAAAATAATGGTTTAATCAGAGTTTACAGTCTTATGTTAAATTACAGCTTTATGTAAATATTCGAAAACATTTATCCTACTAATTTTATTGGTATCTTATTTTTATTTTGAAATTTACCAGTAGCGGCTGCATTTCCCACCCTCGGCTTATACTCGAGTCAATACATTTTCCCAGTTTTTTTGTGGTAAAATTAGGTACCTCGGCTTATATTCGGGTCAGCTTATACTTGAGTATATACGGTACTTTAGAACCATTTAGAACCATGGATTGCCCATGCCTATTAGAGATCTCTAGAAAGATCATGTTAACCACCAAAACCATGAATAATCAAATCCTCAAAAGTCAATTCTACAAATATCAAGGGCTGACTGTATAATTCGGTTGTTGTGAGTTTTCTGGGCTGTAAGGCTATGTTCCAGAAGCATTCTCTCCTGGCGTTTCACCTGCATCTATGGCAGGCATCTTCAGAGATTGTGAGGTCTGTTGGAAATTAGACAAGTGGGGTTTATATGTGGAATGTCCACCTATAAATCTCTTTTCAGATTGAGGCAAATGTGAATGTTGCAATTGGCCACTTTGATAAACACTGAATGGCCTTGCAGCTTCAAAGCCTAGCTGCTTCCCTCCTGGGGGAATCCTTTGTTGGTAGCAAGCAGCCAGGCTTTGAAGCTGCAAGGCCATTCAATGCTAATCAAGGTGGCCAATTGCAACATTCACACTTGCTTCAAACAGACAAGAGTTCTTTCTCCCACCCTGGACATTCCACAGATAGATAAACCTCACTTGCCTAGTTTCCAACAGACCTCACAACCTCTGAGGATGCCTGCCATAGATGTGGGTGAAATGTCAGGAGAGAATGCTTCTGGAACATGGCCAGACAGCCCGGAAAACTCACAGCAACCCAGTGATTCCGGCCATGAAAGCCTTCAACAACACATTGACTGTATAATTGCTTTGTTAAGAATATAAGCACCGGGATTGTGGTGCAGCTGGCTGAGTGTCAGCTGCATTAAGATCACTCTAACCAAAAGGTCATGAGTTTGAAGCTAGCCCGGGTCGGAGTGAGTGTCCGACCATTTGTGTAGCTTGTTGTCGACCTTTGCAACCCGAAAGACAGTTGCATCTGTCAAGTAGGAAAATTAAGTACCACCTATGTGTGGGGAGGCTAATTTAACTAATTTATGAGGTCATAAAAAAGAGACTCCAGCATAAAGCACTCCAGCAAAGCATGCGGGGAATGCGGAAGTACTTCATCAGTGTCGCAGATGGATGATGAAAGCAACAGCTCCCCTGGTGGCCAGAAAAAGTTAAATAGCCTCTGTGTATGTCTGTATACGTTGTATGTCTAATTGGCATTGAATGTTTGCCATATATGTGTACATTGTAATCTGCCCTGAGTCCCCTGCGGGGTGAGAAGGGCGGAATATAAATGCTGTAAATAAATAAATAAATAAATAATATTACTGCTACTATATTCTCATTAATAATATTCCTGTGTGTGGTGCTATAGAAGGGAAATGTGTTGAACTAATGCACCCATCCGCATAGGAATTTCCATGTAATATGGAACACATTATAGATGTGTTAAGTGCAAATATGTTGGAGCAAAGGATAGATTATGTTTAAATTGGAACCCATGTTCAGAAGGATTGAGGAACATTTCCTTGCATCAGAGTGAAACTGTGTCCCTTTTCCTCCTTCAGAGTGTTGTGCTAGACAGAGCGTCTGCAGCAAAACTAAGGGCTGCTCTCTTTGAATCTTCTGTGGTCACCAACATCCCTTTTATCATCATGGTCCTAGGAGTCGTTTTCGGAGTTGTGTTTGTTGTGCTTGCCTGCAAGCCATCACAAGCCAGAGAAGAGGTAACGTAGCATTTGGAGATAATGCTCGTCTTTTTTAATAATTATTTTAATTTTTGGTACCTTATTTCCTTTAAAAAAAACTGTCCTTTGAGTTTTCCCCTTTTTTGTTAGTCTCATTGGTTGTTTTGTTTTTTTTTTAATTACTGTTACCGGAACGCTTTTGTGTTTTGTTTTACTCCTTTCCTGTTTCTTTCTTTTTCTCTTCTCGGAAATGCTCGTTCTAGGGCAGAGAGGTATTAGTAGAACCAGAGTAAGTACGCTTCAGCAAAGTGCTGCTGCTGGCTTAAGACACATGGTAAGATGGCTCAAAGTTTCTCTCTTTGCTGATTTTTTTTTTAATCTTTACAGATCTTTAGTGAAAGTATGGCTAGATAATGCTGAAGTCTTAAGGCTATACAACATATGCTATTTATTTATTATTTATTTATTTCAAACATTTTTACCCCGCCCTTCTCAACCCCTGGGGGGACTCAGGGCAGCTTACAATTGGCAACAATTCAATGCCGCTTCATAAAATACAAATAGCAAAAATAACAATTAAAACCATGAACATTAAAATAAAAAATTAAACAGTATACTTACGATCCATTTAGCTTTTGCCAGTCTATATGGCTATTTTTCTAGCCATATACTAATGATTACTCCACTTCACTTATCCAAATCCACTTCCGAGCCATAGTCAAATATTACCCATTGTCCTTTAACCTGATTGCCCGAAGGCCTGGTCCCACAACCACGATTTTACCTTCTTTCTGAAGGTGAGGAGGGATGACGAATTATCTAATTTCTCTGGGAAGCGTATTCCACAGGTGGGGGGCTACCACCGAGAAGGCCCTGTCCCTCATCCCCACCAAACGTGTTTGAGACAACAGCGGGGCCGAGAGCAGGGCCTCCCCATAGGATCTTAAGCTCCGAAGTGGGACGTAGAAGGAGATACGTTAGCAATGGGTTAAGCCCTTGTGCTGGTAGGACTGCTGACTGATAGATCAGCGATTTAAATCTGGGGAGTGTGTTGAGCTCCCTCTGTCAGCTCTAGCTCCTCATGTGGGGACATGAGAGAAGCCTCCCACAAGGATGATAAAACATCAAACATCCAGGCATTCTCTGGGCAATGTCCTTGCAGTTGGCTAATTCTCTCACATCAGAAGCAACTTGCAGTTTATCAAGTCGCTCCTGACATTAAAAAAACACCCACATATATTGGCAGTGAAGATTTGCATGAATGAACAATCCACTACTTATTTATCATCCTAGGTGGATATGAAAAAAAATCCCAGAATCTGTTCAAAGAGTTTGGTTTTTCAGTGGGTCTCATTCCAAATGCCAGCAAGCATGACTTGGGTCTCGGAAGCATCCTTAAGACTTAAAATCGCCCTCCTTGTGCTTAGGTTGCAGCTCTCTTAGGCTTTAGCTATCTCTATTCTTTTAGGGCTTTAACTTTCCATTGTTCATTGCTTAGATCAGTGGTTCTCAACCTGTGGGTCA
Organism: Anolis sagrei ordinatus; assembly: GCF_025583915.1. Classification (NCBI taxonomy): domain Eukaryota; kingdom Metazoa; phylum Chordata; class Lepidosauria; order Squamata; family Anolidae; genus Anolis; species Anolis sagrei. Next base: position 193,505,678 of record NW_026847549.1, read on the forward strand.
CCAGGTGTTTTGGCTACAACTCCCAGAAATCCCAGCCAATTTACCAGCTGGTAGGATTTCTAGGAGTTGAAGGCCAAAACATCTGGAGACCCACAGGTTGAGAAGCACTGACTTCAATCAAGGGTGGACACCTGTAGAAGGGGAAGGGCTGCAGTTAGCTTCCCAGGAGACCTTCGAAAGTGTTCATCACCTGTACATTTTGTTAAATTAGTCAGCCATTTTTGCCATATTTTAAAACCACTAGGCTAATTTAATCTACTGGTCAAAGGACGTTTAATAGAATGCCAAGTTTGCAAACTTCGTGTTTTGTTGTTGTTTTTTAAAAATACAATACAACTGTTTGGTTTGTTCCTGATACGATAAATAAATAGATCTAAGAAAAGGTGTTTTCTGACAACAGAAGATGAATGGAAGTCACATCCTGATCACTTCCTTCTGCAGATTCCATTGGCCCTGGAGATATCCCAAGGCTTTGTCAAAATGTATTCCATGTCAATTAGAGGACACTTGGAGGAGTTTTGCAGCCTTTTTTAAAAATTATTATTATTATTGTTGTTGTTATTATTATTATTTGGCTCCTGCCAATTCCTGAAGACCATAAACTTGTTCTAGACCACAATTTGGTGGGTTGGATGAATAAATTTGGAAATCATGGGCCAACTACAGCAGTGCCCCAAATTGATCTGGCAACCAATCTGAATGCAAATTATTATTTTCAGTACAGAACTTGCCATCTTTGAAGAGATAATCCTTTAGGAGTCCATGACAGTGAGCAAGTAAAGAGGCATTTTTCTAAATAAAACGATACCTCTTGTGACATAGTCATTCCTTCCCTAAAAGACACATCCCTCCCTTTAGTGCAGCATTTCTCAACCTGAGGGGTCACAAGGAGGGTGTCAAAGACCATCAGAAAACACAATATTTTCTGTTGGTCATAAGGGTTCTGTGTGGGTAATTTAGCCCAATTCTATCATTGGTGGGGTTCAGAATGCTCTTTGATTGTATGTGAACTATAAAACACAGCAACTACAATTCCCAAATGTCAAGGTCTATTTTCCCCAAACTCCAGCAGTGTTCACATTTGGGCATATTAAGTATTCGTGCCAAGTTTGGTCCAGATCCATCTTGTTTGAGTCCACAGTGTTCTCTGGATGTAGGTGAACTACAATTCCAAAACTCAAGGTCAATGCCCACCAAACCCTTCCAGTATTTTCTGTTGGTTATGGGAGTATTTTCTGTTGGTTAAATTCCATCGTTGGTGGTGTTCACAATGCTCTTTGATTGTAGGTGAACTATAAATCCCAGCAACTACAACTCCCAAATGACAAAATCAATCCCCAGTACTCAAATTTGGGTGTATCGAGTTTTGGTGCCAGATTTGGTCCAGTGAATGAAAATATATCCTGCATATCAGATGTTTTCATTACGATTCATAAGAGTAGCAAAATTACAGTTGTGAAGTCGCAACAAAAATAATATTTTTATTTATTAAACATTCAGAATGGTATTAAGGAGTCATGGAATTAGGAAGGTTGAGAACAACTGCTTTAGTGGCTTCCTCTGGAGCTGATTTCATTAATTGGCTGAAAGTCACATGGTTGCACATCTAGACATCTGTAAACCAATAATATAACCTTAATTACTACTTCCATTACTTGATATTTTTCACCACTCTTCTTTAAAGAAGCTTGGGATTACATTGTTGGAGTTAGACCAGGATTACACATTGGCTTGGGAGGGAAAAGTAGGACTTCCGAGTCCAAGACGAACACTTAACTAGCTAGGAGCAAACCTTAAGGCAGTGTTTCTTAAACTCTGCTCCTCCAGGTGTTTTGGACTTTAGCTCCTGGAAATCCCAGATAGCTTATTAGTGGTTAGGAATTATGGGAACTGAAGTCAAAAACATCTGGAGAAGCAGAGTTTGAGAAACAGTGCCATAGGGAAATATCAGTGTGTTCTGGGAGGTCTGACTTCGCCCAGCTTGTTGCTGATACTTATGTATGCTTCATTTCCCCAAAATGTTCTTGTTGCTATAAGAGTAGGCACACATTTGTGCTTGTTGATCGTCATCCTGCTTATGCTTAGGCCCTTTGTTGAAGTGGTTTTGGTCAAAACTAATTTTGGGCCAACAAAGTGAAGTAACACCAAGCCAGGATAATCTTTGACTGCTCAGCAGTTAGTTTTTTTGTTGGAAGAGAATTGCTTCATTCTCATATCACTTCTCCTTGATGGTTTTCTCCTTCAAAATAGTGCATTTATGTTTGGATTGAAATTGTGCATTGATCTAGCTAGGCTCAGTCTTTTTAGTCATTGGTTGGGGGGGGGGTCTTTATTTATCGTTCTTCTTTATTTCAATGAACAATATGTATTGGCTTTTTAATAAAAACAGCTCATTATCATCAGGACCAGGAGGTAAGTTGTAACAATGCTCATTATAGAAAATGGGAACTGAAGTTGATAGACATGTCCAAGGCCTACCCTGACCGAGATGGACCCCAAAATGTGATGTGCATCCCACATCATCAGACATAAGTATGACAGCGGAGCTCTGTTGTCTTCGCTGTGTCTGCTCTCTGTGTATATTGTCTGCAGGTCGTCTGTTGATTTATGGCAACCGCATGAATTTCATAGGGTCTTCTTAGGCAATGAACACTCAGAGGTGGTTTTGTCAGTTCAGATACTGTAGACATAGTCAAAGGTAAAGGTTTTCCTCTGACATTATCTAATCATGTTCGAGTCTGGGGGTTGGTGTTCATCTCCATTTCTAAGCCAAAGAGCTGGCATTGTCCATAGACACCTCCAAAGTCGTGTGGCCGGCATGACTGCATGGAGCGCCTTTACCTTCCCGTTGGAGCGGTACCTATTGATCTACTCACATTTGCATGCTTTCAAACTGCTAAGGTTGGCTGGGGCTAACAGTGGGAGTTCACTATGCTCCCCAGATTCAAACCACTGACCTTTTGGTCAGCAAGTTCAGCAGCTTAGCGGTTTAACCCGCTGCTCCACTGGGGGCTCCTAGATATAGCCTACAGCACCTGATATTCCTTTACAGTCTCCCAATCAAGTACTAACTGTGTCTGACTCTGTTTAGTTCTCAAAATCAGATGGACCCCAGAGCTTTTAGGGTTTAGGTCTATGCCCAGACAACATTCCATTATAACTGTTTTTAGATGGTGTCGTTGGAGCATTGGGAACTTAATCTGCAGCATGCTTTTAGTCGTGGGTTGCATGAAGAACAGGCAGTTGGAGAGACCCTTCAGGGTCCTGCCACAGTTGCTTCTCACAGCATGCCCTAGCTAAATCAGATAATGTTATCTATCCATGATGTTTTTGGGGTAGATGACTGACAGAAGAAGCAAAATCAAGCACAAAAGGAAGACAAAAGAGCCTAGTCCTTCTCTTTCTAAGCCAGTGGTTCTCAATCTGTGGGTCCCCAGGTGTTTTGGCCTACAACTCTCAGAAATCCTAGCCAGTTTACTAACTGTTAGGATTTCTGGGAGTTGAGGGCCAAAACATCTGGGGACCCACAGGTTGAGAACCACTGGTCTAAGCCATCTCATCCCTAGGAGCCAGACTGTTTCTTCAACCACTTAGGAACAGTAAACATGAAACCCAAAATATCATTCGTCTGGCTTATAGACTTATAGCTACTGAACAGGATGCCAATCACTCTTATTATTTACATGATTTTTCTTTATTTCAAATTTCTCTATTTTTATGGCAAATATAACAACAACAACAACAACAACAACAACTTTATTTCTATCCCGCCCTATCTCTCCAATGGGGATTTAGGGCAGTTCACAACACACAGTGGCAAACATTTAATGCCATGAAGTGCAACAAAAAAAATCAAATAAACAAACAATAAATCAAATAATAACATATTAGACATTAACACCAGACAGTAGTGGTACAATACAACAAATTGGGCATCACACAACTAAAAATTCAACGTTTTTGGAAACACTAACTAAGCACACCACATCCGTAAAAATCTAACATGTGAGAAAGATAGGCTAATAGCCTGTTCCTAGGATGCTACTTTTCCACATGAAGGGTCATGTAGATACTCACACCATTCAGATAAGTTTGAAATGTCTATCATTTGGAATGCCCTCGGATACATAGTTGGTTGTAATGTGTCTTCAAGTCAGTTCCAACTGATGGTGATCCTATTGCAGGATTTCCTTCCCAAGTTTTATTCAGAGGAAGCTTGCCTTGCTTTCCTCTGGTGCTGAGAGTGTGACTTGTGCAAGATTTTCATGCTGATCAGGGATTTAAACCCTTGCCTCTCGAGCCCCATCTACACTGCCATATAAAATCCAGATTATCTGTTCTGGATTATATTAATCTTCTACACTGCCATATAATTCGGTTCGAATCAGATAATCTGGATTTTCATATGTCAGTGTAGATGGGACCTCAGAATCCTAGCCCATCACTCACCATCATTACACCACACCATAGCTTGTGATTTATCTTCGCATGTAGATCAGTTTCCATCAAGAAACACAACTGTTGATGGGACATGTCAGTAAGATTTTACTCAAATTACAATCCCATAAATGCCAAATGAACAATTTATACTAGCATTATTTCCCCAAATATATTTCCTCATAGAAAGTGGTTCCCATAAATTCAGTTTCTAAGAACTTTTAGTTAAATTATGTTAATTGTTACAAATCCCCAGCACCTACTTACACAATATCAATTTCCTGAGCCTGAGAAAAAACTTACTAAACCAGTCTAAGTACCAAATCTAATCAGCATATACAGACTCAAGCTGGTAAGGTTTCTTCCTCCACAGAAAACTAGTTCTGTGTGTTTGCAGTTGTTGTGTGTGTCCAAGTTATTTAGGGCTTGTGGCAATCCTAAAATGAATCCTGTTATGGGGTTTTCTCTGCAAGATTTATCCAGAGGTGTTTATCACTGCTCTCATCTGTGGCTGGGAATGTGTGACTTGCCATAGGTTTCCACACCTGAATAGAGATTTGAACCTTATGTTTCCCAATGTCCCAGTACAATACTTAAGTCACCAATCTACAATGGATGCCATTGTTCTCTGAGTAGGGGCTGAAAATAAGATACAGAATGGGGGACACCTGGCTCGACAGCAATACATGTGAAAAAGATCTTGGAGTCCTGGTGGACAACAAGTTAAGCATGAGCCAACAATGTGATGCTGCAGCTAAAAAAGCCAATGTGATTTTGGCCTGCATCAATAGGAGTATAGTGTCTAGTCCCAGGGAAGTCATGCTGCCCCTCTATTCTGTCAGACCACACCTGGAATCACACTGTGTCCAATTCTGGGCACCACAGTTGAAGGGAGATGTTGACTCTAAGCTGGAATGTGTCCAGAGGAGGGTGACTAAAATGATCAAGAGTCTGGAGAACAAGCCCTATGAGGAGCGGCTTAAAGAGCTGGACATGGTTAGCCTACAGAAGAGAAGGCTGAGAGAAGACATGATGAGGGCCATTTATAAATATGTGAGGGGAAGTCCTAGGGAGAAGGGAGCAYGCTTYTTTTCTGCTGTCCTGAAGACTAGGACACGGAACAATGGCTTCAAACTACAGTAAAGGAGATTCCACTTGAACATTAGGAAGAATTTCCTGACTGTGAGATCTGTTCAGCAGTGGAACTCTCTGTCCTGGTGGCTCCTTCTTTGGAGGCTTTTAAGCAGAGGCTGGATGGCCATCTGTCAGGGGTGCTTTGAATATGGTTTTCCTGCTTCTTGGCAGGGGGTTGGACTGGATGGCCCATGAGYTCTCTTCCAACTCTGATTCTATGATTCTAATAATAATAATAATAATAATAATAATAATAATAATAATAACAACAACACTTTATTTATATTATGCCCTATCTCCCCAAGGGGACTTGGGGCGGATCACAGTACACATACATGGCAAACATTCATTGCCATTTGGACAGGAAAGGACAGAAAAGAGGCATGTTATGTTGTGATGACGTCAGTGCCTTTGGTAGGTTGTGCTCAAAATCCAGCCATGGGAGGATGCTGTCACTCTATCCTCTGTGACGAAGAGCCATCAGGACTTCCTCCTTCCTTTTTGGGTTGCCAGCATTTTCTGGTCTTTTTCTTTTTATTGTTGTTATTCATTCCTTCAGTCGTTTCTGACTCTTCGTGACCAGAGCTCCCTGTCAGCTGTCACCACCCCCAGCTCCTTCAAGGTCAATCCAGTCACTTCAAGGATGCCATGCATCCATCCTGCCCTTGGTCAGCCCCTCTTCCTTTTTCTTTTTATAGTACCATAAAATACCTCCCCTGCTTGTTTTAGTGGTACCTAATTTCTCTAATTACAGCACAAGCTTTTTTCACACTGCTTAGGTCAATTGTAAGCTGGGCTGCATAGTCAGCAGCTCATGCCGACCTAGGGCTTCAAACTAGCAGCCTGACAGTTGGTAGATGCTATCATTGCTGGTGATTTTACCAGCTGTGCTAAACCCGAGCCCAACATCTTCACTAAACTTACAAGTCCAAAAAGCTTTTGAGGCTGAGGAAGACTTGAGAGTTATATTGGTGCACAAGTGATAAAGAACTAAATCCAGCGCTAGTCCTATATAGAGTAACTTAGTCACAAATCGTAAATCTCATCCTATGTTAGATAGGCTGAATTTTGGAGTTATCTCAAAAATGTATGGTAAAGGTACAGGGTGTAAAATATTTGTCAGTCAGCACTGATTGACATGCTGGTAATGATCAATATAACTTTTTTTCTGGAGGGCAAATTGTATTTTTGTTCTATCTTGATATGTCATGCATACTATCATATTATGTTAGCTTAAGTTATTTTAATTTTAATTTCAGGGTTCCGTAGATGAGAGAGCACCACTGATCCGGACATCATGACTCCATTTTCTCACCAATACAACTTACGGAAATGAGCAGAGTGGTAACTGAACTATGCAAACTGCTCTTAATGGAAGACACTAGCCAGCAATCTCAACTGCCCCCCAATCACACTACTACAGTTGTATTAACATTCTTCTCTTTTTCTTTTTTGGGGAAGAGGGAGTAGAAATCAGGAACTGAGTTCGTAAACCTGGACTGTTACATTGAATATAGAAACTGCAAGGTTTTTTAAGACTGTTTAAAAACGAGTTGTCACTGTCTTCCACAAGTACAAAAAGCAGTATTTTAAAGCATTTCTTGCACTGTTGTGGTCCCATAAACCCCTGTGGGATGATAACCATTCTAATGATTGCGGCTTGTCTGTTTTCTATTTGCTAATATCATATCCTGTAGGGTCTTATCCAGTTATCATTTTTTAATAATCACGATCACTACATACAGCCTTGTCCTTCTGTAAAATGATTTCTCATTGGACACTGTGTTGCTGATATCATAGAGATTTTGCTTTCCTCCTTGTGTAAATTGTCACAGTAGAAAGTAAGTAAAACGAAAGTAATGCAGACTTCTTACAGTAATTATTTACTGGATGCAAATCACTGTATATAAGGAGTGGCAGATTTTTTTTTACTAGCTCAGTTTAGGCATTCATTTTGCAAAACTGTTGTCAAAATTTGATGTATAGCTATCAAATTGACTTGTCTAATGGCTATCCTAGAATGATTTGATTTACTGGATGGAATTTGGAATTATCTCTAAAATGGGTTGCTGTGAGTTTTCTGGGCTGTATGGCCATGTTCCTGAAGCATTTTCTCCTGACGTTTCATCTACATCTGTGGCAGGCATCCTCAGAGGTTGTGAGGTCACAAAACAAAACCTCACAGCCTCTAAGGATGCCAGCCATAGATGCAGGTGAAACGTCAGAAGAGAATGCTTCTTGAACAAGGCCAATACAGCCTGGAAAAGTCACAGCAACCCATTGATTCTGGCCATGAAAGCTCAACCTCTAAGGATGCCTGCCATAGATGCAGGCAAAACATCAGGAGAGAATGCTTCTGGAACATGGACATACAGCCCGGAAAACTCACAACAACCCATTGATTCTGGCCATGAAAGCCTTTGACAATATAATTCTCTATGAAGTTATATATAAAAGTGTTTCAAGACAGAACTGGCTGCACAACTTATAGATATCTGTTCCTGCGCGATGTGTTAAAAGGAAAAATAAATCCAGTTCAATCACTTCCTTTGAGCAAGCTGCTTAGATTTGCCAGTTTAAGTAACAATATCCTATGTTGCACATCCATGGAAAACATTGGCTGTCAGGTTCTGAGCTGTTTGAGAAGGAACACAATGGAAACACATTGAAATGGCAAAATAATAAAGAGTATTATGGTTGCATAAGCTTCCCAGGGTTTGAACCAGCCGAACAGTATTAGACAAGTTCCAACACTAACACCCCACCCCCAAAAAATTCATAATGGCTTTAGCAATTGCAATTTGGCAATTCTATTGCTGTAGAGCAGGCATGAGCAAACTTTGTCCCTCCAGGTGTTTTGGACTTCAACTCCCACAATTCGGGAGTTGAAGTCCAAAACACCTGAAGGGACAAAGTTTGCCCATGCCTGCTCTACATTAAGCCAACCCAACAGCTAGGAGAGGCCACGGAGACCCTCTGTTATCATTTACCTGTGTCTCCTTTGACATATATGGCTATTATTGTCTAAACAGTGGAAGCCAGAAGCGTTCCGAGAGATCTCCCACGTTCTTTTCTTATTGCATGTGTATCAAGTGCAGTATTAGCTGAAACCTCACTGAGTGTGTTCACCAAATCCCCCCTTCCTGATTTTTCCTCTCCTCCTTTTCCTTCTCATAGCAGTAAAGTAATTACTAGTCTTGCTGGCAATGTAAACATTTCCCCCTCTGTTTTGGAGCGCAGTAGAGTCTTGCTTATCCAACATAAATGGGCCGGCAGAACATTGGATAAGCTAAAATGTTGGATAATAAGGAGGGATTAAGGAAAAGCCTATTAGACGACAAATTATGTTATGATTTTACAAATTAAGCACCAAAACATCATGTTTTACAACAAAACTACAGAAAAAGCAGCTCAATACACGATAATGTTATGTAGTAATTACAGTATTTACGAATTTAGCACCAAAACATTGCAATGTATTGAAACAGCTGTGAATTTGGGCAGGAGGCAGACTGTGTTGGATAATACAGAACGTTGGATGAGCGAAGGTTGGATAAGCGAGACTCTGCTGTATGTGTCAAAATCACATGGCTTTTTTATTCAAAATATATTTACAAATGATTGCCGCTTGTTGTTAATTCCCATTAGTCTAGCCCAAGAGCCATTGAACCAACTGTAAGAATCGAGTTGGACCAAAGATCCATCTAATGCACCTTTTCCAATTTCTAGCAGGGTTCATACTGTTTATCTTCTTCTGTTTCTCATTTATCTTCTGTTTCTCAACTGTAAGAATTGAACCAACTGTAAGGATTAGGTTGGACAAAAGATCCATCTAGTGCACCTTTTTTCCATTTCTAGCAGGTTTCATATCATTTTTCTTTTTAGCACAGAGGTTCTGCTTGGATAGCAAATTCAAAACTATGGTATATTAGAGAAAGACCATTATAAGCTTGTAGTTACCATCACAGCAGTGAATTCTATCCATTAGTAATATGTTGAGTTTCTTTTAATGTGTGAGGAATGTATTCTCAATTTACTCCATAGCCAACTGCCAGTCATTTTCATTAGATTATCCCAATCAATCCTCAATCAACAAAATCAATAAGTGAACCCATCTCCAAGCCTGAATCACCCCATGATATGGCTGTACTTGGTCCAGAGTGAAAACTGATGTGTGGCATCTCTGATTTTATTGAATAAACATAAACATTATAATGCCACAGTAACTATATTACAAAATGGAAACTGTATTATTTTCTATTTCTGCAGGTACTAGATAGTGAACAGTTATTAAAACAATGAATTGCAGCATTAGAGCTAATAAATGTGTTTACACAGGTATGATATGGGGGGACACCTTTTAATATAGTTTTATACTTTTAAGAATGCAGACAACCAGATTGCTTTGATTTTGGCTCTTAAGGTGAAATATTTTGGGATAGAGTCCAGAGTGATAGCAAAGGTTTTTAGGTTGCTTCTATCATACGCTGATAAGGAATGAGTGGCTATTTGACAACATCTGGAAAGTTACATGTTTCCCATCCCTGTTACTTAACTTTATTCTAGACTGAGGCACCATGGTTCAACACAGACAGATTTGACATAATGCAATCCCATTTACTTTTCATATAGGAGGGTTTACAGCAGTGTTTCTCAACCTGGGGGTTGGGACCCCTGGGGGGATCATAAGTGGTTGCCAAAGACCATCAGAAAATACAGTATGGTCATGGAGTTTCAGTGTGGGAAGTTTGGCCCAATTCTATCGTTGGCATGGTTCAGAATGCGCTTTGATTGTAGGTGAACTATAAATACCAACAACTACAACTTCCAAATGTCAATTCTCTTTTCCCCAAACTCTCCCGGTGTTCACATTTGGGTATTTTGAATATTCATGCCAAGTTTGGTCCAGATCCATCATTGTTTGAGTCCACAGTGCTCTCTGGAGGTAGGTGAACTAGAACTCCAAAACTCAAGGTCAGTGCCCACCAAACCCTTCCAGTATTTTCTGTTGGTCATGGGAGTTCTGTGTGCCAAGTTTGATTCAATTCCATCTTTGGTGGAGTTCAAAATGCTCTTTGATTGTAGGTTAACTATAAATCCAAGCAACTAAAATTCCCAAATGACAAAATCAACCCCCACCCCACCAGTATTCAAATCTGGGCATATTGGGTATTTGTAACAAATTTGATCCAGTGAATGAAAATTCATCCTGCATATCAGATATTTCTATTACGATTCATAAGAGTAGCAACTTTACAGTTATGAAGCAGCAATGAAAATAAGTTTATGGTTGGGTGTCACCACAATATGAGGAACTGTATTAAGGGGTTGTGGCATTAGAAAGGTTGAGAACCACAGGTTTACAAGAGTTTTTTAAAAACATAATTGGTGACGTTTCAGAAAGGCATTCCTGTCGTTTTCCCCTTGGCACAAGATCATGTACAGCAGAAATGAACAGAAGCTAGAGCAGGATCTATTGTAATTGAACAATGATTTCTAATTTCCACATCCTTTCACAGTAGCAACAACAAACTGATATCTCTTGCTAGATTTTTCAGTGGAAGGGACTTTAGCAAATCCCTGAGCTCAGAACGTGTATGTATGTAGGTGGGGGATTGTATACCTGGCTCTGGGTAGAGAATCTAATGACGTTAGCAAAAAACAAACAAACAATGTGAAATAGATCTGCTTGCACCTAGAATAAATAAATAATGGAACAGACAAGCTGCTTGTGGTGTGCTCTTGACTGGAGAGTTTGCTGAAAAGCCAGAGGGAAGGCTCCATTATCAATTCCCCAAGTGTTAGCCTCTTTCATGTTTCACCAGTACATCTTCCTGTTTTGATTTTGATTGAAAAAACAATCTTATTGGACTACAACTCCCAGAATCTGCAAATCAGTGTGACCAGTAAGCATGATAGATTGGGGGCTCTAGGAGTTTATGCCCACCCAGTTACTCTCCCAAACTCTTTGGGCAAAATTTATAGGGGTTTTTTGCTGGTTTGGTCCAGTTGCACTAACTTGTTTTACCTGCAAACCTATTGTATGCCCTTGTGTGAACGTGGTCAGCAGTGTCCTGTGATTGCACATTGTGGTGGACAAGTTCTTTGGTACAATATAGTGCTTTGTAAACCATTTCACTATATAACCTTTGGTGAGCTGCACTGGATCTGGCAGTTGCATGTCAACTTGCTAGCCTCAAGGTACAATCTGCAAGCCACTTCACTTCAGAATGGGTTAGCCCAGGTATGGGCAAAATTCGGCCCTCCAGGTGTTTTGGACTTCAACTCCCACAATTCCTAACAGCCTCAGGCCCCTTTCTTTAAATGGCTGAGGGGGGAAAGGAAAGGTCCTGGGGCTGTTAGGAATTGTGGGAGTTGAAGTTCAAAACACTTGGAGGGCCGAAGTTTGCCCATGCGTGGGTTAGCCCAATTCTCCTTCACTTCCTTTACTTGCAGTTTCTTTTCAATGTGAGCAGCATGCGTTCTAACACAATAGTGTTTATAAGGTGGCTGTGTTCACTTCTCAAAGAGCTTCAGGTACTAATAATCTGGGTAATCATTACAATAACTCTGAAGGGAGCTAATGTCAGCTTTGTTTTACATGAGGGGAACTTCAGCCTGAGGAATAGCAACTTCCTTAGGACTTGTATTAAGATCAAATTGGTAAATCTGTCATCTTTATACTAAGGTACCCTAAAAACTAACAAATGTATGAAAACATAACATTTTGTGGTCGTGCTATAATAAATTTGTTAGTTTTCCAAGTGTCGCCTGTTTCTGTATTGTTTCTGATGGAACACAAGAGCTGATCTTCATCATTTCCTTAAACAAACAGTAAGATACTCTTTTTTTCCTGAGGTCTGTTTTATGCACGTAGTAGACTAACCAAAAACATGTACAGTCGAACAGCCAGAGAACACTAACACTGCTTGTAAAGAGTCAGTTTGAGGGCATTTTAATGCAAAAAAGGGAAATACTGTACAGTGACAGAAGGCCATAACAGACCAACTATTTAAATTTTTAACTTTCTTTAATTGGAAGAATTATCCTGGGTAAATCAGTCTTCTTTGATGTTACGACTGTGTCCTTTTTTGAGGAGGGGCTTGTAACATTGTGGCTCTTTACTCACCATGTAATATGTAACAAACCAAGTAAGCTTCACTGAACTTTGTCCATGAATGTGGAGTATTCAGAATAAATTGCTTTTTTGTTGTTTCATTGCCTTTCTCTTCATTGTTCACTGGAATCAAAGCAAGTGGTGCATTGGGGAAAAACGTTCTTGCTGTGAAAGTGAAGGAACTACTAAGGTAAGTTGAACCAGTGCAGTGTGGTGTTTTGCATGTTTGACTGTGACTCCGGAGACCGACCAAGGTTCAACCCTTGGTTGAGTCAGTCCCATATCTTCAGCACGAGAAAGATCCTTAAGGTTGTTATAAGCTGGGAGCAACTTGATGGTATGCAACAAAACCTTAGGGGGGTTGTGATAATGTAGTGCTAGATTTCCTGATTGTGGAACTGGCCAAAGATGAGCACAACAAACATGAGCCTTGGATTTCAGGAAAGTTGATTTATAACATTGAGGGAAATACTGGCTGCCACTCTGCTACCAAGCACAATTCAAAGTGCTGGCTTTAGCCTATAAAGCCCTTAATGGTTCTGACCCTGTTTACCTGTCTGAACGTTTCTCCCTCTAAGAGCCAGCTAGAAGGTTAAGATTGTCTGAGAAGGCCCTGCTCTTGGTCCTGCCTCTTTCACAGGTGCGGTTGGTGGGGGCAAGAGATAGGGCCTTTTCAGTGGTGATTCTCCCTAATGAGGTCAGATCAGCCCCCTACCTCCTGACCTTCAGGAAAAGGCTAAAGACATGGATGTGTGATTGTTTGGTTAGTAACCCAGTAGAGAATATGAAATAGTACAATGACAATTTGGAACAGCCATGAACTATGATTTTGGATAATGTTTTTAAATAAATGAAAAGTCTCCCACAAGGATGGTAATACATCAAAACATCCAGGCATCCTTGCAGAAAGCCAATTCTCTCACAGCAGAAGCGACTTGCAGTTTCTCAAGATGCGCCTGGCATGAAGAAAAAAGTTTGAAAACATGTAAATATGAGTAGATCAATAAGTACTGCTTTGGTGGTAAGGAAATGGAGATGAGCACCACCCCACAGAGTCGGACACAACAAAAGGCGTACCTTTACCTATATATATATAAATATATCATATATATTATTATCATATTATCATCATTATATATTACCCATCATAATAATATATTATAAATTATTATTTATACACAATTATTAATATATTATCACCATCATATATTATCCATAACAGTAATTTATGATTTATATATAATTTATATCATAATAAATATAAATTAATAATAAATATCACTATTATGTATCATAATTTATTATTTATATATAACACACACACACATGCATATATATATATCTCATGATATATTAACCATAATAATTTTATTAGTATTATTATTAGTATTATTATTATGTACATATTAGCCATCACCTGCCACGCGTTGCTGTGGCCCAGTCTGGTGACCTGGAAAATAAAGTAATGTGAAAGTGTTGGTTTCTAATACATGTAATTTCTTTCTGCTTGTGGGTAAGCAGTATTTCTTGCTGTTTCTTTGTCAGTGTTGATGTGGAGATTGTTTGATTTACCTACTCTGGAACAGGCAACATATCATTGTCCTTCTTTAGGGGTCCCTTTCAAATCTAGGATACTATGTGTGTGTGTGTGAATAATATATATCTATCTGTATCTATGGCTGGATGGCTCTTTGTCAGGAGGGCTTTGATTATATTTTCTTGCCCTGGTGAAGGGTGTTACTGGGTGGCCTTAAGTATTGGTCATGGGGCTCTGTGTGGTAAGTTTGCCCCGATTTTGTCGTTCGTGAGGTTCAGAATGTACTTTGAGTGTAGGTAAACTATAAATCCTAGTAACTACAACTCCCAAATGTCAAGGTCTATTTCCCTTAAACTCCATCTGTTGGGTATATGGAATATTCATGCCAAGTTTGGTCCAGATCCATCATTGTTTGAGTCCAAAGTGCTCTCTGGATGGAGGTGAACTACATCCAGAGATTCCAAACTCATGGTCAATGCCCACTAAACCCTTCTAGTGTTTTCTGTTGGTTGTGGGACTTCTGTGTGCCACGTTTGGTTCAATTCCATCACTTGGTGGAGTTCAGAATTTCTTTGATTGTAGGGTAACTATAAATCCCAGCAACTACAACTCCCAAATGACAAAATCATAGCCACTCCTTGGGTTAGTAGGTGTCTGGTGGCCAAATTTGGCGGGATTTCTTTCATTGTTTTTTTTATTTTTAAGGTACTCATTATGACCAGAGATATATATATATATATATATATATATATATATATATATATATATATATATGAGTCATCATATATTACCCATCATAATATATTAAATAATTATTTTTATATAACAATTATTAATACACACTATGACCATTATATATTCTCCATCATAATATAATAAATTATTATTATAATTGGCGCAGTGGGTTAAAGCACTGAGCTGTTGAGCTTGTTGATTGAAAGGTCGCAGGTTCGATTCCGGGGAGCGGCGTGAGCTTCTGCTGTCAGCCCTAGCTTCTGCCAACCTAGCAGTTCGAAAACATGTAAATCTGAGTAGATCAATACGTACTGCTCCAGCGGGAAGGTAACGGCACTCCATGCAGTCATGCCGGCCACATGACCTTGGAGGTGTCTACGGACAACGCTGGCTCTTCGGCTTAGAAATGGAGATGAGCACCACACCCCAGAGTCAGACATGACTGGACTTAATGTCAGGGGGCTACCTTTACCTTAATATAGTATATCATCATGATATATTATCCACCATGGGCACATCATTCCTGCAGAAGGAAATATTTATGTTTCAATGGCTTGCCTTTATTTGGAAGAAACTAGTTCAGAAGCCAGTATTCACTCTAGAAGTTGGGCAGAACACTTGAATGTCATTGCTTGACGTCATTAACGAGCGCCGATAACATTGCTTGACGTCCTTAAAGTGCGCTGTGTCAATAAGGTGCCTCTCATGCAAACACTCTACGCATGCGCTATGGCAACCAACCTGCCTCTCATGCAAACACTCTGCGCATGCGCTGTGGCAACCAACCTCTCAGCACGGTGCTCCTTGCTTTAAGGTCCGGGTGAAGCCTTGTCCTTGTAGAGATAAAACTATCCCCTCTCACGCACATATATCTATCTAGGTATATATGTGTGTGTGTGTATAAATGTGTACGGATGTATGTATATTCTTTCCTATCTGATGGATGTCTATTCTTTCCTATCTGTACACTTCGCCCGGCCCTTTTCTCCCCGGGGAGAGTGTTTCCGCCCGGAGGCGGATAGAGGCCGGACGCTCCTTCTGTGAGCGGGTCTGCGGCCTTCCTCCCGCCTCATGGCTTTCAACTTCGGGGCCGCTGCCAGCGCTGCCGCCGCCCCGAACCCCGCGGGTGAGTCAGAGAGAAACAGGGAGAGAGCCCGGAGGGAAGGGAGGAATGAGGAAGGGAGAATGGTTGCTGTGTGTGCTCTTAAGGCCAGGGTCACTAGGCTGCTGTGAGTCTTTCGGGCTGTATGGCCATGTTCCAGCACTGTTCTCTCCTGACGTTTCTCCCACATCTATGGCAGGCATCCTGAGAGGTTGTGAGGTTTGTTGGAAACTAGGCAAGTGGAGTTTATATATCCAGGGTGGGAGAAAGAACTCTTTTCCGTTGGAAGCAAATGTGAATGTTGTTCTGTTGCTATTGCCCAGCTTGCTTAGCACTGAATAGCCTTGCAGCTTCAAGGCCTGGCTGCTTCCTGCCTTTGTTGGGAAGTGTTTGTTGGCCGGCCCTGATCCAAGAAGCCCTCCATTCAGATATTGCCTCACGTGAACTATATGGGCAGTGTGAAGTCTCGGCCTGTTTACCTCTCTGTTTGTTCCCTGTAGTTAGACTGCTCCATTCTGTTAAGTTTTAGAGTAGGAGCTTAGGCTCCCCCTATAGGCCGAGCTCTTTGGTTCAGCCCATTCTGCCTCAGAGCCTGGTGAAAGACTTTTTGGCTCCATTCCTTTTGGTCATAGTTTATAGATAGTTGCCAGAAAAGTGTCTGGTCTGGCTTGCAGTCCGTACAGGCCATCCTTATCACATATTTGCCTATAGATAGATAGTTCATACACAGTACATATATTTGCCAAAGCTTATAGATAAATAGTTCATATATAATACATATTTGCTTTAGAGTTTATAGTAGATGTTATAAAGAATAGATAATATATGCTTCATAGAATTGTTGATGCTGTTGATCCTGTTTGTTGCATTGTTATGTTTTAATTGCAATGACACTGTTTGATAATTGTACCATGTAAACCGCATTGAGTCGCCTGTTTGGGCTGAAAAATGCGGTATAGAAATAAAGCAAACTGAATGAATGAACAACAACAACAACAACAAGAGTTTATAGTTTATAGAATACTTACCTCATAGATTAAAATATACAATAGTTAATCGTTATATATGCCATAGTTATAGCACACACTTGCCATAGTTTATAAAATACTTACCTCATAGAAATTTTAGTTTGTTACCTCAGAGTTTATATTTCACTGTTCTAACACCATCATAATCAAACTGTACTTTTATACCTTGATTATTTAGTAAACAATTGTTGAACTTAATCTTGTTTGTAGAGTTTTATTTTGGGGGAATTATAGTAATATAGGGCATACCGATGGTCACTTGGAAAATAGCCAGACACATTTAGTTTCTCATTAGATCTTCCTGGTGTGCCATCATAGGCAGCCTTCTAGTTTCAGGCCTCCACCCTTTGAAATTAGAAATTATCAGACATAATAATAGAATTGAAGAATAAGGAAACCTCAGAAACAAATCTCGACAAAATAATAAAATGGAAAGTAGAGAGGGAGAAAGGAATCATGGGATTTATATATAACACAATCACAGAAATACAATACAACACAAAATCTACCCTAATAGAAGTCTGGAAGGAGGAATTAAGTTGCAGTGAGAGAGAAATAGACAATTGGATGAATTCAATCAATAAAATAAAACACCTAAAGATTAAAGAAATGCAATGAAAAATACTGACAAAATGGTACAGAACTCCTGTGCAACTGCCGCATATCACAAAAACGTGCCCAAAATTATGTTGGCACAACTGTGGTAAAATAGGAACATATGCCCACATGTGGTGGGAATGTGAAAAAATCCAAAAGTTCCAAGAAATGATCAGGAAGGAAATGGAGGAGCTATTAGGGATCAAGATAGAATGGAATAAGGCCCAATTTTTCACTCAGAAATTTGAAAGTAAAGGGGAATATAAGTAAAGTGAGGAAATAATAAAACATATGATAGAGGCAATTAAAGCCTCAGTGGCCCTGGGCTGGAAAGACCACAAGAAATTGGATACAAAAACCTGGTATAAATATTTAGCAGATTACCTTCTTCAAGATTATATTAGCGAAAGGAAAAGTTACTATATGACGGGTCAAAGCAAAAGGACATGGAAAGCAAAATGGAAGGGTCTCATATATAGAATAAAGGAGAAAGATAAATATATGGTGTTGAATAAAACTATTCTCATGATTGAACAATTGCCATAAACACAGCTAAAGTACTTATTTGTTCCCAAGAGGGGGGGTGTGTGTGGTGGTGGCGGGATTGGGGAAAATACTGGTATTTTGAATGTTACTTTCAAAGATGGTATGTTTCTATGTATTATACAATAATAATTTTTTAAAAAAAATCAGACATAATAATAATAATAATAATAATAATAATAATAATAACATAAATGCACAGTAGAGTAACTTATTAGCAGCATCATGACCCAGCACCAGTAGCCCAAAGTGATAAAAAGAAGAAAATAATATGGTTACACTATTTACAAGAACAAGGCTTCTGTAACACAAAGTTCTTTATACTTCCTTCGTTGCTTCCACGCTGGGCTTCTTTCTCATTCAGAGAAAGAAGCTATTACAGCGCTTCCTCTCACACCTCTCACACAGGAGCTTCACACTTGGAATGCTCCCTGCTGCTGGGGCTGCTTTCTTCAAAGGGCGGAAAGTGTGCTGGCGGCCGGGGAAGGTTTTTACAAGGCTCTTGTGCAAACAGAGTGGCAGGAACTGGATCCCCCCCCCCCCCCCCCCCCCCGCTTCTTGTGCTTTCCCTCACCCGCTTTCTGACAGTGGAGGAGCCAGGACTCTGGGAGGGGAGGATGTGTAAGCCGTAGACCTCCTCCTCCTCCCTCCTTCGCTGCTGCATCTCTCACTCGCACTATCTCATGCATGCGTTCCCTTCATGAATTCTGACCCATGATGCACAACAATCATAGGGTCCCAGCTATCATACTTTTGCCAATATGGGATTTTATTCAGCTATGTGGAAGAGGCCCAAGATCAGTGATTCTCAACCTGTGGGTCCCCAAATGTTTTGACCTTTAACTCCCAAAAATGCTAACAGCTGGTAAACTCACTGGGATTTCTGGGAGTTGTAGGCCAAAACACCTGGGGTTCCACAAGCTGAGAACCACAGCCCTAGATACAAGTAAAGCAAGGGGGGTTAACAAGTTGAATAACACTTTTGTTACGGCTTTGTGTCTAGAACATATAAAACCCCACTTTATTACAAAGTTAATCATTTCCGAATTCTCTGAAATATTCAAAACACTGCGCTCTTTTACTTTGAAAGACTTTTAAAAATACTCTTGGTGTAACAACTGGCAGTAAGTTTCATTTTATCTACAGAATTAGAAACAGAAATTCTTTCTTCTAATTAGCAACACCTGCTTGATATAAAATGGTACCTTTTCCTTCCTTTGCTTCTCTTTTCTCATTTCTCTCAATCAAATAATAGTTTAACTGTTTTGATGCTTAATTTCTTTCTAATACTGTGTTGCTTTCTTTCTGCTTTCCTCTCCATATATAAACTCCCTCCTCCCCCATATAAACATCTCTAAAAATGGGCTTCATCTGAGAATCACATGTGTTTTTCAGGTATATAGAAAGATAGATTTGTTTCTGTTCATAGTACTTAAACCAGTTTACATCTTAGACTGTAAGAAATATGGTATACTTGGCAATAAAGTTCATTTTCCCCCATGGAATTGGAAACAGAATGCCCTTCTTCTAGTTAACAACATTTGCTTGATATAAAAGTGGTGTCCTTTGCTTCCTGTTCTTCTGCTTTCTCTTTTCTTGTAATCAAAAATTAGTTTTAACTCTTTAGATGCTTGATTTCTCACTAACACTGTGTTGCTTTCTTTCTGCTTCCCACTCGTCAGGATTTGGTGGGCTTGAAACTGCAAACTCCACTGCTCCTGGGTTTAATTTTGGGGGTTTCGGATTAACTGCTAACCCTGCAGTGAATTTTAATATTGGGAATTTTGGTGTTTCAACTACCTCGACGCCGCCATTCAATTTTGGTAACAGTTTGGCAAGTGCAGGTAGAGAATGCACTCAAGTGGTGTCTGTAATTATGTTGTTGCTGAGAAGAGTCCAAGAATTCATTTCTAGCCCAGATGGGGTCTGATCCTATGCCAAGAAATGTCCAAAAATCTATGGGTCCCGCTTCAAAGCAGTGTATTTACTGACCGAAGTTGAAGGGAAAGACTTCCTCTGTATTTACCTATTCTGAAGTTATTTAGTGAAATGCTGACTTTATCAACTGAGACTGGATGACTGATAGCAGTTTCTTCCAAAACAAAACGAGCCCAATTGTCCTAGCATCCTGGCAGTTTAAATCCCTTATATAGAGGCTGCACATAGAGATGTAAAATTATGAATATTTAGTAAATGGTTCTGAGCACCTGCAAAGTTAATGTTTAAAATGCATTTTCCTTTTCTTGAATTCTTGGACTCTACAGCATACATGTTTTCCCTCATTCCTTTGTCTCTTCATTGGATTCCAGTCATTATGAACCTACCACAATTTATCAAGGTTTTGTGGAAAAGCAAATTTTGTACAATGAGCTCAAAAGAAAACTATAGTCCTCACTTTTGGACTTTCAGCTTTATGCTAATTTGGACTTTCAGCTTTATGCTAAAGTCTCCAGATTTTTACACACTGAGCTGTTAGTAGCGGGATGATTGATTTCCCAGTTTTAGCTGAGTTCTAATACCATACTAATGTTTAGAATTTCAAATATGTTTAAGTTTAGCAGCTAGATCATACAGCTGCTCGTATATAAAATTATAAACATTCCATAGTCCCATTGTTTTCACATTGCATTATGCAACAGTTTTGTATTTTGTGCTATATTCCTCTTATGTTAGATGTTAGTTCAGATAACTTGTTTGCTCTGTGACTGGACAGAATTTCTTCCTCACTTCTGCTTTCTGTCAGTTGAAAATTTCATTTGGAGAATCTGTATTAAGGGAAGACCATGTAACCTAACCATGCTGGGTTGTAGTAGTTACCACTGTCATATTACAGGGTTTATTTTAAAAAAAAATTGTAGGTGTAATTAAAAGCATAGTTCTGTCATGCACAAAGAAGTAGCTGAAAATTCTAATAGGTTTAGATGATTCCGGATTAGCAGGATCAATGCATTTGGCACTTACACCCCAAGTCGATACAAGTTGTATGCTGTTCATTCAAATCAACTAGCACAGACATGGGCAAACTTTGTCCCTCCAGGTGTTTTGGACTTTAATTTCCACAGTTCCTAACAACTGTTAGGCTATTAGGAATGGTGGGAATTGAAGTCCAAAACACTTGGAGGGCTGAGTTTGCCCATGCTTGGATTAGCAGGATCAATATAGTTGATGGTGTCAAAGACCATGTTGTGTCAAAGACAGATAACTCCATTAATATTAATAGAAATTGTATTTATGGAGTCCTTCCTAGATCAGGTGAAGCTGTTTAATGAGTTGCCTTGTTCCTATTTAGACATATAAGGAGGAAAAATATTCTACTATACATAGTTTGCAAGACAATAATCTATACATGTAAACTGTTTTTGTGTCATTGGTGTCTGTAGCCACATGATAAATACTGACGTGGTACAGTAGTGTTTAAGGATAGATTTTTTAAAATTGCTTGTTCTACTTCAACTGGAAAAGGTGATCAGTATTTCATCCAACCCCTGATGAAGGCAGAGCTAAAGCTGACCAGCTTCACACCATATTAGCATGTTTCCAGAAATATAACAACACAAGCCTTGCTCCTGTCCTGGCCAGATTCTATTGTTCTTTGTATCAGTGCCAAAAGTCAAAGGTTTTTCATCACCACCATCAATTTATCAAAAAAATAAATTGTGTGCATTAGGGAGATTGGTTATTAGTGTTTAGGGGATGTCCATAGGACATAGGAGAGCTGGCAGTCATGTCTGTCTAGAAAAATAATTACATGTGCAGAAAAATAATTACATGTGCAGTAGTTCAAGTTTTATGTAACTATGAAATAAGATTACTTGTTTTAGTGTTGCTTACTTTTTCAGTGGAATAGCCCTCACTTTTAATAAGGATACCGTTATGTGTGTGAGGTGTTTCTGGATCATATCAGCTGCATCCATTTGTTACCATCTCACTTCCTTCAAACCTTTCCAGCATGTGAGCATCAAACGTTTTTGCATTTTGAAATCCCAGACCTCCCTTTTGACCTGTATGTTTGGTTCATCAGGGGCCTTTGGCGGGTTTGGGACAACAACCACCGCAGGCGGATCTACCTTTAGCTTCTCAGCTCCTACCAACACAGGTACCACTGGTAAGAGACCATTGTTTTGGTTGCAGATTAGTTATTTTTCTGATTGCTAGATGGGAAGGGTTAATCTTTGCAATTGTTGATTCTGTTTTTCCCCTATTTCTTCTTTCAAGGGATTTTTGGTGCGACCCAAAACAAAGGTTTTGGATTTGGTACTAGCTTTGGGACAGCAACAGGCACCGGTACTGGCCTTGGCACAGGTTTGGGGACAGGCTTGGGATTTGGTGGTTTCAACACTCAACAGCAGCAACCAAGTAAGTATGTCAAGGCAAATTCTTTTCGTATGTTGGACTTAATGCCTTTATCTTCTTCCTTCTTGTGCCTGAGGTTACAGCTACCTTTTCATCCTTGTAACTGGTAATCACCCCTCAGGTAAAGAGATGGAATTGTTCGACTTAGTCCTTCCTTCTAATTATTTGTGCCTGAGGACCCTTGGCACTTTCTCAGAGCTACCTTTAAATGCCAAGGTTGTCTTGGCAGTTGAAACCCTTATCAGGAGATTCTGGTGTAAATGAGTTTGGGGGCCTCTGCTGATACGGAGAAGATACATACTCTTTTCCCCCAATTCCAATCACTGTACACAGGATACCCAGAGCAGCTTTGTATTGAGCCTTTAATCCTATATGTTCATTGCCGGGCCAACATAGGACAGAGGAGAGATTTTTATAGGTAGCTGGACAATTTGGAAAAAATAAGCCATTGAAATACATGCTGCACTTGTACATGTCATTTGTGTGCCTCTGTAAACATCAGTCTTTTTATCCACTTTTCAGCACTTGGAAGCCTCTTCAGTCAGCCGGCCCAGGCCCCTGTCCAATCCAACCAACTCATAAACACAGCAAGTGCTCTTTCTGCGCCCACTCTTTTGGGAGATGAGCGGGATGCCATTTTGGCCAAGTGGAACCAGCTGCAGGCCTTTTGGGGCACAGGCAAAGGATATTTCAACAGTAACATCGCCCCAGTGGAATTTTCACAAGAAAACCCATTCTGTAGATTTAAGGTATGATTGAACTGTCTTTTCTATCTGGGTCCCAATTAATTTGACATGGTTGGCCAGTGAGATACCTCTGATTTCTTTGAGGCATTTTGTGGACCATTACATGGGGTACCTGTTACGTTTAACATCCCTCTGGTGTTGTATTAGTGCAGAAAAAAAGTGATTGAATGCCTTTTTCAACTCAAGATCTCGTTTTCTTCACAGGCGGTAGGCTACAGCTGCATGCCCAACAACAAAGACGAAGATGGCTTGGTAGCATTGGTTTTCAACAAAAAGGAAGCAGAGGTCCGAAGCCAGCAGCAACAGCTTGTGGAATCATTGCACAAACTCTTAGGTTCAAATCAGACTCTCACCGTAAATGTTGAAGGGGTGAAGACAATGCCAGATGACCTGTAAGTTAACTGTATAGAACATTGATTGTATACATAAATAACCTAATTGTAACGAGAAAGGTTTACTACCTTCATATATCTGTGTCTTTCATTGGCAAGCAAACATTAATGCTCTGTTTATGCAGTTTTGCCCTCCCATCACCATAGAAAACATTTTTGAGTTGCCAGAATGTTCACCTCCACCCATTTAGTGGCTATTTGCTTTCTGATTAAGAGGTGTTTGGGCAGTACATAGCTGCTCTCACCAGGTCTGACTTGCGACTTTCTTGTGGCTATATTCTTCAGCCTATTAGCCTAGCCAGTGGCCTAAGAACGCAGGTGAACAAAGTGTAGCCTGTGGTCCAAATGCAATCTCCCAGGCCCGGTTTCATTGGCTGTAGGATCCTAGGATTTTAAAAAATACATTTTCCAAATGCCTCCTACATTTGCCACAGTTTGGTTCCATTGGGTTATTTTAGATCCAGTAGATGCCTTTTTAATAATAATGAGCTATAAACAAGAAGAGGCTGTTGGGCAAGTGGGCTTATTAACAAAAGACCCTCTCCATAAATGCACAGCAGAGTAACTTATTAGCAGCATCGTGACCCAGCACCAGTAGCCCAAAGTGATAAAAAGAACAAAAACACACAGACCAATGTTAACTTTTCCTTTGGAGGCTTTTCTTTGTAATAAAATAATATGGTCACCGTATATTCTGGCGTATAAAACTACCCCAAGAAAATCTTCTCAAAAGTCAGGAGTCGTCTTATACGCGGGAGTAGCCTTATGCATGGGAGTCATCTTATATGCGGGAGTAGTCATCTTATAGAGTGGGTGCTGAAACTTCCAATCCGTATTGGAGAATCTGTGGTTGCTGTATATTGTGGGAGGAGCTTAAAAATGGCAGTGGCTGCGTCCCTGCCATATGCAGCGACTGTATGAAAGCATTATGGGCAACGCTGTACAAGTATGGTAGAAGAAAATTCATTCATCAGGATTTGTGGACTTAATATGGTCCTGATGGTGAGGTGAAGGGGCGTCTCACCGGGAAGATGGAAGAGAAGGGCAGAGCAAGCTGCAGGCGTCCGGGGCACCCGGGCTATGGAAAAAAGAGATAGAGTGGTTCTGGGCCCAGAAAAACATAACTCTTTTGTCTGTCTGGCCCACCCTTGTATCCTATTACCATTCCTCCTCCTCTGCCTCTCAGATCTCGCTCCTGAAGACTGCAGTGAAGTGGTGCAGGTGCGCATGTGTGAGATCTGAGAGGCAGAGAAGGAGGTACAGTAATAGGAAAATTACCGTATTGAAATGAAATCTGATTCTTTAAAAATTTTATTTGGTATGTGTTGGAAGAGGGGTAGTCTTATATGGTGAGTATATCCTGAACTCTATATTTTAACTGGAAAAGTTGGGGGTCGTCTTATCCGCCCAGTCGTCTTATATGCCGGAATATACCGTATACTATTTACAAGAACATAGTTTCTGTAACACAAAGTTCTTTATACTTCCTTCGTTGCTTCCACGTTGGGCTTCTTTCTCATTCAGATAAACAGCTTTGTGATCACAGAGCTACCTCTCACACAGGAGCTTCACACAGTAGCTTTTTACACAGCTTTACACACAAGGCCTTAACCTGGGGCTTCTCTCACCGGGCCTTCTCAAGCAGGCTTTCTCACACTCAGCCTTCTCATAGACTAAGGCCTACCTCACACTGTGAGGCTTTCTCACAGACTGAGGCTTTTCTTCCACTGAGGTTTACCTCATACTGACTGCTATTAAGCTACAGACACACCTGCTTATACAGAACTGCAGCTTTTGCTGATTTATTGCATCCATTTAATCCTTTCAGTGTTTGATTCACATTTTTTTTTGTAATTAAAAATACCTAGTTAATTTTTAAAATTTCTGATGTCTGTTCACTTCTTGTTATTAAAAAAGGTCTCTCTTGAGCCTAAAAAGGGCTAAAGGCAGAATGAAACCATGGTGAAAATGCCCCACACACCATTAAGGAGGGTTAATCAAGGAGGTGCATATGCTGCCCATTAAAGGCTTTTGGGGGCACTAATGAAGCCCTCCAGTCTTACACAATCACCCATCACTTTGGTTAGTTTTATCATTACAAGCTCTGGGGGCAGGTTAGCTGTGCCAAGTGTTCTCACAACTGAAAAGTTTTTTTTTACTTGATTGATAGCCTTTATTGACACATTCAACGTAGTGCTTAAGTCCCCTTTTTCCTTCAGATGAAAATAACTCTCTCCCTATTGGCATTGGACATCGCTGCCATTGTTACAATATCCTACAGTTGTGGCATGTGGAAGAGTGGAAGCTATGATTCCATGAATGTGAAATCTAAAAGAAATCAGTGCATAAACTCCTCTATTGCTCTCCTAGGACTGAAGTAATCATCTATGTGGTTGAGCGGTCACCAAACGGGACTTCCAGGCGAGTCCCAGCTACCACTCTCTATGCACACTTTGAACAAGCAAATATCAAAAGCCAACTGCAGCAGCTTGGAGTTAGCCTGACCTTGGCAAGAACAGAGCTGTCGCCTGCACAGGTCAAGCAGCTGCTCCAGCATCCTCCCGCAGGTACTGCATGCTTCAGACAACTAAACTATTAGCTAGCCAGTCATGGGCAAACTTTGGCTTTAGCAGCTGAAGGGGGAAAGGAAAGGGCCTGAGGCTGTTGTAAATTGTGGGAGTTGAAGTCCAAAACACCTGGAGGGCCAAAGTTTGCCCATGCCTGAGCTAGATGACATGCTAGGGCTGTTGCTTCAGGAAACACACCTTCTGATTGAAGAAGTACATTTGGACAGAGCCTCATTCTGGTGCTTTGTTGCACCTCAGAAATAGAAAACTGAGCAGAGGAAGCTGTATCTCAAATTCAATGCCAGAGACAATCTTCACTGGTATCTCTTTTTCCTTCCTTGCAGGCGTAGACCCTATCATTTGGGAACAGGCCAAAGTGGATAATCCTGATCCTGAAAAGTGAGTAAGCCAGCTGGCAAAGTAACTTTTAAGAAGTGTGCTGTTTCCTGCCTTTTTGAGGGAGGGATAGAAAAAGTAATTTTCTTAGAACCAAGCTCATTGTAAAGACTACAATACTCAAAGGGAATAGCTGGAAGATGGACAAGGATATATAAGGAGCCCCCGGTGGCGCAGTGGGTTAAAGCACTGAGCTGCTGAGCTTGTTGATCGAAAGGTCGCAGGTTCGATTCCGGGAAGCGGCGTGAGCTTCCACTGTCAGCCCTAGCTTCTGCCAACCTAGCAGTTCGAAAACATGCAAATGTGAGTAGATCAATAGGTACCGCTCCAGCGGGAAGGTAACGGCGCTCCATGCAGTCATGCCGGCCACATGTCCTTGGAGGTGTCTATGGACAACGCTGGCTCTTCGACTTAGAAATGGAGATGAGCACCAACCCCCAGAGTCAGACATGACTGGACTTAATGTCAGGGGACAACCTTTACCTTAGGACATGGATATCTGCACCAAAAGGAACACTTAATGACTGAACAGAATTTACATGAGGGTTTGGAGGTCTGACTGTCTCCTCGTATTGAAATCTACCACACCAGGGAGGAGCTCTGCTCAATCTCCATATTGAGGGCGGTTTTAAATAATTGAGTTTACTTACACATCAGCCATTTGTATTCTGGTATATACAATTTCCTGAGTTGTACTGTACACCTGAAAATTAGGAAGAACTTTCTAACTGTGAGAGCTGTTCAGCACTGGAACTCTCTGCCCTGGAGTGTGGTGGAGGCTTCTTCTTTGGAGGTTTTTAAACAGAGGCTGGATGGCCATCTGTCGGGTGCTTTGCATGCGATTTTCCTGCTTCTTGGCAGGGGGTTGGACTGGATGGCCCACGAGATGTCTTCCAACTTTCTGATTATATTATTCTACCTTTTCTAAACTTTTGAATGAGATTTGAGTTTACTGAGCCTGTAAACCATGATTCAGTAAGTGAACCAAGGTGTTCCTCACTGGAGACTGTCAAAATTAATACACATTGTTCCAAATGGTCATATGGTTACTTAGTATCCATTTGTGATAATTCTAAACATGTTTATTTGTGGTGACCTGTACATGCATGCCGATCATCATTTGCGATATTTCTTCATTACTTTTCTGGATAACCTCAAATACAGTACCTTTCAGGGGGATCCATTTATATATTTTTTTCAACTGAAATTCAACAAATTTATGGCTGCCTAATCAGAGAAATTGAGTGGTATACATCTTTGCATGATGCAGGCCAAAGAAATTTGAATTTAACAATGACCAAAAAAGGGTTGGGTTCCTGTGAGCTTTCCGGGCTGTCTGGCCACGTTCCAGAAGCATTCTCTCCTGATGTTTCACCCACATCTATGGCAAGCATCCTCAGAGGTTGTGAGGTTTGTTGGAAACGAGGCAAGCGAGGTTTATATATCTGTGGAATATCCAGGGTGGGAGAAAGAACTCTTGTCTGTTTGAGGCAAGTGTGAATGTTGCAATTGACAACCTTGATTAGCATTAAATAGCCTTGCAGCTTTGAAGCCTGGCTGCTTCCAGATTCTTGTCCTGTTTTCAAAGGGTTCTTTTTTAAGAAGTTGGAACAAGAAATTAATCTCTTTTTTCTTTTTGTTTGTTTTCTGTCCATTGCTGTAAAGGGCTAGCGTCTGGTTTTATATCCTTCACTTTGCAGAGAAAATAACGCATCACTTCCTTTTCTGTAGGTTAATCCCTGTGCCAATGGTTGGCTTCAAAGAACTCTTGAGGAGGTTAAAAGTCCAAGACCAAATGACAAAGCAGCATCAAACTAGATTAGATGTGAGTCTCATTTTTTCCCCCTCCACACCTTGTGAAATAGAGCTGAATAAAAGCATTTGCAATGTGTTTTACCATGTTATTCTTGCATAAAATGTCATCTGAAGGGCCAGTATGCAAAGAGCTCTTTCTTTTAGCTAGAAAAATACCCCTGAATAATTTTGTTAGTCAATTTGTAAGTCTAATCAGTTATAAGGACTACAAAGACTTAAATAGTGCTGTGTGTTTAAAACGTCTTTATTCCTGTTGAGCAACTCAGCAGATTTCTATTTGTCTTTAGATAATCTCAGAAGATATAAGTGAGCTTCAGAAAAACCAGACGACAACAATGGCCAAAATAGCTCAGTACAAAAGGAAACTTATGGATCTTTCTCACAGAACCTTACAGGTAAGGCATAGCTTTCCTATATGGGAAAAGAAGATTAAAATTGCTGAGAATTTAGGAAACTTAGCTTCAGTGAACTGAAGACCCAACTCTTCTGACATTTGCCCAGAAACTAAACCCAGCCAGTTTTAATTTGTGAATGTTAACTTGCATTTTACCGGTAAATTTTAATCTGTTTTGTTTTGCCTCGCTGTTTTAACTATTATGTACCTTGCCTCAAGGTGCAAAGAGAAATTGGTAATATATAAATAAATACGTTGTTGTTGTTGGCTATGTTGAGGCTATCATACTGTACTTTGGCTCTTGGTTCTGAACTTGCCTTTATGTGCCTATACAATATATGGAATAGATTCCCTTTAAGTGGACTTTGTCCACCTTTTGATGTGTACAACCTGATTCTTTGCACAGATTTTAATTAAACAAGAGATCCAGAGGAAAAGCGGCTATGCCATCCAAGCTGATGAAGAACAGCTGCGAGTACAATTGGATACAATTCAGTGTGAACTCAATGCGCCCACGCAGTTTAAGGTTAGCAGCTCAAGGCCTCAGGCCAGATCTTTGTTCTTTGAAATTTGACCTGATGTTTTCCCCTAAACATTTATTTTATTTCAGACTTGAATCTTCCAAACTGTAATATCAAAAGCATCCAGTAACCTAAATCAAAGTCCAATCTACTATGAATTTTAAATACTGTTTTGTTTACTTCTATTTTAATGTTTGCATATTTGCATATTTTAAATTATGTGGTCATATTTTTAATGTAAGCTGCCTTGAGTCTCCTTTGGGAGAGATAAAACAGGGTATAAGTAATAATCATAGAATCATAGAATCAAAGAGTTGGAAGAGACCTCATGGGCCATCCAGTCCAACCCCCTGCCAAGAAGCAGGACTATTGCATTCAAATCACCCCTGACAGAGGGCCATCCAGCCTCCAAATCCCTGACCCCCCATCCTACCTTCCCCCACACCCAAACACTAACCCCATACTATCCTAATTTCCTACTTTCCTATACACTAGAAATGTACTCAATGTACTTTTTAATGTACTCAAAAAAAAGCTTCAATTAAAAATATAAATACAAAAAAAAAACCCACTCTTGAGGAAAATCTAAACTTTTCTCCTTGATATGCTTAATGCAAGCATGAGCAAACATTGGCCCTCCAGGTGTTTTGGACTTCAACTCCCACAATTCCTAACAGCTGGTAGGGTGTTCGGAATTGTGGGAGTTGAAGTCCAAAACATCTGGAGGGCCGATGTTTGCCCATGCCTAGCTTAATGGTTTTTTAAATGAGGAAAAATAAAGGGCTACAGACTTTTCATTTTCAGGCTGAGTTCACTCTATCATATAAATGCATTATGTCTGCGAAATGGAGCTTGGAGATGCTCTTAAAGGAACTTTTTAAAATGCATCTCTGAAACTTGTTACAACTCTTGCTGAATCCAATGAAAGTCAGTTCCTAACTGCTTCTCTTTCTCTTCCAGGGTCGGTTGAACGAACTGATGTCTCAGATTAGAATGCAGAACCACTTCGGAGCCGTGCGATCAGAAGAGCGGTACTACATCGATGCCGACCTCTTGCGTGAAATTAAGCAGGTATATATTAACTCCCTCTGCTGAATCTGCAAATCCAATTGTAAGGCATACAAAGAGCCAAAGTGGGTGAAAGTGGTCTGATTAGGTTGCTTACTTTTGGGATGTCCACTGCAGGACCTCGAGCTTCCTTGAGCTGTGGGTAGTACATTATTATTATTATTATTATTATTATTATTATTATTATTATTATTATTATTATTCCTTGAGCTGTTGGTAGTACATTATTATTATTATTATTATTATTATTATTATTATTATTCCTTGAGCTGTTGGTAGTACATTATTATTATTATTATTATTATTATTATTATTATTTGAAACACAACAAGATGAGTCCACAGCAGACACTCTGATGGCTGTTGAATTGGATCAGATACTTCCCAAGTGTCTAGGACTGTGTGATGTATGGGCGAATAATGCTGCAGATCACAGTAAGGTGACCTTTTGCAGCTGGCAGATGGGAATTTTGTCAGTGCTGATTGTGTTTAAGTGCAGTCCAAGGTCTTTAGGCACTGCACCCTGTGTGCCGATCACCACTGGGACCACCTTTACTGGTTTGTGCCAGAGTCTTTGCAGTTTAATTTTAAATCCTCATATCGTGTCAGCTTTTCCAGTTGTTTCTCTGCAATCCTGCTGTCACCTGGGATTGCGACATCAACGATCCATACTTTGTTTTTTAACATGATTGTGAGGTCAGGAGTATTATGCTCCAAAACTCTGTCTGAATCCGGAAGTCCCAGAGGAGTTTGTTCATTTTCTGTAACTTTTTCCGGCTTGTGATCCCACCAGTTCTTTGTTGCAGGCAGATGGTATTTGTGGCACAAGTTCCAATGAATCATCTGAGCAACGGTGTTGTGCCTCTGCTTGTAGTCTGTCTGCACGATCTTCTTGCAGCAGCTGAGGATGTGATCTATTGTTTCATCTGCTTCCTTGCAGAGTCTACATTATTATTATTATTATTATTATTATTATTATTATTATTACCACTTCTAACTTGCAATCTCCAGCATCTGACATACCACCTCAGATACTGAATGGAGGCAAAATACTTACCTAACTTCTTTTCACTATCAGTAATTAAGAACCTTGGTTACTAAACAAGTCTGAATCATCCAGGCTACTCTAAATTATAACAGAACACTGTCCTGAATACATGTTTGAGAATTGTTCTTTAAGAAGGTTTTACCATCTGGAAAAGATAATTAAGGAAGTGATCTGCAAACACTTAGAAACAAATGCGATCATTGCTAATAGTCAACATGGATTTTTCAAAAACAAGTCATGCCAGACTAATCTAATTCGATACAGTTACATCTACTGGGTAGATGCAGGGAACACAGTGGATGTAGCGTATCTGGATTTCAGTAAGGCCTTCAACAAGCTTCTACAACTGACGTGGCTTCATGTGAAAGAGACTTTAGGACAGAATTTTTTTTTTCAGGGAGACAGAGGAGAAAGGATTGCACGTTGTGGTTTCTTAAAGCCTTTAGTGCTGACATACTGCACATATAGAATTGGGTTGCTGTGAGTTTTCCAGGCAGTATGGCCATGTTCCAGAAGCATTCTCTCCTGACATTTCACCCACATCTATGGCAGGCATCCTCAGAGGTTGTGAGGTCTGTTGGAAACAAGGCAAGTGGGGTTTATATATCTGTGGAATGTCTATGATGGGAGAAAGAACTCTTGTCTGTTGGAGCCAAGTGTGAAAGTTGCAAATGGCCACCCTGATTGGCATTTAATGGACCTGAGGCTTCAAAGCCTGGCTGTTTCCTGCCTAGGGGAATCCTTTGTTGGGAGTGTTAGCTGGCCCTGCTTGATTCGTGTCTGGAATTCCCCTGCTTTTTGAGCGTTGCTCTTTATTTACTGTAGCCAGATTTTGTTCAATTTCATGGCTTCCTCCTTTCTGTTGAAATTGTCCACATACTTGTGAATTTCAATGGCTTCTCTGTGTATTCTGACATGGTAGTTCCAGTGTCCCTTCCCAGAATAAGGAAATCCCTCAGCAATATGCCCTCAAATGCACTTTACCATTGATTTAGGATTGACTGCGTTCCCTCATCTCTCTTTGAAAACCCTATCTCAGTTATATCCTACCTTGTTCATGCCCAGAATTATTTTTTAAATTATTACATTTGGCCCTGCCATAGGTTTTTTAATGCTGTGTGTCACTGTTTACTGTTTATTGCTTATTTTTTGTTTATATGATTTATATTAATTGTATTGTATCGATTGTTTTTTGTTAATTTCCTTTTGTTTATTGATGTATTGTGGGCTTGGCCTCATGTAAGCCGCACCGAGTCCCATAGGGAGGTGGTAGCAGGGTATAAATAAAGTATTATTGTTATTATTATTATCATTATCATTAGTTGTTAGAGTGATCCAGCATTTTTGTGTTCTCAGATAATATGATTGGTTCATCAAGTGCTCTGCTATGGGTGGCTTCTCTGGTTGAATTAGTCTGTAGAGCCTTTCATGTTGTTTGATTTGTGTCTGGGCAATGTTGCATTTGGTGGTCCCAGCTAATCATCTCCCAACAAAGGATTCCCCAGGCAGGGAGCAACCAGTCTTTGAAGCAGCAAGGCAATTCAAGGTGGCCAACTGCTAATCAAGGTGGCGAATTGCAACATTCACACTTGACTCCAACAGACAAGAGTTTTTTCTCCCACCCTGGACAATCCACAGATATATAAACCCAATTTTATTAGTTTCCAACAGACCTCACAACCTCTGAGGTTGCCTGTCATAGCTGCAGGTGAAACATCAGGAGAGAATGCTTCTGGAACATGGCCATACAACCCGGAAAACTCACAGCAACCCAGTGATTCCAGCCATGAAAGCCTTCAACAACATATTTCCAGAGTTGTTGATTATTGGCAGGAGATTCAGTCTGGTTTGAAAAGGCCAGTGGGAAGAGAAGCATTTACTTAATTTATTTGCCTTCTAGCATTTGAAGCAGCAACAAGAAGGCCTCAGTCACCTGATTAGCATCATAAAAGACGACCTGGAAGATATTAAGCTGATTGAGCATGGATTAAACGAAAGCATCCCTCTCCGAGGAGGAGCCTTCAGCTGATGGGTCTCTCCTTTCGCTTGGAGGTCAGTGGATGACGTGGCTTTCTCTCCGTGACCAAGACTCACTAGGTATTGTCTTAAAAGAAAAATCAATAAACCTTAATGTGGGTTCTGAGAGAGCGCCGGTCCTGTCAGAATACTTTCCATGTTTTTCAGCTTCAGGCATCAACGAGGTGTAGGTTTGTAAAGATGTGCTTGGTTTCAAGAAGACAGACTTTAGATTCCTTACAAGCTGATCTGTATCCTAAACCTGCCTTTTCTACAAAATCAAATTCATGTTTGTTTATTTTTTAAAAATGTATTAATACCGGTAGGATTTTTTTTTCCAGCAGAAAACAAAAGTCAATCACTGCTGGTTCTTGTGCCCACTAACCACTGTTCAGCATTTCCAGACAAACCGCTTATGAACAAAGGTTTTGAATTTGGTGGCTTATTGGGGGAAACAACTGGGTGTCTGTTGTGCTCCTTTGGGGCAAATGTTGGTGAAAGGTGAACTTTTAACTTATTAGACATGGCTTATATGTTTGTTTCATTTTATATCATTATACTTTATCAGAATTTGCAGCATCACTCACTCAAGAGGTAATAAAATCAGTCTTTATTTCCAGTCTCCTGCTCTGGGCTGTTTGTGATGGAAAACTTGTTGTAAACATTTGCAGAACTGTAACCGAGGGATATCCACCACATAAGGAAATCAGCAATTAGATGAAGATTTATATTTTGGACAAGGTGTGTGTGTCTGTGTCTTGCTCAAAGGCTGAGAGACTGACTTCCAAGAAAAGGAAGAAAAAGTGAAGTGGGAAAGGTATGGAGGGAGGGAATTAAAGAGCCAAAGAACTGGAGAGAAAAGAAGGGAAAAGGAGATGGGAAGGAAAAAAGGGAACACGAAGGAAGAGAAAGGAAAGGGGAGAAGATAAATGAGGGAAAGCAAAGGAAGAAGAAAACAGAGAGATAAGGTGTATGAGGGAAAGGGAGGAAGAAAAGAAAGAGCCACAAAGAAAATGCAAACCCACATATAGTTTATTATAAAAGAAGCTGTGACAGTGACACCTGCAGAGTCCAGATCTGATTTCATGAATCCTGCAACTGAGGAAAAGAGCAGGCAATAAGGGCGAAAAGGTAAAGGTTTTCCCCGACATTAAGTCTAGTCGTTTCCAACTCTGAGGGTTGGTGCTCCTCTCCATTTGTAAGCCGAAGAACCAGCATTGTCCATACACACCTCCAAGGTCAGCATGACTTCATGGAGTGCTGTTACCTTCCCACTGGAGCAGTACCTATTGATCTACTCACTTTTGCATGTTTTCAAACTGCTAGGTTGGCAGAAGCTGGGGCTGACCGAGAGCTCATGCCGCTTCCCGGTCAACAAGCTCAGCAGCTCAGCGGTTTAACCCACTGCACCACCGGGGGCTCCCAAGGGTGCCAAAGCCTTACCAAAAACAGAAATATCATCAGCTTAGTTTAGAATTTAATAGGGTGAAATACCTCCCAGCTTAATTCTTGGCATCTCACATTTTTATTTATACTTTGGTATTATTAATCGTACAAAAAATTTAAAAAAATCTGCCTCCACTCCCGCCCCTCAAAAAAAACCCTAATTTAGGCCCCATACATAATGGAACAGTTGCCACCTTTTAAGCTTACAAGTATTTACATAAAAACGAGCCCAAGAGCACCATATATCATATCTACATTTCGCAGCTTTAAACAGTGCAACTACGAGGGATATCCAGAAAGTAAGGTTGCAAGGTATTTTTTTAAATACAAAGGATGAATATATTTTAATAAATCTTACACGGATTGTAGCATACGGATTACATTATTTTTCCACATAATCATCATTCAGTTCAATACATTTTGTCCTCTGTGGGATGAGTTTTTGATGCCTGTATCATAGAAGTTTCCCTCCACCTTTTTCAACCAGTTCGTCACTTTGATTTTCACCTTCTTGTCATCAGAAAAGTATTCTCCACCCAAATGTTCCTTCAATTTAGTGAACAGGGGTGCTTTGAATGCAATTTTCCTGCTTCTTGGCAGGGGGTTGGACTGGATGGCCCATGAGATCTCTTCCAACTCTATGATTAAATGAACTAGTGGTAGTCACTGGGTGCAAGATTAGGGCTGTGAGAGGGGTGGTTTAAAGCATCCCAACCAAATGAAGTCTACAACTCTTGTGTTGCATGAGTGGTGTGCGGACATGCATTGTCATGAAGGAGGAGATAGAAGGGAAACAGAATGAGGTCGCTTATCTCTAACCTTCACAACAACACCAGTGGATGAGCTACTGACGACTGGCACTGCTCATTCACTTAGAATCATAGACTTGGAAGAGATCTCATGGGCCATCCATTCCAACCTCCTGCCAAGAAGCAGGAATATTGCATTCAAAGCACCCCTGACAGATGGCCATACAGCCTCTGTTTAAAAGCTTCCAAAGAAGGACCCTCCACCACACTCCAGGACAGAGAGTTCCACTGCTGAACGGCTCTCACTGTCAGGAAGTTCTCCCTCATGTTCAGATGGAATCTCCTTTCTTGTAGTTTGAAGCCAATGTTCCACGTCCTAGTCTCCAGGGAAGCAGACAACAAGCTTGCTCTTTCCTCCCTGTGGCTTCCTCTCACATGTTTATACATAACTATCATATCTCCTCTCAGCCTTCTCTTCTTCAGGCTAAACATGCCCAGCTCCTTAAGCTGCTCCTCATAGGGCTTGTTCTCCAGACCCTTGATCATTTTAGTCACCCTCCTCTGGACATGTTCCAGCTTGTCAATATCTCTCTTCAATTGTGGTGCCCAGAATTGGACACAATATTCTGCTGGTTTCCCGCTATACGGCATTGAAAATTCCCCACAAGAGCTACGTGCCTTGTAACCTTACTTTCTGGATAACCCTCGCATTATACAGTGGACGGAAAAGTCCAGCAGCTACTGCAGTAGTTGTGTCTATGTATATCATCAACAAGATGTCAACTTGAATGTGCTTCGTTATGAATACTTTACAGTGAGAATATTTTAAATTAACGCTGCATTAGCACCTTTATTTTTGCTATTCCCTTGAAAATTGTCAGAAGTTTAAAAATCGTAAACTTGCCAATTCAAGTTAAAAGGTTGTCTTGGTCAAACTATAGTTCGGTTTTCCAAACTCTGTGTCGCAACACGTTAGTGTGTCGGCTGCAACGTGTAAGTGTTTCATGCGGACATAACAAACTACAAGCATCTTGGAAATGTATGTTATCTTAAAGCTATATCTTTTAAAAGATATAAATGAAAGGTTTTCATGAGATATGTTGTGTCCCCATCCATCTCATTATTACAATTTATGTATGTACCTGTGTTTCTTAGAAGGAGTTGGTTTAACCTCTCGTTCGCTATTAAAACTGAATAACTGTCGCAAAATGATGCAGGCCTAAAACATGTCTCACCAACATGAAATGTTTGGAAAGCTTGTGTAGAGATTAGAAAAAAGATGGTCTGCAATAATGAAATATGAGAAACTTATATATTTTTTTAAAGTCTGGATTTCTTTTCGCCATGGAAATATAACATAAGTCTGAAAACTTTGCATTCTTTCAAATAACAACTCCAACATTCAAATCCAACTCTGCTATGGAATCAGGTTTTCCATTTCATGTCCTATTCCTTATCCTGTGAGTATGTCTGTAGCCACAGTGGGTTACTTTTAAGAACGCTAAACTTTATGTTCAGTAGCCCATCCTTTTTGTTTGGTTCTGAGGCACATTGATAAGTTGGGAATACTGTTTTGGGTTTAGAAGCCCCACCAGCTTGGTCTTCCAATTTCTTCATCAAGTCGACTGACTGACCAGACGGAACGCTTCAATGAACTCATTGAAATCTATATTTCCATCTTTGTTGAAGTCGATGCTGCGGGCCAAGTCATTGATGCTTTCGTCTGAGATATCAATATTCATATGGGCACTGAACAGCTTCCAGGTCTGGTGAAATTCCTCAAGAGAAATAAGCCCTACACAGTGGGAAAAATAAAAAAGTATATGTTCCTCCATTTGGGGCGAGAGAGATACGAAATGCAACATGTTCAGATTTACAACTGACTGCATCCTTCGGACTCACAACAGCTAAGATTATCTGTTAATAACGGAACCAAGAAGTCTAGCTTGCAAGAGTTTTTTTTTATAACCAAGTCCTGCTTTTTATTTTACTAATATATTTTTATCTGAAGAGGATTTACGTGATCATTACACTGTTGGCCATTTTGGTTAGTCCATAAGCAGTTGCATTATTTATACAGTGCCAAAGCCATGATGAGGGTAGGCAGACAAAAACAGTTGTCTCAAGGAGCATATTTCTCTGTGCCTTATCATCTCTTTTCCTACAATTTGTATCCATTGCTTTCTGTCTTAGTCTATAGACCAGGCATGGGCAAACTTTGGCCTTCCAGGTGTTTTGGGCTTATTTGTTTATCTATTTGCATCATTTATATTCTGGCCTTCTCATCTGGAAAGGGACTCAGGGCGGATCACAACACACATGAACGCAACAAATATTCAATGCCCTTTTAGACATACAGGACAGACAGATAGAGGTATATTGGCATTTTCCAGCTTCGGCGCCTGGAGGTTATGCTCGATTCCAGCCACAGGGGTGCTGTCGTGCCATCTGATATGACAACAAGCTCTTTAATCACAGGCTTTTTCCTCCTTGTTCTTTGATCGCAAGCATTTTATGGTGCAGTAAAATACCTCCTCACTTCAGTGGTGCCTAATTTCTCTACTCACATCTCAGTTGTTTTCAAACTGCTTAGGTGGACAGTGAACTAGGCTGACAGCCAGGTGCTCACTCCAACTCAGGCTTTGAACTGCTGGCAGTGATCTATTTCTGCTGGTGATTCTGGCTGGCAATGATCTATTGCTGCTAGTGATTAACCAGCTGTGCTAAAGCCCGGCCCTACCAGCTGTTAGGAATTGTGGAAGCTGAAGTTTGCCCATGCCTGGTCTATGGCAAATAAAAGATGCTACTTCGAGATTCGTCTTGGACCAATAGTGGAACGATGGTATAGAGGTGGCGATAAGCTGTAATAGAGAATAGCTAGAGAGGAAGAGCGCCTGAAAATAGTCCAGGCGTTAATGTATGATCTCACTGTGTCTTAATCAACTTCTGCTCATTTATTTTCTTTTACTACCATATCTTTCTGTTTGGTGAGAGCCAGTATGATAGTGTGGCTTCAGCACCTGGAGCAAAGGCACAGTTTTTCCTCTGAACCCAAAGATGGGTGTTAGCAGTACAGAATCAAGACCTTTTTACCTGAATGATCAGTGTCAATGATATTGAAGATAGTTTCCAGGCTGGAGAGGTTTCGGTAAATGTTTTCTAGCAAGCTTGACTGTAGCCGCTGGAAGAGACAAGGACAGCTTTGTAGATTAAGTTATCTTTGAGTAAAATGATTGCAAATCGCCACTTGCTTAAAAAAGGGGGGAAAGGGTGCAGGGAGAACTACCTGTTAAACTATATTTCCTATATTTATATGGCAGTGGTTTACCTCGTCTTTTCCAGGTAACTCAGTGGTATCTGATCCAGCCTTTCATTTGGCTTCACAGATGTTCAGACAGTCATGTCTTCTACACAACCTAAATCCTCTAAAGCAGGGATCCTCAAACTAAGGCCAGGGGGCCGAATACAGCCCTCCAGGGTCATTTACCCGGCCCTCACTCAGGGTCAACCTAAGTCTGAAATGACTTGAAAGAACACAACAACAACAATCCTATCTCATCAACCAAAAGCAGGCCCACAGTTCCCATTGAAATACTAATAAGTTTATATTTGTTAAAATTATTCATTTTAATTATTGTATTATTTTTAAGTGGGTTTTTTTTCACGACAAGTAAGATATGTGCAGTGCGCATAGGAATTCATTCATGGGGTTTTTTTTCCAAATTATAATCTGGCCCTCCAACAGTTTGATGGACTGTGACTTGGCCCTCTGTTTAAAACGTTTGAGGACCCCTGCCCTAAAGCATTGGTTCTCAATCTGTGAGATGTTTTGGCCTACAACTCCCAGAAATCCCAGTCAGTTTACCAGTTGTTACGTCTATATTAAAGATCATGGTTTTCATGTCACACCAGCAAGGGTCTACTCTGGATTTCATTTGACTGCCTTGCCCAAGGTGCTGAATTCTATATATCTGGCACCTTGGATAGCTCTTGTACAGTTTGAGCTGAATTCATTATGCTACTGACAGACACCATGGTACCCCAAATCCTTTCTATTCCTTTGCCACCACTGGACGTTCCCCAGCAGTTGTTACCTCCTGGACTGCTGACCGCTGCTCTGTCACAATGTCCTTGAGCCACGTCTTGTACTCCAGCTTCCCATTGGTCAGGTGCAGCACCAGCTGCGGCCTCAGCATCCGCCACGGCAGCCCCAGCTGAAGGACAGACTCTACAGCATTTGCCCATTCGTTCAATGTGATCAGGCCTGTTAGGATAGGAATGTCAACACAGCATTTTAAGAACATAGGGCTTTGGTAACAGTAGGTCAAAAGGAAATTTTATTTTACCAATAGTTATTTATTCTTTATTTATTTATGGTATTTTTATCCCGCCTTTCTCAGCCTGAAGTCCACTCAAGGCGGCTTACAAATTGGCAGCAATTTGATGCCACAACAGTCATAAGGAATATTTAGGCCAGTGGTTCTCAACCTGTGGGTCCCCAGGTGTTTTGGCCTACAACTCCCAGAAATCCCAGTCAGTTTACCAGCTGTTAGGATTTCTGGGAGTTGAAGGCCAAAACATCTGGGGGGCCACAGGTTGAGAACCACTGATTTACGCCTTCCAGCATGGCTCTGTAGTCAACATCCTGCAGGAGTTAACCACAGAATTAAGCTGGAGGCCATAGAGCAGGTAAGGGCAAACTTGGGCCCTCCAGGTGTTTTGGACTTCAACTTCCACAATTCCTAACAGCCGGTAGGCTGTTAGGAATTGTGGGAGTTGAAGTCCAAAACACCTGAAGGGCCCAAGTTTGCCCATGACTGTCCTAGAGATTCTTAAATGCATAGGCTCCAAATGAAGATAGAAGAAAAAGAGGTTACTCCAATTCCGTCTTGCAGGTATCACCTTTAAGGTCACCCACCTCTATTTAAAGACCTCCAAAGAAGGAGACTCTTATCACCTCTGAGGCTATGCTATCAGACAAGGTCAGGTGTGTTCAGGTTTAAGCTATGGGCCTTACCTGTGTTCTTCTTATCATAGCGCCTGAAAGCAGTGGTGAGGTCGGACCTGTGCGCAAAGATTTTCTCCTTTAACACCTGGTATGCTGACACTTCCACTCGGCTGATCCTGTTAAGAAGAGTAGAACATTTTGCCATGTAAAGTCATGCGTGCAAAAATGGACGCGCCCATTGACATATCCAGCCTCCACCCCCATCAAAGGCTTTTCTGGCTTCTATTAAAAGTGTTCTAATTTTAATTTTGTCCTTTTTGTATCTTCTAACTTGATGAATTCTGGAGAACTTGAAAGCTTGCACACCTTTTAAAGTATTTTCATTGTTGTTTATTAAAAATAGTGCTTTTACGTGCTTTACATGCTATTGTTATCATCATCAAAACCATAACCAGGAAAAGTTGTATCCCCAAACTACAAGGGTTGAATGAAAAGTAATGCCTCCACCTTCGTAACTCCTTAACTGATGGCAGAAGGTGTCACCCCAAAGGAGATTAATCAGAGAATGCAAGCTGTTTATGGTGATTGTGTAGATGTGAGTACTTTGCGTTGTCGGGCAAGTAAGTTTAAAGATGTTGAGACCTTCTGCTGTCCAGAATTCAATGACTGCACATTGCTTAAGTTGCATTGACCGACCGTCTGCACAGTTTTCCATAGTTCACACTTTAACAACACAACCGTTCAATTCTAAGGCTTCCTGCCAAAATGGAACTGTAGAGGAGAGTCTACTGAACAAGCCAGTACCTGCCGCATACCAGTACTGCCATCTGTTGAGGAGTTACTTTTCATTCAACCCTCATACATTGCTTTGTCAACATCTGCAGCTGTCTGCAAAACCATATGGGTTTTCCAACTAAGGAGAAGAGACTTGCCTTTGAGTCATGGTCAGTCTACGTGATGTTTTGCTGGCTTGGTATTGGATGAAGT
Source organism: Anolis sagrei ordinatus (assembly GCF_025583915.1). Classification (NCBI taxonomy): domain Eukaryota; kingdom Metazoa; phylum Chordata; class Lepidosauria; order Squamata; family Anolidae; genus Anolis; species Anolis sagrei. The sequence goes on from NW_026847549.1 coordinate 193,547,353, forward strand.
GGGGAATCAAATCGCGTCCCATTTTGACGTAGGCTCCCCGGTTACTGCCCACTGTGTAATAGTTCGAAGCTGAAAAGACAGTGATTACCTAACAAACACAAATAGGACAGTGATGTACAAACGACACAAAGCAATCCTTAAAACAGTACACAGTCAAGTTGCCAAAACCCACACATTATGGAACTTTGCTTTTTTTGTAAATGAAGGCTCTCCACACATCACCGGATGAAAGTATTGCATATATCGGTAAAACTGTTTCCTTCCAATTCCTTCAAGTATATTAAATCATAGAGAATCATAAAATTGGAAGAGACTCCAAGGGTCATCCAGGCCCACCCCAATCTGCCATGTATACTATCAAAGCCTTCCCAACAGTTGGCCATCCTACTTTAAAACCTCCAGAGAACGAGACTCTGATGGATTCCAACACATCATGTTCCACTGTTGAACAGCTCTGACCATCAGTAAATATTTCCTAATGTTTGAGTGGAATCATGTAATGCAAATCCATTGCTCCGTGAAGCAGAAGACAGGCTTTCCAACGATATCCTTTCAAATGTTTAAACATGGCTGTCATGTAATCCCTTAACCTTCTCTTTTCCCAGCAAAACATCCCTAGCTCCCAAAGCTGCTCCTGTTGTTGTTGTTGTTGTTGTTACCCACTTCTCATGGCTCGAGGCAGGGTACAGCATGATTAAAACAGTGAGATTGAACATTATCAAATGCACAGTGCATTTCAGAAGACCATGCATTTCAGAAAATCTTCAGGACCTCCAAATTTAGGAAGGCATGCAGCTTGCATATCAGCCGATGCTGGTAGTAAGCACTCCTGACTGTTGCATCTCTCTGGGATGACATTTGGAGAGACAGATCCAGAAGCCCTTGTCCCAAGATTGCAAACACTATCTTTCAGAGGGAGTGTAACCCCATCCAGAACTGGTTGACACACTTCCATCCTTTGATTAGGACCCTTGATGGCAAGCACCTCTGTTTTGTCTAGATTCAGTTTCAGTTTGTTTTTCTTCATCCAGCCCATTACCTCCCACAGGCATTTATTAGACGAGACATGCTATCGTTATCTAAAGCTGTTTCTGAAGGCGTGAGAAATATATTTGAGTGTCATCAGCATACTGATAATACCCCTTGTCCCATGCCTCCGGATTATTTCTCTCAGAGGTTTCATATAAATGTTAAAAAGCATTGAGGTTAGTATGTTGATGGGTAATTTCAAAAAGGAAAAAGCATTTGAAATACATCAGCAACAATAGCAGCAGTTTAGCAACTCAGAAGCTTCTTGAGCTTAGCAGTAGAGCGAACGAGCTGCAACAATTACAGCATCAAAGCCAAGCTTGAAAGAAACTATCATAATTGAAGCAGAAATCATAGTACTATAATAGTGCAGCATGAAGAGTCCTAAAGGTCACTTGCCCTGATACATTAATGTGGAAATTTCAACAGCCTTCTCTCTTGTTCTTTCATTCACAAGACACATTGGATGTTCCAATGTGCCTTTGATTAATCGATTCACTAATTGACTTGGCGCTTCTAGCCCTAACTTAATATCTGGCTCTTGCACTTTACTATCCGCCTTGTCCTTGCAGTTGTATTGCACTAATTTACTTGATCCTTCTAGCCCTAACTTAACATTTGACTCTTGCACGTTACTATCAGCTCTGTCCTTGCAGTTGTATTGCACAAGCCCTTGCGCCACCCTTTCGGTTCTGAACACGTCCACTGTTGGTGGTTGTTGATGGTTTATGTTTTCATGATTTTCTTATGATTTGATTTTATTGTGCTATCTCTTAACTCTGTTTGATTGGGTTAAGTCCCCATGTAAGCCGCCCCAAGTCCCTTCGAGGAGATGGTGGTGGGATTATTATTATTATTATTATTACTACCCCAACAATAACAACAAGACTCCATCGTAGCAGTCCCATTAAGCTACCTTTCGGTCATGGCAGATGTCATAGCCTTCTGGCTTGCACTCGTGGGAACGGATGATGAACTGTAGGTTGTGCTTCTGCAGAAACGCCTCTGTCACATTGGGGCCAAAGTAACAACCACCTCCTCTGTCTTCATTCACTTTACAGCCCTCTTGAGGGATGGGGTCACTCCACAAAATGTCTAAAACCTAAAATTTCGAAACAAATTGTTAATCAGACATCCACAGCAATGTTAGTATAGCATTTTAACTCTTATTCCCTGCTCTGAATAAAAGAGTAAAAAGTGAGAGCTTATTCTATCCCTGCCTCAAGTGATAGGTTCCTTCGTCACAACTGTGACACTATTACCATGATCATAATTCATCAGACATGACTGTGCATCAGCTGCATAGAGAGTAAAAAGGTCCATTCTGCAAATAATTAGAGTATGGGTTAATGTTATTTTCTAGGGCTGGGCGGTTTCGTTCGTTAATTTCGTAATTCGTTATTAATTTGTATTTAAATTAGCTTACGATCCGATATTGAGCCATTTTGGAATAGTGTGAGGAGTTAAATAGACTCAAAACAATTTTTCAATATATTTCGTAATTGTTTCGAAATTGTTTCGAAATTGTTTCGTAATTATTTTCGCATGCCTGGTGCAAGTTTTATAGTTGTTATTTGTGTTATCACACCAACAGTCAACAACAGAGGGAGAGGGAAGCTTCAGAAGTTCCCCTGTCCCATTTAGAGGTTTTTTCAGCATATTTTTAGCATATTTGGAGGGTTTTTTTTAGCATATTGCGCAATCGCGTCCGCCATTAACGAATCGATTTGAAATTTACGAAATTTCGTATATTTTGAAATTTTTAAAAGGAAAATTTCTGAATTTTTTAAAGAAACAAAACGTGATGGACCCCTTAAAAACGAATCGAGTTTAGAAACAATTTTTTCCGTGGTTACCCAGCCCTATTATTTTCCCTTTTTAATTTTTATTTAACCACAAGGAGATGAACAAACCTACAAACAACCAAATGTATAAAACACTAGACAAAATCCAAAACAATTTTGAGTTCCCACAGAAGTTGAGGAATCAAGAAGCCATCTTTGCTCCCTTTGCTTCAGGTAAGCCTTGTCATAGAGTGCACTAGAAATCTGAGTATGTGCTTGACTCCTGTAGCTTAAGGCTAGCTGCTCAGCTAGGGGCACCAGAAAGCTGTGAGTGTTTGTTTTGTTTTGAAGGCAAAGCTGAATGCTTCAGCCAGCAATGATTGACAGTTTAGATCAGCAGTTAAGTGAGTGATTGTCCCCTGCTCTTTGAAGCTATCAGTTGAGTGGGTGTTCGTTTTCTGTTTAAGCTATATAAGCCAGCATTGTACGCACTTATAAATTTTGGCCCTCCAGGTATTTTGGACTGTTAAGGCTGTTAGAAATTGTGGCAGTTGAAGTCCGAAACATTTGGAGGGCAGATATTTGCTCATGCCTGGTCTATAAGAATGATTCTTATAGACAAGAAATACAATGCAGTCTATAAAAACCATTCTCACCATGATTAATACTGGCTAAACAGTGTAATTTCTCCAGCAAAGGAGTTGCTCTTCATCATAGTCTTGCTCGCGAGTAGTTTTCCTGCCTCTCCTACTACAACTAGTGTTACTATCACTGCCATCAGACTCTATCACAACAGGTGTAGTGCACAGACACCCCGTGATAACGCAGCATGTCTCATTAAGAGCCACATCTACTGTTTTAGCGTGGTGAGATGTGTTCCACACTGGGCATGCATACTCAGCAGCAGAGTAGCAAAGCACAAGGGCAGATGTCTTCACTGTGTCTGGTTGTGATTCCCAGGTTGTGCCAGTCAGCTTTCGTATGATATTGTTTCTAGCGCCCACTTTGTGCTTGATATTCAGGCAGTGCTTCTTGTAGGTCAGGGCACAGTCCAGAGTGACTCCCAGATATTTGGGTACACTGCAATGCTCCAGTGGGATTCCTTCCCAGGTAATCCTCAGAGTTCGGGATGCTTGTCTGTTCTTAAAGTGAAAAGCACATGTCTGTGTTTTAGATGGATTAGCACAGTGGTTCTCAACCTGTGGGTCCCCAGGTGTTTTGGCCTACAACTCCCAGAAATCCCAGCCAGTTTACCAGCTGTTAGGATTTCTGGGAGTTGAAGGCCAAAAACATCTGGGAACCCCAGGTTGAGGACCACTGATATAGAAGATGATTAGAACTATCTCTGTAAAGTCTGGCTGTCGCACCACCTGACATCCCCTGGGAAGTAGCAGCCAATAGTGAAAGGACCAAGGCAGAGACATCTCCAGCTCATCCCCTGTTTGGGTATCAGCCAGCATGTCAACAACTTAAATCAAGAAATAGTTTTCTAAGATCTACAGAGACACTCACTGGAACACCTCAGCAAGTGAGAGTCCAAAAGTGGCAGGCTCAAACCAGAACCAATGGCTGATACCAAATGAGAGACTCCCCCCTGGGCACACAGAAGACTGGGCGACTTGGAAGGCGCTGAACAGACTGCACTCTGGCACCACGAGATGCAGATCCAACCTTAATAAGTGGGGCTACAAAGTGGAATCTACAACATGTGAGTGTGGAGAAGAGCAAACCACTGACCACTTGCTGCAATGCAACCTGAGCCCTGCTACATGCCTAATGGAGGACCTTCTTATAGTAACACCAGAGGCACTCCAAGTGGCCAGATACTGGTCAAAGGACATTTAATCAACTACCAAGTTTGCAAACTTTGTGTTTTGTTTGTTTGTTTGTTAAAAAATGCAATACAATTGTTTGGTTTGCTCCTGACAAGATAAATAAAACCATGATTAATGTATCCCATACCACAGTCACCTAGAATCATAGAATCAAAGAGTTGGAAGAGACCTCATGGGCCATCCAGTCCAACCCCCTGCCAAGAAGTTAATTAAATGCAGGAATATTGCATTTAAATCACCCCTGACGGATGGCCATCCAGCCTCTGTTTGAAAGCTTCCAAGGAAGGAGCCTCCACCACACCTACGTATCCACTACCAAGACACTGCAATTGGAAGGTCATCATACTCAGACAATGAGGGATCACCTAAGTAAATAACCACTAAACATATATTACACATACAACAAATCCTGTTCTATGAGCCTCGCACTCTCTGTCTGATGATTTAAATTCGTTGCTTTTTTTACACGGATAATACATACATATATCACTAATGTCACTATTCAATTATTAGTATAGCTCTTGGAGTCCTCGTGGACAACAAGTTAAACATGAGCCAACAATGTGATGTGGCGGGGGGAAAAAGCCAGTGGGATTTTGGCCTGCATCAATAGGAGCATAGTGTCTAGATCTAGGGAAGTAATGCTACCGCTCTATTCCGCTTTGGTTAGACCACACCTGGAATATTGTGTCCAATTCTGGGCACCACAATTCAAGAGAGATATTGACAAGCTGGAATGTGTCCAGAGGAGGGCGACTAAAATGATCAAGGGTCTGGAGAACAAGCCCTATGAGGAGCGGCTTAAGGAGCTGGGCATGTTTAGCCTGAAGAAGAGAAGAAGCTGAGAGGAGATATGATAGCCATGTATAAATATGTGAGAGGAAGCCACATGGAGGAGGGAGCAAGTTTGTTTTCTGCTTCCCTGGAGACTAGGACACGAAACAATGGCTTCAAACTACAAGAAAGGAGATTCCATCTGAATATGAGGAAGAACTTCCTGACTGTGAGAGCCGTTCAGCAGTGGAACTCCCTGCCCCGGAGTGTGGTGGAGGCTCCTTCTTTGGAAGCTTTTTTTTTGGATGGCCATCTGTCAGGGGTGATTTGAATGCAATATTCCTGCTTCGTGGCAGGGGGTTGGACTGGCTGGCCCATGAGGTCTCTTCCAACTCTTTGATTCTATGATTCTTCTAATTGAAAAAGCCAAAAGTAAAAGTTTCTCCTCATTTTTTGGTGTAAAAAGGTAGTAAATAAGTCCCAAGGATTTCTGTTCTTTCCATTAGGTTTGGTGGTGGTAATGGTGGTGGGGAATCAAGCCAGGAGAGGTTGCTTAGTTTAGTTTCCTTGTAGCTGCTGCAGAATACTGGCCAATATTGTCCTTAGCAGCTGAAATCAAGTTACCTGTTGGATTTCTTCATCGTCAATGCTTGCTAATAATTCGTTGGAAGAAAGGCTCATGTCTGACCCAGAGGGAAAAGAGGTGGCAGAAGCCCTTAATTCTGTGTACTCGGAGCTTCCTGCCCTTGTACGGCACGTGTCCAATTCCTCTTGGACTCTCTTGCTGATATCAGCTTTATGCAGTGAATCAACGGGCTTAGGGGAAGATTTGCCACTTTCCACGTCACCCGGATCAAAAGATCTTGTCAATTTTCTCTTCTGAGTCAATACAGACAGGATCTAAACAGAACAAAGGAAAAAAACAGGACTCGGAGTCAGACATTCCTTGGGCAACGAACAAAACTTTCAGCAAAATTTGGAATGAGTCAAACCAAGCTTTTGGCCTCAGAGTGAAAGATTATTAGTCATAACCTGTGTAAATAATGTTCATTCAAACTTACAAACAAAAAGCATAGTTGTAAAATACAACAAAATGAAATTAAAACTTTTTAATTGTAGATGAAAGTAACTAACACACTTCTATTTACAACCTACAACCAATGCGCATTCTGCAAACAAACATATAAATTAATCAATAAGCCTCCTGCTTGTTGCCTGTTGATTTTAACTTCTTATTTGTTGGGTTGCTGTGAGTTTTTTGACAATAAAGGTAAAGAGGTAAAGGTTTCCCCCTGACATGAAGTCCAGTCGTGTCCGACTCTGGGGTGTGGTGCTCATCTCCATTTCTAAGCCTAAAAGCCGGCGTTGTCCATAGACACCTCTAAGGTCATGTGGCCGGCATGACTGCATGAAGCACCGTTACCTTCCTGCTGGAGTGGTACCTATTGATCTACTCACATTTGCATGTTTTCGAACTGCTAAGTTGGCAGAAGCTTTTATTATTATTATTATTATTATTATTATTATTATTATTATTGACAATACGTTATTATTTGTTGGTCCCTTTAAGTACCACTTTATTTCTACCTTTCTACCTTTAATAACGTACTTTATATCAGAGAACCAGTGGTTGAAGACTGTCTCCATCTTTGCTGCCATTGATCATATCCAAGAGTGAATTTGCACAGGCAAAACAACCACACACCCTGGATTTACCCTGAATTGACTTGACGTTCAACGTCTTCCAATGCAGGCTTTCCAGAGTGAAACTTGGCACTATTTTAGACAAAGCTGAAAGATAATGTGGAGTTTGCTGGAAAACTCAGGTGTATCCTGTGGCTTTAAAGCAACCTGGACAGTTGTATTGGGATCAGTCTGCCGTACAGATGGGGCACCAAGTAATTATCCTTTCCTGTATCGAGGAAAGGAGCTGGATCTCCCCTCTGTCACTGCTGCCATCACCACTCCGGCTTCTTCATGGTCGTGTGCGCACCTCTGTTGATATCGGAATGGGGCACCCTGCAATGGCGATGGACCTCTGTGTCAGGCTAGGAATGATAGCAGCCATACAGAGGGTGAACCGATGGCCAAACGATATGATCCCAGCCCATCTAGACATAGGAGACCCCAGTGGCATGATGGGTTAAACCCTTGCGCCGGCAGGACTGCTGACCGAAAGTTAAAGTGGGGGTCAAACTGCATTAACTCTACAGGTTAGATGCACCCAGAGTGCAAATTACAAAAGTATTTTGTACTTGGTTAGCTTGCTGACTGAAAGGTAAATGCTTGGAATCTGGGGAGCAGGGTGAGCTCCTGTCTGTCAGCTCCAGCTTCCCATGCAGAGACATGAGAGAGGCCTCCCACAGGATGGTAAAACATCCGGGCATCCCCGGCAATGTCCTTGCAGGTGGCCAATTTTCTCACACTAGAAGCATCTTGCAGTTTCTCAAGTCGCTCCTGATGTGGAAAAAAAAAATCTAGAACATGTGGATGCCAACGTGATACCACAATGGGTTCAGGTCAGGGTGGAATTAAAGTGGAGAGGGTGATCTTTCAATTATTATTATTATTATTATTATTATTATTATTATTATTATTATTTCATCGCATAATAGTCGCACTTTTAATAAAAAAAAGGCTATGACTATTATGTAATGAAAAAAAATATGCCTTTTAAAAAATAACAAATTTTTTTACCTCCAAAAGGAGGAGGAAAAGGAGACATGATCCAGCCTCAAACAAACAGCTCCAGTTTCTGGTTTGTTTCTTTTTTTAAGTGCCATGCCTCGGAGGAAGAAGAACAGAAGAGTCCTCCCCCTTTCCTTGCCTCCAAAGTCAAGGCATTTTGCAAAATTTGACATTGAGATCTGGAAAAAGGAGGGAGGAGAGACAATCCGAGTTCCAGAGACGTACATTTCAGGTTTTTCAAACTGCTTTGCCTCAGAGAAAGGAGGGAAGTGTGGGGCTCAAGACACCTACTTCCATTTCATAGTTTTTAAAGTGACTTGCCTTTGGAGAACGAAGAAGGAATCAGCTCCAAATGACTCGGTGACTATTATGCGAGGAACACAAAAATACCAACTGTGCCGCCCCAAAAATGGGAGTGCAACTATTATGCGGTGGCAACAACAATGCAATGAAATATGGGTGATAATAATAATAATATTATTACATTTATTACCCCCCCCCCTTTCTGCGTGCTTCCTCTTCCCTTGTGTCCCTAAATTCATTGCAGAAGGCTAAACAAATGGGGCAAAGGAAGGTCAAGATGAACAAAGCTGTTGCCCACTCAAGGTTTTCCTAAACTGCAGGGGAATAGCTTTATGGAAGGATGAGAGGAAGGGATGGAGGGAGATGTGTTAGTGACACCACTACTGCCCAGAGAAGAACAAAATGCATTTTCTAAAGATCTCAAGAGTGTGGTCATTGTTCCAAATCTATGAGCACTGTTTAATATTTAACCAATGCCACGTCTTGTCCACTTCTGCTTCATCTAGACCAGAGCTTTCCAAATTGTGCATCATGGCATGTCGAGTTTTGGCTGCAGTGTAGGTGTGTCACGTGACCCTAATTTGAAATGACAATAATCTTGGAAATGTATGTTATTATTGTACATTTAAAATATAAAGGGAAGATTTTCATGAGACATTTTGTGTCCCCATACATTTTATTATGACAGTTTCTATATGTGTTCATATCTCTTGTAAGGGATTTGTTTAACCTCCATTTTGCTAATAAATTACGCTTTTGCGAAATGATGTATATCTAAAAAGTGTGTCACCCACATGAAATACATACATCAAGGGAACCACTGACCGCAGAGGGAAGCTGATGAGGAAACACAACATACAAACTATCTACAGACCCACCAAGAAATCCAACAAATGCTACGTTCAGCAAAGGACAAGAGGGATCCTCTCACCTCTGCAGGAGTCTACCATGTACCATGCAGCTGTGGACAAGTCTACATAGGGACCACCAAACGCAGCAGCATTGCCCAAACACGAATCAAGGAACATGAAAGGCACTGCAGACTACTTCAACCAGAGAAGTCAGCCATAGCAGAGCACCTGATGAACCAACCTGGACACAGCATATTATTTGAGAACACAGAAATGCTGGACCACTCTCACAACCACCATGTCAGACTACACAGAGAAGCCATTGAAATCCACAAGCATGTGGACAATTTCAACAGAAAGGAGGAAACCATGAAAATGAACAAAATCTGGCTACCAGTATTAAAAAACTCTAAAATTGCAACAGCACAACAACAGAGAGGAAGCAGGCAGCGACATCTAATTACCTCTCAACAAAGGTTTGCCCCAGGCACAGTCAGGCCATTGTATGCTAATCAAGGTGGTCAGTTGAAACATTCACACCTAGCTCCAGCAGACAAGAGTCCTTTGTCTCACCCTGGTCATTCCACAGATATATAAACCCTTTTTCCTAGTTCCAACAGACCTCACTACCTCTGAGGATGCTTGCCATAGATGCAGGCGAAACGTCAGGAGAGAATGCCTCTAGACCATGGCCATACGGCCCGAAAAAACCTACAACAACCCACCCACATGAAATGTTTGGAAAGCTCTGATCTTGCCTTTTCCTCTACAGTGTTTCCTCCACTACATCATGAAGTAATAACCTCCAAAGGCTTGTCATAAATTAGTTGATCCCATCAGAACATCTTCTGATGTTGTGGCTTTTGAAGGCACCACGTATCAAAGGATGCGGACAGGACCATACCTGACGCCTGTCAATCTTGGCCAGTCGATCCAGATCAGTTGTGTCCGAAATTCCTCCATGTACAATCAAGACCTTCTGGTCAACCAAGGTCGCCAGCGGCAGGCAGCTGAAGACATTCTGAAGAACTTTCAGAATTTTACCACTGTGCTCCTAGGTGGATGAGGAGAGGAATTGTAATGAAAAATAAGCAAAGGATCAGGGTCACACAGCAATGTACAAGATGCATCAGGTTCGCAAACCAAATTACCTTATATTTGCGTGCAATCTCCTTGTTGAGCCCATAGCTAGAAGGGAAACATAAGATAGCATTAAATGGTTGCTTCGAGTAAACGGCTTTAAGAAGGTGCTTTGAATGTGATTTTCCTGCTTCTTGGCAGAGGGTTGGATTGGATGGCCCATGAGGTCTCTTCCAACTTTGTGTTTCTATTATTCTATGGTGCTTATAGGTAAATAAAGAACTTTCTAATTGTTTCTCCCACCCGAAACCATCATGTTCTCCACAGGGAGTTCACATGGTGCCATCATTATAGACCCTTCAGTGCTAGATCAAGATATTTGTTATTGATTTTCCCAGATCAAGGGTGAGTATCATGTGGTCATGTCCCCATGCTCCATTTTTGGCTGGGGGAAAAAAACAAGAATAAAACTTTTCCAAGGCTGTACAATGTTCCTTCAAGAGGAATGTGACTCCTCAACCCAAAACAATCCACTATAACCCAAACAGCCTGGAAAGTGACCCCAAGGGATACACCATCAAAATGGTAGGTGCAATGAACATTCCTCTGTCCTAGACCCTTTAAACCTTGGCTGAAATCCTGTATGGGATTTATGTATGTCTACGCTTATTGTGTGCGTGTGTATATGCCTCCAAATTGTCTGATGACTTATGACAACCCCATATATTTCGCAAAGTTACCATACATACTCATAAGCACTGCTATGCAGTGAATTCTAGCCTGACTTCCTTCCTGATCATGTTGCATCACCTTTGAAAGAACCAATTTTGCTTTATGTTTCTACCGATTTTGTACCAATATCTGACCATATCTTTTAAAATGTTGTTAGATGTATGGCATCACTGTTTTGTTTTTTAACTAACTAAGCATTTTTTGAAGAACTGGGTCAATAAGACCTCTCATAAATGCATTAAGACAGAAAGAACCCAAGTACACAAGTCTGATCTCCTGAAAGGTGTTTTTGCTCTTATACCGTAAGTTGACGATATAGTCCTCGTGGTTTCCTCGATTTAGATGGACCTCCTTGGGATAAATCAAGAGGAAGACAAAGAGTATGATCAGAATCTCCATGGAATATTTGCCTCTGTCCACAAAGTCGCCGTTGAAGACATATGCCTTCTGCGGAGAGGGAAGGCCGTTCTGTAAGAAATCACAAAGAGTAATGATGAGATCAGAAGCCAGTGTGATGCAATGGTTTGAATGCTGGATTAGAGCTTTGGGAGACTAGGGTTCAAATCCTCATTTAGCCATTAAAAGCAACAAGGTGACCTTTGTGGGGGTGACAAAATCAGTATTTTTGTGTTCCTCGCACAATAGTCGCAGAGAATGTCAAGTCTCTGTGGAATAAATCATGCCAAGAAAAAAAATCTATCACAGGGTCACCATAAGTTGGAGTTGACTTGAAGACCGATAAGACTAACAGTGATTAGTGCATCATGGATGTTTATTCTACAAAGTTGCCTAATGCTACTTATTGTACACAGTCTCTTTACAATGTAGCCTGATTCAATATGATAGCACAATAATAATAATGAATCTTGGGACAAAGAAGAGCTGGAACCATCAGTTTATAACTGATTAAACTGATTTGAAGATTCAAGGCAATGATACTGATTCTGCAGTCAGTTGAATGCTGAAACCAGCTCTTGCATGATTTCAAAATCTAAGCAAGTTCCGACCTGGTTGGATGAAGAACAATCAGGAAATATCTCCAGATAGGGCCAAGAAAGGATCCTACCTAAAATCTAGAATTCACCTTATCAGTTTCAGTAGTCCTCCAATTGTTTTGAATTTCAATTCCTACAAATCTCAGCCCTCTTACCAGCTGTTAGGAATTGAGGGAGCTGAAGTCCAAAACACCTGGAGGACCAAAGGTTGGGGAACCACTGAAGCCGATGGATCAATGGTCTAAATCAACATCAAGCAGTTGCCTGTTATTTTTTCATTCTTGTTTTATTAATGTATATTCCATTTTATAGCCCTCCATAACAGGACTCAGCCAAGGTTTAAAGTGTCTTACAAATTATTAAAGCAAGTGCAGATTGAAAACATGCAAACATGCAAAAACACTCCCATAAATAGGTGAGATGATAGACAGACAGACAGACAGATAGATGTTGGGTAGCTATCGGTCAGAAGTGCTTCAACTTTGTATTGCTGCAAGGCAGAATGGCATTGGGCTTGGTGGTTATCATTTGTCCTGGTCTCAGAATTAAAGGTGTAGAATTGGATTTATTTACCTAACACATACCTTGTAAAATATCAGAAACAAATCCGCCAACTGGCCATGTAAGTCTCCTAACCAAAGAGGAAAGAAAGAATTAGCTGGGTGAGATCTTTTTCTCCTTGGCAAAAAAAAACTCCACCAGAACAACAAGTGGGTGTAGGACAGAAGTAGCCCTACTCTTAATAATTTTATTGCCTCCTCCTACTCTCAAAATGCATGTTTATTCTCTATTAATTTACAAGTGCTTGAACAACTTCCCTTAGGGGTTCCCTTAGAGCAGTGTTTCTCAACCTGGAGGGGTCACAAGGAGGTTTCAGAGGGGTTGTCAAAGACCATCAAAAAACATGTGTTTCTGATGGACTTAGGAAGCCCTTTGTCAGAGAAGACTGAAGATCTCTTCACCTGTCATTCTCTTCATTTTTTTGGAAACAGACAGTGTCTCCTCCCACAAAAAGCCCTCCTTCTGCTGACAGACAAAGGAAACGCCTGCTCTCCCCTCCAAATGTGGTGTACATGTGTGGGCGAGGGAGAGCATGCAAGGCATTACCTTCCTACCGGAGCTGTACCTATTGATCATTTGCATGTTTTCGAACTGCTAGATTGTCAGAAGCTGGGGCTAACAGTGGGAGCTCATGCCGCCCCCTGGATTCGAACCTGTGACCTTTCGGTAAGCAATTCAGCAGCTCAACAGTTTAACCCACTGTGCCACTGGGGGCTCCTTGTAAATCTCTAGGTTTTATCAAAAGCACATGATGGATCCTGAAGGTACCAAGGTCTCCTTATCTCAAAGTCTAAATATAAGTCATGGTTGTCCTGRGATTAGGGTGAGGGAWCATCTACATTGGCCCGTTTTGATGGTTGTTGATGTCTAACAACATCAGGAGAGCTTCAACTAGTCCAACGCTCGGCAGCCATGATACTAACAGGAGCGGAGCGCAGGGAGCGTACTACTCCTCTGCTGCACCAGCTCCACTGGCTGCCGATTTGCTACCGAGCCCAATTCAAAGTGCTGGCGTTGGCCTTTAAAGCCCTAAACGGTTCTGGCCCAACCTACCTATCCAACGTATCTCGGCCTATCAGCCCACCAGGACCCTTAGATCTTCTGGGGAGGCCCTGCTCTCTATCCCGCCTGCTTCACAGGTGCGGCTGGCGGGGACGAGAGACAGGGCCTTTTCTGTGRTGGCCCCTCGGCTRTGGAACRCYCTTCCCATGGAGGTAAGATCAGCCCCCTCGCTAATGGTGTTCCRGAAAAGATTAAAAACCTGGATGTTTGAACAAGCATTTGGTTAATCAGTGCAATGAATGTGACGATTACAGGAATGGAAATATGGACGACGAATCTGGATCACGACTCTAGTTATGAGATGCACTGTGTTGTTATTGTTGTGTTGATATTGTATATTGTGCTTTTATGGTTTTAAATTGTATATTGTTGTTGATTATCTTGTTGTAAACTGCGTTGAGTCGCCAGTTAGGCTGAGAAACGGCGGTATACAAGTAAAGTAAACAAATAAATAAATAAATTCAAGATGTAAATGAAGAGGCCTTACCACAGACAGTGATCTCCTCACTGTAACAGGTAGAGACGTTGTTGATGTTTGGCAGCTGGGAGAGATGCTTCCGGGCTTCATGGAAGAGTCTTAGGACATAGTGAGCGTGAAGCTGCTACTGGGAAAAAAGAGAAGAAGTTACCAAAGGGCATCAGGGACAAGATGTTTTTCCTTGCATTAAATTAAATTCTAATTCCAAGGCTCTTTCAAGGAAATCGTAACTCTATTTTAAAATTGGATTTTATTATTTAGTAGCTTGGGTACCTGGCGTTGCCTGTGGTATTTGAAAGAGTCAGTTTTCTTAGTTGTACAAATGCAGAAGGTTGTGGGTAAACTACAACTCACATCATGCCAGGTAAACCCCAAAAGACTTCATCAGTATTCAAAGTCTGTTATGTTGGGCAAGTTTGCTCTAGATATATCATTAGTGGGGTACAGTGTGCTCTCTGGCTGTAAGGTAAACTAAAACTCCCACTATGGTGAGTCAGTCCTCTCAAACCCCTCCAGTAGGTTGAGTTAGCCATTGGGATTCTGTGTGCCAAGCTTGGTTCAGGTCCATCATTGGTGGAGGTCATGCAAATTCCACACCAATTGAGAGAGTAAGAAACACTTGGATTTCTGTGGTGGAGGAAACACATAAAATCTAGGATGAAATTGTCTTTGTATGAAAGCCTCCACTTGGGTGGGGGGCAGTATGTTGTTTGTGGAGGACATTGGCAGGACTTTTGGACACGTTCATGGTGCTCACAATAACCTGCAATGCCATTGGAGGGAGGACCTTTGGTGTCTCTTGTGGAGTCAGGGGCTTGTCTGTGTAAGTGGACATCTCAGCCACACACACATTTTCACTTTTATTGTGTGTATAGATACATGTTATATGTATGAAATGAAATGGTTCTCCATTCTGACTGATGATCTTGAAATGATGACTCACAAATTATCTCATCTGTTGAGCAAATGGTGTAACGAGGGCGTCTTTCTTGCAGAATATTGGTATCTTGAGAAGGAAATCCCATTTAGGCCCAGTGTATTTCCCAAGAAAGAGAGGAAAGACCAAGATTGCTAGGCAAATACCTACTTGTTTCTGTTTGAACGCTTCCAGTAAGGCAGCGGCATCATCAGGGAAGAGTGGGAAGGAAAGACGGGGCCCCATATAGCTATCCGGTACGACGACGGATTGGTAGGCGAACGCTCTATCTATCCTGCTCTCATTCAGGTTTTCCGGTTCTGATAATATTCGATGCAGGAATTCCTCTAGAAAAAGAGAGAAAGAAATTAGGAACAAAAGTGAAAAAAATTGGGTCCATCTAGGCCAGGCATGGGAAAACTTGGGCCTTCTCTCCAGGTGTTATGGACTTCAACTCCCACAATTCCTAACCCGCTGTTAGGAATTGTGGGAGTAGAAGTCCAAAACACCCAGAGGGCCGAATTTGGCCTATGCGTGATATAGATAGACATAGGCAAACATATATAGATAGATATACTGTAAGATAGCTGTATGCAGAAAGCACACAGAACGAATTTACATAGGAGATTTAGGAGATAAAGGATGTGGCCCCTTTCCATAAGCTTACTGTCTCTGTTGCTTCTTGGTGTGAAGTTTTTCATGAGGTAGTCAAAGAAGCTGTTGAGCTGCAGAAAACAAGAAGGATGTGATCATTCACACAAAGGGAACATCTGCACCTGTTTCCACTGCCATAGCCTTTCTCTCATCCCCTGGTTCTTTGCTTCAACTTATTTTGAAGATAGGGTACCGTGTGTAAATAAGTGGGTTACCAAAAAAGTAAGGTTACAAGTTTAAAAATATATACAAAGAATGTATATATTTTAATAAAACTTACACAGATTGTGGCAAAGGTATTACATTATTTTTCCACATAGTCAACATTCAGTTCAATACATTTTGTCATCCGTGCAATGACTTTTTGATACCTGTGTCATAGAAGTTTCCCTCCGCCTTTTTCAGCCAGTTCATCACTTCAATTTTCACCTCATTGTCATTGGAAAAGTGTTTTCCACTCAGGTGTGCTTTCAATTTAGTGAACAGATGATAATACGAACCCACACGATCTCTTTGATCATCTGGAGAGGCCCTGCTCGCGCTCCCACCTCCATCGCAAGAGCGATTGGTGGGAACAAGGGCGAGGGCTTTTTCAGTGGTGGCCCCTCGACTCTGGAACTCACTCCCCAAGGACATCAGGCATGCCCCAACTCTGGCAGTCTTTAGGAGGAGCTTGAAAACATGGTTGTTCCAGTGTGCCTTCCCAGAATAAGGAAACTCCCAGCAATATGTCCCTAAATGCACTTTATCAATGATCTAGGATTGTCTGCATGCCCTTTCCTCTCCGAAATTCTATCCTAGTTATATATTTCACCTGGTCATGCTCAGCATTTTTTTTTATTTTAATTATTACATTTGGCCCAGCCATAGGTTTTTAAGCGTTGTTGTGCTATTGTTAATGTTTACTGCTTGTTTTTTGTTTATGAGTTTCATTTTATTGTTTTGTATTGCTGCTGTTGTTGTTTTTGCTGATGTATTGTGGGCTCGGCCTCATGTAAGCCGCACCGAGTCCCTTGGGGAAATGGTAGCGGGGTACAAATAAAGCTTTATCATCATCATCATCATCATCATCATCATCGGGTGCAAGATCGGGGCTGTGAGAGGGGTGGCTTAAAACATCCCAACCTAATAAAGTCAACAGCTCTTGTGTTACATGAGCATTGTGCTGATACACATTGTCATGAAGGAGAAATACTCCCACCGTCAGCATCCCACGATGTTTGTTTTGGACGGCTCTGCCAAGTGTCTTCATGGTCTCACAATATATTCCGTAACTATTCTGTCACATGCTGTCTTAACATTACGTCCCCTCCATAAACTGGAATAATTTCACAATGAATCGAAGCAGCATTTATGCTCTTAGCATTTAGGTAGCATATTACAGTGTGAACTTCGCACTTAGAGGGAAACAGAATGAGGACGCTCATCTCTAAACTTCACCACAACGCCAGTTGATGAGCTGCTGACGACTGGCACTGCTCCTTCACTTCTCCTGGCTTCCCGCTACACAGCAAATATACCAATTTCGCGCACAAAAATTCCCCATGAGAGCTATGTGCTTTGTAGCCTTACTTTCCAGATAACCCTCATAGCAGGTATCCAAGTGAGAATTTCAATATCATGTTTCAATATTTCAGCCAATGAACCATGTCCACTTTCCAGGTCATCCATACTGCAGAATCCATAGCGCTGAACCACGGCAGTTCAAGTGCTGTCGAGCTACATTCATTCTACAGTGTAGATCAGGCATGAGCAAACTTAGGCCCTCTAAGTTGATTTCAACTCCAACAATTGAATGGTTGGAGGGCTGAAGTTTGTCCATGCCTGGCGTGGATACACCCCAGCAGTTTTGGACTCCAGGATCCCTGATCATTGGCCAAGGCAGCAGAAACTTCTGAGAGTTGAAGTCCAATCACTGATGGGAATTACTGATGAAGAGTTCTAACAACCTGAACAGCTGTGCAGAAATGTAGAATTGTACTTGGCCTCAATGAATATCTTGCCCAACTGGGTTGTTGTGGGTTTTTTCGGGCTATATGGCCATGTTCTAGAGCAGTGGTTCTCAACCTGGGGTCCCCAAATGTTTTTGGCCTACAACTCCCAGAAATCCCAGCCAGTTTACCAGCTGTTAGGATTTCTGGGAGTTGAAGGCCAAAAACATCTGCGGACCCCAGGTTGAGAACCACTGAACTAAAGCAAAATGTGCTGCAGGATGCGCAGTGGGTTAAATCCCTGTGCCGGCAAGGCTGAAGACCGACAGGTCACAGGTTCGAATCCGGGGAGAGGTGGATGAGCTCCCTCTATCAGCTCCAGCTCCTCATGCGGGGACATGAGAGAAGCCTCCCACAAGGATGATAAAACATCAAATCATCCAGGCGTCCCCTGGGCAACGTCCTTGCAGACAGCCAATTCTCTCACACCAGAAGCGACTTGCAGTTTCTCAAGTCGCTCCTGACACGACAAAAAACAAACAAACACCTGCCTGATGTTTCGCCTGCATCTTTGGCAAGCATCCTCAGAGGTAGTGAGGTCTGTTGGAACTAGGAAAATGGGTTTATATATCTGTGGAAAGACCAGGGTGGGACAAAGGACTCTTGTCTGCTGGAGCTAGGTGTGAATGTTTCAACTGACCACCTTGATTAGCATTTGATAGCCTGGAAGTGCCTGGAGCAATCTTTTGTTGAGAGGTGATTAGATGTCCCTGATTGTTTTCCCTCTGCTGTTTTGCTGTTTTAATTTTAAAGTTTTTTAATACTGGTAGCCAGATTTTGTTCATTTTCTTGCCCAACTGTTGGTTTTGGATTGTATTTCATTCCTCATGGAGTTTAATGTTTTGCAGGTGAGTGATAGGAGGAGTTATTAAAAACATTTTTTTGGTATTTCCCCCAAATCCCTCCATCTCTTGCATGGGCATTCCTATACTGATTACATACACTTTTTAATACAATTATTGAATATATAACCAGCCTATCAATCAAAGTGAGATCTAACAGCATTCATAGCCTGTGTATCAGAAATACAATACTGACTAGATTGTGGCACTGTTGGGCTTAATTGGTGGTTCCACAAAAGCTACTGGACAGTGCATTGTGTGTAGGCAAAGTAAGTTTGCTGGGACCACGATCAACAAAAAAAAATAGCAATACAGCTGCTCATAACTCCCCCTTCCTCTTTTGAAAACCATACCTTGAGGTGATCCTGTTCTCCCGAATACTCGATAGATTGAAAGATGCGCCATGTACATCGCCGCCGCATTTCAAGCCGGGCCATATAGCGTCGATACCACCTTTGGATCAAGACGGCTGCTTTAAAGACTGAAGTTGAGAAAGAAAAGCTCAGAGCAGAATCTCTCATTATAGGGACATGACTTTACATCTTGCTCTTCTGAGGGTGCATCTACACCAGTAGTTCCCAACCTTTTTTTGACCAGGGACCACTTTGGCCAGGGACAATTTGACCAGGGACCACTCTCCAACATTAGTACCCAAAGGGTTACGAATCAGTTTTTGGTCAACTTAAGATTCGGTTTGGTTATTTGGTTTGCTGATTCAGAAAATTGCATTGACTAGACCACATCAGCTCTAGATACAGAACATATGCCATCGAGTAGTTGCTATCTGCTACCCCACAGAAAATCATATTTAATAAACTCCGGCACTATAAGAGGGTTTTGTGAGACCAATTGTTCTCGTTGCAATGATGTAGCAACAGTAAGGCTGTGAACCATATTTTAGTTCTTGCAGACCACTGGTGGTCTATGGACCACAGGTTAGGAACCACTAGTCTTCACTGTAGAATCAATACAATTTAACACTGTTTTAACTGACATGGCTCAAGGCTATGGATTCCTAGGTTTTGTAGTTTTACAGCATCTTTCATGATTCCTGCCAAAGAATGCTGGTGCCTCGCCAACTTACAACTCTCAGGATCCAACAGCACTAAGCCAAGGCAGTTAAAGTAGTGCCAAACTGCATTAATTTAACAGTGTAGCTGCAGTATGAGGATAAAAATATGAGGCCTAAGAAATGGACTATTAGAACCATGCACCAGTATGCGCTACCCATTTAGTCAGCTATAGGATCTCCAGGCAGCAGTAGTTAGTTTCAGAAAGAACTTTTAATTTTGAATCATGCACATTATGCTCAAGCAACATTGTAGTACCATGAGTAATCAACATTGCAGCTACTCACATAGGACTATAATAACAACAACAAAATATATAATAACAATAATAATAAGTATAAGTAAAGATAAATAAATAAATAAACAAATAAAAAGAGAGAGAAAAAATAGGGAAAGAAAAAGGACAAGAAAAGAAGAGAGATAGAGTACAAACAAGGAATCAACAAAAACATTTACCAGATATCCCATGGACAAATATACAAGTAAAACAACAACAACAACAACCTCATTTACAGCGAGAAGACCCTCTATACAAGGTGACCCCTCTTCAAAAGAACTTATGGCTCAACTACAAAAAATACAAGAAAATCAAGAAAAAATGCAGGAAAAACAAGACAAAATACAGGAGAACCAAGACAAAATGCAAGAAAGATTGGAAAGATCTTCCAAGATGAAACAGGAAAATTAAGAAGAGAAGTCAAAGAGGAGATCTATATGGTAAAAAAAGAATTTAAAGAAATTCAACAAGAAATGAAAGAGATTCAAAATAACAAACAAACTAATCAATTCAGTGGAAAAGACCAACCAGAAAGTTACAAAATTAGAAGAATTAAGCGAAAGATTAGAAAATCAACAAGAACAAATGGCAATAATAGAAGCAGAATTCCAACTTAGATTCATAAATGTGGAGGAATGCGAGGGAGAAGACTTGAGAGGCATAATCGCAGATATAACGGCGAAAATTTTAGACATCTCCAAAACGGAAGCCGACCAACATATGGACAGACTGTATAGAATTAATACCAATTATGCGAGGAAACACAAAGAGGCCAGGGACATTGTCGTCAACTTCGGAAGAAAAAGGATTCGTGATGAAATCCTCAAACACAACTCCAAAAAACCTATATATTATAAAGAGAAAAAGTAATTGTCCTAAAAGAAGTACCCCCATCGACAATGAATAAAAGAAGAAAGTATTATTTCCTAATAAATGAACTGAAAAAACACCAGGTCCAATTCAGATGGGAAAGAAATGAAGGTCTGATGGTTTCTCTCAACGATAAGAAACATTAGATAACATCGGAACAGAAGGCAAAGGACTTCTATAGAGACTATAAAAAAAGAGATCGAAAAAGGAAAACAACAAGAACCAAGAGATAGAGAATCGCCTAGCAGATCTGACCCAGGAGGTAGGAAAAAAGGAAGTAAACAGTTTGGGGAAAAACCTGAGAAAAGACTAAGAGAAAACTCACCAGAGGAATACGACTTGACACCGGAATTGGAGTTGGTGAACCAGGACTGTCCAGAAGAAGAAATGCGTAATGATGGAGAAAGTCCTCTCGAATAATGTAAATGGTCTGAATAGCCCAAATAAAAGGAAACTAGTATTCAATCAAATAAAAAATGGTAATTTTGATATTATTGCCCTACAGGAAATACACATCAAACAAAAACATGCATCTTACCTTATTAAGAAACAACTAGGAAAGGAATACTATGTGTTAGCCCAAGAAAAGAAAAGAGGAGTTGTGCTGTATATAAAGGAGAAACTCAATCCATAACTGGCCTTTAGGGATCAGAGGGACGTGCTATAGGTGTCAAAATAAGGTTTAACAATCAAATCACACTAATATGCAACATCTATGCCCCAGTTGGGCTCAAATCCAAACTTGTAAAATACCTAAAAACAACTATTCTGGATCAGGAATATGAAAATCTGATAATTCTAGGCGACTTCAATGGGGTTATAGATAATCAGATTGACAGGTCCAAAAAAAAAAAAATAAAACAAGAGGAGGGGAACCGAAAGCTGGACAATTACCATTAAATTTCTTACAGATGAAAAAAGACTTTTGTTTACAAGATGTCTGGAGATTGAAAAACATCACAGCAAAAGATTATACCTATTACTCCTATAGTCACCAATTGTGGTCCCAGATCAATATGATCTGGGCCTCGAATTCCATTGCCATAAAAGTGAACAAAATCCGAATCAAGCCAAGATTAAATTCCGATCATTGTGCATTAGAGATGGACATAAGGGAAAGACCAAAACTAAGGAGATGGAAATTAAATGAGAACTTACTTAAAACAGAGAATGAGATAGAAAAAAAATAGGAATCTACTTAAAGAATATTTCAAGATTAATAATAATAAAGAAACAAAAATAGAAACAATCTGGGATGCCAGTAAGGTGGTATTTTATTCAACAGGGTGGTAAAAAGAATAGATTAAGAAAAGAAGAACACATAAAACTACAGGAAGATCTAAAAATCAAAGAGAACCTGCTTAAGAGCAATCCAGGAGACAAGAAAAGAAAGCTAGAGATAGAATTAATCAAGAAACAAATAAACACATCACCATTAGAAAAAATGGTGAGAAAGTTGAAATTCTTGAAAGTAAACCATTTCACAAATGCTAATAAACTGGGCAAATGGCTTGCTAAGAAATTGAAAGAAAAAACAACAACAACAATATATAACTCAGATAATAGAAGATGGTATAACTTCTACTTTAGACGAGGATATTGTAGAAAAATTCAAAACATTCTATACTAATCTATACCAAGAAGATTCATCTAATATAGAGGATATTATAACCTATATTTCGAAGCAGAAGCTGGATAAAATTACAGAAAGGCAAAGGGAAGCTCTTAATAAGTGAATGACAGAGGATGAGATAAGATCAGCAATTAAAAATCTTCCAAACAACAAAGCTCCTGGCCCCGATGGACTGACCTCCATATATTATAAAATTTTCCAAGATGATCTAATCCCGACGCTAAAAGAAATAATGAATAACAGTTTGACTACCGCAAAAATTCCAGAATCTTGGCAGAACGCCAACATAACTCTAATACAAAAAGGTGACTCTGACCCCTCAAATATTAGAAATTACAGACCACTTTCGTTATTAAATAATGACTATAAAATCTTTACAGGTATTTTGGCCAACAGACTTAAAAACCTTTTAGAGGATCAAATAAAAATTGACCAAACAGGCTTTTTGCCCAACAGAAAGATGCGGGACAATATAAGAACAATTCTTGATATAATAGAGTACTATCATAGTAACCCACAGAAAGAACTTGGACTGTTATTTCTCGATGCCGAGAAGGCATTTGATAATACCAACTGGGAATTCATTCTAGAAATAATGAGAGAAAG
>NW_026847549.1:193582769-193692259 GCF_025583915.1 Anolis sagrei ordinatus
TTCGACCACTTGAAGCTTCCAAACAGCCTTCAAAAGCAACCCCACAAAGAGCATGTTGCAGTAGTCTATTCGAGATGTGATAAGAGCACGGACTACCATGGCCAAGTCTGGCTTCTCAAGGTATGGGCACAAGTGGTGCACAAGTTTTAATTGTGCAAAAGCTCCCCTGGCCACCGCCTAGACCTGGGGTTCCAGGCTCAATGATGAATCCAGGATCGCTCCCAAACTGTGAACCTGTGTCTTCAGGGGGAGTGTAACCCCATCCAACACAGACTGTAACTCTATACCCTGTTCGGCCTTGCGACTAACCAGGAGTACCTCTAGATTCAGTTTCAATTTGTTCACCCTCATCCAGATTGTCACAACGGCCAAGAACAGTTTCAGGACCCGAACAGCCTCCTTAGCAGCAGGTGGAAAGGAGTGATAGAGTTGGACATCATCTGCATACAGAGAGAAGAGCTTGGCGGGTGGGCTAGACTCCTCTGGTCTGCCACAATTTTGGAATATTAGAGAGTCTCTTATGTAGCAATATTTCTTGCTGCTGTTGTTCCCAAGTGTTAAATGAACGATAAATGTTTATCCAGCCTGAAACATCCTGGTTTAATCTCCGTTCCTGGCAGATGCTGACTCTCCTTAATTGGTGCTGGTAAACATAAGGAGCCTTGTGTTGGCTTCCTTCTTAATGTAAGGAACCTTGAAAACATTTCCTTAACTTAAAGAGCCATTGTCTCTAATAATGTAAACACGTTTTTCACCAAAAATTAAACAGATAATCATTTGTCACTGTTCTCATAAGCAACTTTTAGTTTCAGTCCATACATTCTTCACCTCTTTCTTGTAGTTTTCCAGGCTTCATCTTAGGATGACTGGGATGATGCTTTCTGCATGTACCAAAGTGTGTATGATGTATGAGTATTTATACTTCATCCATAATCTAAAAGGACTGTCAGGGCACCTTAAAAATAATTAATGTGAGAGTTTCAGGGCCATTATTCTTAGAATCTAAATAAGACACAACACATAAGGAAAAAATAGAGGCAGAGGGGTAAAAGATTAAGTTCAGTTGTGAGTTTTAAATGTAATTTCAAATGTATTTCTTATATTTTTATCTAAATCCCTCATTTCTATTTTATTGGGGGGGGGGGTTGCATTTGCATCATTTTAAACTATAACCAGACACACACACACACACACACAATAAAGTGATATAAGAATAAATCATAATTTTGTGCACAAAATCATTGCAAGTATAATATAAAATGACCTTCAGGCTATGTATATAATGTAAATAATGAACATCATTTCATTTTGTGTTTAGATTTGGGTCCCATCTCCAAGCTATCCCATGCAAATAAAGGTACATATTCCAAAATTCAGAAAAGATTCAAAATCCGAAACACATCTGGTCCCAAGCATTTTGGATATGGCATACGCAACCTGGAATAAATAATGCCCCACATGCAAAGTTGTTTTTATAGAACCTGTTGTATCCAACGGCACGAATGACCCCTTGTTTCCGACAGCTCTATTTTTCCGTGCCAATCACGCAATTGGGAAGCTGTTTAAACGCCCCTGGGTATGTAAACTGGGTCAATGCAAAGCTCACTTAACCTCAGCGAGAACAGTGTGTGTAAGTAAGCAAGCTGTGACACTTCGGGTGAAATCCTGATCTTATTAAAGCCCATAGCAACACATTTCTTGTTGACTCCAAAATACAGTTTCACCTTCAGCAAGTGATGCAGGCAGAATGGACGTGGCAGCAAGAAATAGACTCTGAATTGTAGGATATAACCTTTGCTTATGGTTAAGGACTAGTTTTGTGCCAAAGAGAAAATGAAAACAATTTTCCTCTCCAAATGATGTTATAGGATCAGGAAGCATCAAACAGTACAGGACTAATAGGGCAAGATCAACCCATGGATATCCTTTTGCTAGATAAACCAAGGACGTTACAGGAATTGAACATGTAGGTAATTGCTTATTCAAATAATAATAACAATAGTTATTATTATTATTATTATTATTCTCATCTGCCAGTTGCAAAACGCCACCTTACTCGGATCTGCACACATTATTCAACAGTACTTCACACAGTCTAAATACTTGGGAAGTTTCCAATGTGTGATCCAATACAACAGCCAGCAGAGTGATCTTGTTTGCTGTGTACTAATCTTGTTGTGTTTCTAATGATGATGATGATGTCACCTGGGATGCTGCAATCCCAGGCAACAGCAGGATTGAAGAGAAACAACTGGAAAAGCTGACACGATATGAGGATCAAACTGCAAAGGCTCTGGCACAAGTCAGTCAAGGTGGTCCCAGTGGTGATCGGCACACTGGGCGCAGTGCCTAAATCATAGAATCATAGAATCAAAGAGTTGGAAGAGACCTCATGGGCCATCCAGTCCAACCCCCTGCCAAGAAGCAGGAATATTGCATTCAAATCACCCCTGACAGATGGCCATCCAGCCTCTGTTTAAAAGCTTCCAAAGAAGGAGCCTCCACCACACTCCGGGGCAGAGAGTTCCACTGCTGAACGGCTCTCACAGTCAGGAAGTTCTTCCTCATGTTCAGATGGAATCTGCTCTCTTGTAGTTTGAAGCCATTGTTCTGCATCCTAGTCTCCAAGGAAGCAGAAAACAAGTTCGCTCCCTCCTCCCTGTGACTTCCTATCACATATTTATACATGGCTAATCATGTCTCCTCTCAGTCTTCTCTTCTTCAGGCTAAACATGCCCAGCTCCTTAAGCCGCTCCTCATTGGGCTTGTTCTCCAGACCCTTGATCATTTTAGTCGCCCTCCTCTGGACACATTCCAGCTTGTCAATATCTCTCTTGAATTGTGGTGCCCAGAATTGGACACAATATTCCAGGTATGGTCTAACCAAAGCAGAATAGAGGGGTAGCATGACTTCCCTAGATCTAGACACTATGCTCCTATTAATGCAGGCCAAAATCCCATTGGCTTTTTTTGCCGCCACATCACATTGTTGGCTCATGTTTAACTTGTTGTCCACGAGGACTCCTAGATCTTTTTCATACATACTGCTCTCGAGCCAGGCATTGTCCCCCATTCTGTATATTTGCATAAAGACCTTGGCCTGCACTTAAATACAATCGGCACTAACAAAATTACCATCTGCCAGCTGCAAAAGGCCACCTTACTGGGATCTGAACACATTATTCACTGGTACATCACACAGTCCTAGACACTTGGGAAGTGTCCGATGTGTAATCCACTACAACAGCCAGCAGAGTGTCTGCTGTGGACTCATCTTGTTGTGTTTCAAATAATAATAATAATCATCATCATCATCATCCCCCATTGGGTGCCACCTTGTCGTTGGTGGGGGGCTTAACTGCTTGTATGATGTTGTGTTTCAAATAATAATAATAATAACAACAACAACAAATAACAAATAACAACAACAACAACAACAAAGTTATAGGACTGGGAGATGGATGGATCGATGGGTGTTTTTACCATTCGAGGCAGGGTATAACAGGATTTACCTCTCTTGCTTTCCCACTATTTGCTTATTTTTCTTCCCCATAAGAGGACCAAGGGAGGTAGGAGCCCCTTGGGGAGCCTTATGTACCCCAATCTATGTGTGAACCCCCAACCCATGGGGACCAGGCTTCCAATAGAGATACCCCTGTAACCATTGCTCCTCATGTGTGTATATGTATAATTTTGTTTATGCTTTTGTATCACTTCATAAAATTATTGGAGAGGTTGCCAGCCTAGCCTTGCAATGATCTAGGAAGATCTGCCAACATTGTGCCAGGCTTCATTTGCTTTTAATTGGATTCAATCAGCTGCCTCAGTGTAACCCATAGGACCCAGGTGATGCGGAGGTCAACAGGAGCCATGGGGATCAACTGACGTTTGTGTCACTACATGGACAATACGAGTCATTTGTCATTTTGGTATGGAGTTTGCAATTGGGAAAACCATGCTACTGTCTTTGGAAAGGCCATTTTCCTTTTGTATATTTCCAGCCACCAGACATTTATCCTTCCAAGGATGGACAATACTCTCTGCAGGAACTTGCATGGGAGTCCAGTGCTCGGGCGCTGGGCTTGATCAGGACTGAATACCTAAGGGACAATAAAGGTTTCAGAAGATCCATCAGGGTCTTTGTGTTTGCACATCAGGGATATTTAATCCTATCACAAGTCATTCTCTCACCCTTTGTTCTGAGACCTGCCAACCCCTCTCCAACCATTGGACAGAGGGAAATCAACACCAGAGATGGCTGGCACCCTCTCCTTGGCTGAGGCACACCGAATTCCCGCCTCTACAAGGATATCACCCCGGCTCAGCCAATCACAGCAAAACTGGGTGCAGCTGGGGGAGCCAGAATTTTGAACTGGAAAATGTATTAAAATGCATGTTTCGCTGTATTATGTATCTCAGCTTATTTTTAGAGGGCTACCAGAAGCTGTCATCACTTCAGCTGACTTTAATAAAATTCTCAGTGACTTATCTCCAACTTGGTGAGCATTATTGCATCGGATTGGGCTTCCTTCACTCACCAAGCGCACAGATCCACAAGCTGGCTGAGTTCCAGAGCCACTCGCCATTTATATATCTGTGAAATAATGTCCAGGGTGGGAGAAAGAATTCTTGTCTGTTTAAGGCAAGTGTGAATGTTGCAATTGGCTACCTTGATTAGAATTGAATGGCCTTGTAGCTTCAAATCCTGGTTGCTTCCCGCCTGGGGGAATCCTTTGTTGGAAGGTGTTAGCTGGCCCTCGTTGTTACTTGTCTGTAATTCCCCTGTTTTCTGAGTGTTGTTCTTAGTTCTGTCCAGATTTTTGAGTTTTTAAATACTGGTAGCCAGATTTTGTTCATTTTTATGGTTTCCTCCTTTCTGCTTGTGGACAATTTCAATGGCTCTTCTGTGTAGTCTGATATGGTGGTTGTTAGTGGTCCAGCATTTCTGTGTTCTTAAATAATATGCTGGGTCCGGGTTGGTTCATCAAGTGTTCTGCTTTGATGCTGCAGGCCATTTAATGCTAATCAAGCTGGCCAATGGCAACATTCACACTTGCCTCAAACAGTCAATAATAATAATAATAATAATAATAATAATAATAATAATAATACTTTATTTATACCCCGCTACCATCTTCCCAAGGGACTCGGTGCAGCTTACATGAGGCCAAGCCCACAGTACATCAATAAATAAAAGCAATAACAAAACAATCAATACAATACAAGAGTTTTTTCTCCCACCTTGGGCATTCCACAGATACATAAACAACAGATCTACAGATTTACCATGCTCTGTCTGATGGTTATTATCTCTTTTTTTAGTCTATTCCCTTTAAATGACATTATGGCATATAGTCACATTTCTACTTTTATATAGAGCTGGGCATTGTTTTGTCTCAGAGTGAAAATACTGGCCCTATCTTCAGATGACAAGAAGAGAAAACAGCAAATCAATAGGTCTTAATAGGTCACTTTATTCATTTATTGAGGTTTCCTACGAAATATCCAGAATAAAACATTCAAATTTCAAGTACAAGGAATAGAAATAGTCAATCATTATCGAAATCCTGCCTGCAGGCTATAAATTCAAGCAATGAGACAATTTGTTGTCGAAGGCCTTCATGGCCGGAATCACTGGGTTGCTGTGCGTTTTCTGGTCTGTATGGCCATGTTCCAGAAGCATTCTCTTCTGACGTTTCACCCAGATATATGGAAGGCATCCTCCGAGGTTGTGAGGTCTGCTGGAAACTTGGCAAATGGGGTTTATATATCTCTGGAATAATGTCCAGGGTGGGAGAAAGAACTCTTGCCTGCCTGAGGCAAGTGTGAATGTTGCAAATGGACAACTTATTAGAATTGAATGGCCTTGCAGCTTCAAAGCCCGGCTGCTTACTGCCTGGGGAATCCTTTGTTGGGAGGTGTATGGAATTCCCCTGTTTTTTTTAGCCTTGCTCTTTATTTACTGTCCTGGCAGGAAACAGACAGGCTTTGAAGCTACAAAGCTTTGAAGCGGCAAGGCCATTCAATGCTAATCAAACTGGCCAACTGCAACATTCACACTTGCCTCAAGCAGTTCTTTTTCCCACTCTGGACATTATGCCAAAGATATATAAACCCCACTTGCATAATTTCAAACAGACCTCACAGCTTCATAGAATCATAGAATCAAAGAGTTGGAAGAGACCTCATGGGCCATCCAGTCCAACCCCATTCTGCCAAGAAGCAGGAATATTGCATTCAAATCACCCCTGACAGATGGCCATCCAGCCTCTGTTTAAAAGCTTCCAAAGAAGGAGCCTCCACCACACTCCGGAGGCAGAGAGTTCCACTGCTGAACGGCTCTCACAGTCAGGAAGTTCTTCCTCATGTTCAGATGGAATCTCCTCTCTTGTAGTTTGAAGCCGTTGTTTCACATCCTAGTCTCCAAGGAAGCAGAAAACAAGCTTGCTCCCTCCTCCCTGTGGCTTCCTCTCACATATTTATACATGGCTATCATATCTCCTCTCAGCCTTCTCTTCTTCAGGCTAAACATGCCCAGCTCCTTAAGCCACTCTTCATAGGGCTTGTTCTCCAGACCCTTGATCATTTTGGTCGCCCTCCTCTGGACACATTCCAGCTTGTCAATATCTCTCTTGAATTGTGGTGCCCAGAATTCTGAGGATGCCTGCCACAGATGTGGGTGAAATGTCAGGAGAGAATGCTTCTAGAACATGACCGTACAGAAAACTCACAACAACCCAATGAAATCATTTTTTTTTTCAAATTATGGTTACCATTCCTTTGGCAGGACCAAAAATAATCCTCTAAGTGAGAAGATTGTTGTCTTACATTTTAGACAACCAACAGTGCATTCTCTAAGTGCTTTGTACAGTTATGGCTTTTAGGGAAAGGCAATCTAATTGCATCCCCAGTTATTCCCCCTTCTTACCCTGAAAGGGAAGGGATGTGCAAAATAAACGCTTTGCATTGATAATGTTTTTAATTCCTATGTATTTTAATAACTGTGCTACAAAAGTTTTGCATCTTTCTAAAAGAATTGTGCTGCGAGCTGCTATTGATCTCAATTTTGGGACAAAGGCAAGACATACATCGGATCAATAAACATAGAGCTGGTTCCAACCAGGTTGGAATCAGATCTTTACTTGTTCAGCTTCATCCCGTATCTCCCCAACATTGGCTGCACCCTACACTGTAGAATTAATGCAGTTTGAAACCACTTTAAACTGCCATGGCTCAATGCTATAGAACCCTAGGAATTGTAGTTTGGTGAGGCACCAGCACTCTTGGGCAGAGAAAGCTAAAAACCTTGAAAAACTATAACTCTCATTGTTCCATTGCATTGAGTCATGCCATTAAAACAGAGTCAAGGGAAATCCCTGTAACTTTCGTTCAGTACCACGAAACACTAAATGTTGTCTCATTTGTGAAATTTCATAAGGCACTTTCACATTGTCAGGGAGTCCTGATTTGCTGAAGGAAAAACTAGGTTGTCAGTATCATGTGAAATATCCATATATATCCAAGCTTGTAGCTACTCCACGAACTGCCAAGCTGTTCGTCTGAAGAGTTTCCTTCCTTTTCTGGAAATGAGACAAGAAAAAGAGAAGTGTGAAGAAGGAGGGATTGAACATGATGTATTTCTTTTTTGCATAACAGCTATCAGACTAGGGAAGACAAACTACGAGGGGTATTTTTTAAGTAAGGTCCGTTTTGTTGTAGACACTAGTGGGTTGTGACCCCTTTGGGGGTCGAATGCCCTGTCACAGGGGTTGCATAAAACCATTGAAAAACACATATTTCTGAAGGTCTTAGGAACCAAGACACCGCTAATTTTTTCCCACCCCCTTCACTTCCCGGAGGCCCTTTCTTCTCGGGAGGGAGGTGGTGACGTCACTCAGCCCTACCCCCATTCAACCCCTCCACCATTTTAGGAGGAAGCGATGGGAGCAATGAAGGTGAGGTTTGCTTTGGAGCCAAGAGAGAAGAGAAAGGAGGAGGAGGAGAGCAGGGAGAAGAGAGAAGGTGAGGGAGAACTGGCCTAGGGAGGGAGGAGATGGGGGTGAGGGCAGGGCTTAGAGAGGGCTAGAGTGGCCCCTCCATGGCTGAATCCCAGGAAGGAAGAGAAGTAACAATGAACATACATCCTGCATATCTGATATTTACATTACAATTCATAACAGTAGCAAAAGTACAGTTAGGAAGTAGCAACGAAAATAATTTTATGGTTGGTGGTCACCACAACTTGAGGAACCATATTAAAGGGTCACAGCCATAGGAAGGTTGAGCACCACTGCTTTAGCATAAACAGCATTAAGTTTCATGAGCCATACTTGGATAAGTAAGCATGTAGGACAATGGTTCTCAATCTGTGGGTCCCCAGGTGTTTTGGCCTACAACTCCCAGAAATCCCAGCCAGTTTACCAGCTGTTAGGATTTCCGGGAGTTGATGGCCTAAACATCTGAGGACCCACAGGTTGAGAACCACTGATGTAGGAAGATTTTTCATTTACAGTGTTCCTCCAGAAATGCAAAATAGTTAGAAAGCATGTGCTACATCCTAAGTTAACCAGATATTTGCATAGGTTTATCATGCCAATTGGAATGCAATTTTGTCTTCATACCAGCACTTACATATCTTCACTTCAGGGTCCTGATCCGTGTTGTATATTTGTCTGGGTATGCAGCACTCATTACTGTGGTGTAAATTGTGTCCCTGGAGGGAAACCATAAACAAATGGAGCAATTGCACTTACAAGTCCCAAAGGCCAGTCAGATACCTCTGGACACTCTGTGATTGAGACATAATGTGAATTCAGTATGACTTCCATGTCTGTGGGGGATACCTTCTAGGTCTTCTTGTGGATAGTGAAACCATAGGTAATGGGGAACACTTCTGAAGAAATGTCTTCCGACAGAAGCATGCTATAAAGTCATACTGGAAGAACTGCCTCTGATCTTAGAAGTTCCATGTAATGCTTTGAATGCAATTTTCCTGCTTCTCGGCAGGGGGTTGGACTGGATGGCCCATGAGGTCTCTTCCAACTCTAGGATTCTATGATTCTACTATGTACCAAAATTGGGGGAAAAATCAGTTCTGAATTAAAAGTGTTATTTCCTGTTTAAATGTGCAGTACTTACTTTGAAAGTAGTTGTTCTACTCCAGAAACTTTGTTTTTCTGGCTGCCACTGTTATAGATCAGCCACCAGAGATTGATGGTTTAAGTGATGATTTAGAGAGAATTGTGAGCTTTCCTGTGGCACAAAGTGATGGGATCTCAAGTCTGGGAAATTCAAGTTTGGGAAATGATAGTTCTCTCGGTGAGAAAACTGGCTCGGAAAGCACAGGACCTCACGGGCATTCAGGGGAATCTGAAGCAGCAACATCAGATAAGGAATCGAGTGAAGAGCTGAGTGATGGGGAGGGTTCCCATGGAAGCTGACCTGTAGCTAAGGAGTCTTCGGTTACAAATCAGAGCCGAAAATAGATTGTGTCGTTCAGAGAGATTACATGGGAAAGTTGTGAAGGAAATTCACGGGAAACAGAATGATTTCATGGGTGTCTATTAAACAGCAAGTTGTTTGCCTTAAGGTCAGTTCAGGCAACGCTGCATTAGAGTGAGAAGCTAAGCTTGAGTTCTCTTGTTCCTGGTTCAAGTCAAGCTTTGATTTTGGATTTAATATATCCTGGAAGTGTTCTATGTTCCTGTTCATATAAACTAGTTCAAGTTTTACTAGTTACACCTTCTTGATTGTGGGCTTATACTGTAGCTGTGATTTCTGGCTGTTCCTTTGTCATCTCTGAAACTTCATGAGACATTTGGATTATTGTTTGGTTATCACCTGTTGCTAAACCTTTTTGGATTATATATCTTTCTTTCTTACTCCTGATTTTATATGCTTTTTATATGTTTTTATAATAATCTGTTTGCTTATATTCCTGGACTCTTGTGTGGTTCAGTGGTCATAGGTGTTTCCAGGCCTGGAGTGCAACAGCCACACACTATGCTAAAATGTTCGAGACTCTTATGAGATAGTCATTGAAAAACTACTGCAAAATGTGATGCAGGATGTCCCACAAAAACAAAGGGTTTTTTTTTTTTGCAGTTTAACAAACTTTTTCCATGTTTTCATGATAGAACCAATTTGGAAATGACATGTATAAGCCAGGAACAAAAGTTGTGTTAGATAGTGTCATAGATGACCAATGCTTGACAGCAATGAGATACACAGTGAATGTAATTAACATACCATAAATAGAAAAGTAACTTTTGTTGGGACTCAGCCTGTGTTTCACCCTGAATCTGTTATAGTGTTTTCCCCTTCTCATGTTTCTGGGCCTGTCTTGGATGTCAATGAGGATGAGGTGAAAAATGGAGACACTTTGGACAATAAGGTTACTACAGACTCTGATCGAGAAGGGTCAGGGGAATCATAGAATCAAAGAGTTGGAAGAGACCTCGTGGGCCATCCAGTCCAACCTCCTGCCAAGAAGCAGGAATATTGCATTCAAAGCACCCCCGACAGATGGCCATCCAGCCTCTGTTTAAAAGCTTCCAAAGAAGGAGCCTCCACCACACTCCGGGGCAGAGAGTTCCACTGCTGAACGGCTCTCACAGTCAGGAAGTTCTTCATGTTCAGATGGAATCTCCTCTCCTGTAGTTTGAAGCCTTTGTTTCACGTCCTAGTCTCCAGGGCAGCAGAAAACAAGCTTGCTCCCTCCTCCCTGTGGCTTCCCTCTCACATATTTATACATGGCTATCATATCTCCTCTCAGCCTTCTCTTCTTCAGGCTAAACATGCCCAGCTCCTTAAGACGCTCCTCATAGGGCTTGTTCTCAGACCCTTGATCATTTTAGTCGCCCTCCTCTGGACACATTCCAGCTTGTCAATATCTCTCTTGAATTGTGGTGCCCAGAATTGGACACAATATTCCAGGTGTGGTTTAACCAAAGCGGAACAGAGGGGTAGCATTACTTCCCTAGATGTAGACACTATGCTCCTATTGATGCAGGCCAAAATCCCATTGGCTTTTTTTGCCAAGTTCTCATGAGCAAATTCCAGGCTCGAGTTTGAAGGAAAGTTCACTTCCTTCTCCAGGCTCGAGTCTGCAAGGTAGTTTCACATCTGCAGTTGATGAAGAGATAGATATGACCAGTCGCCGGCTGGAAATTAGCCAGAACCGTAGAGAGGCCCAATGTTTACGCAGGTCAGAAAGAATTTGGCAATTAAGGTCAAAGACTGGAGGGAGTAGAAATCAGTTTCTGGGACTTAAATTGAGCTCTTAGGGAATTTCCTTCAGAAAAGGCATTGTTTGGTTTTAAGTCAAGTCTTTTGGATATTCTTGTGGTCTCATTTCCTAGGTTTCCTGGCTTTTCAAGTGGATTAGCAGTGGCTATGTTCATGGTTTTTATAGAAGGCATTTGATGTCTTTGCATCTGGATTTAAACAGCAAGCTTTTGGATCTTTGATATTATTCCTATGTTTGGACACTGTTTATGTTACTGCTTATTTGGCTTTTTGCTTTTGGACTTTTATCAACTTTATATTCATTTCTTTTATTGGCTCCAATTATTCTTCAAATAAAGATGACTCTTTTTTCATCCAAGGTGTGGTGTAATTAATGATTAGAGGGTCCTGTTCCTACTCTGGGATGCAACAGCTTCCATAATATCAACTGGAACAAATTGCCCTTTGAGATTTTCCAGCAAGTCATATATCAAATAGCTTTATTTTTTTAAAAAAGGCTTTCCAAGTTCTGCAGGGAACCTATTTTAAAATATGCATCTTTTCTTTTACGTATGCCAAAACTATAATATTACAAAATGCATAAAAAAGCAAAAATACTTACTTGTTTAAGACTGGCTGTTCTGACAATATCTAAAGCAACAAAAGGGAAGAAAGTGACCTTCTTTGGAGGACTTCAAAAGAAAACAACTTTAAAACTTACTTGTCAGGTACTGGGAATTATATTCTCTCATTTTCCAACAGAGAATACAATGATGTATCTGTCACACTACTTTCCTGATTTGGCACGCATTTTCTCTGTCTTACAAGAAAGTAACTACAGTAGAAAGCTCTCACAAGGAACTGACTTCACTTATATTTTCGATGTTTTTACAGAGCATGATATAAAATAGATGACTTACTTTATAGAGTGACTCAAGGTTAATATTTTCTTGTCCTGTGGCATTCAGTGCTTTGATGGCTGGAGTTCTGTAGTATAAACATAAAAAATGCTCATAGGTGCATATACTGTAACTATTGCATACGAATCAAGACGCCGAAACTTGGGTACATATACATTTGCTACTTAGGTTGCATCCAGACTGCTATGCACAGGGGCAGCTCAACCCATTACGCAAAGTAAGCATTTACAGTATAGTTCATTTTGCCCAGGGGCGCTCTTGAGATGCTCTTGGGGAAAAACAGACCTTGACATATGCAAGTTGTAGTTACTGGGATGTATAGTTCACCTACAATCAAAGAGCATTCTGAACTCCACCAATGATGGAATTGAACCAAATATGGCACACAGGACTCCCATGATGAACAGAAAATATAAATCAATTATTGGGGTATAAATAATAATAATAATAATAATAATAATTATTATTATTATTATTATTATTATTATTATTAGTAGTAGTAGTAGTAGTAGTAGTAAAAAACAAGTACACTCCAAACTCTGTCTCTCTCTCTGCTTCTCTCTGCTTTTCTGTGCACATGCATAGCTCAAGCCTGAACAAAAATGTAACAGTATCCAAAAGTCCCAGGCTCAGCCTGCTCCTCAGGCATTGCCTGACCAATCAGCTTCATGCATCTTATTTTACATTTGACACACACACATTCACTGATTCCTTGCATGCTCCAACAGTCTTTACACTATGAGATTTGTCTCTATCGTAGCACTAAGCCATTACAGTTAAAGTGGTGTCAAACTACATTAATTCTATAATGTAGATCCACCCTTAGTGTGCTGTTGGGACTTATCCCATGATATTTCTGCCTCTGGTACCAGATTTTTCTGTTGTACAAGTTATAGCCAGGTACTCCTGCGTTGTTTTTCTGCCATACTATTGAGATTTTTGTGCACTTGTAGGCATGCATACGGTGCGATATAGACAGAGAACATCTGGATCTCCAGATATGTTAGCATAAGATTGTTGTAGGTTTTTTCAGGCTATATGGCCATGTTCCAGAGGCATTCTCTCCTGACGTTTCGCCTGCATCTATGGCAAGCATCCTCAGAGGTAGTGAGGATGCTTGCCATAGATGCAGGCGAAATGTCAGGAGAGAATGCCTCTAGACCATGGCCATATAGCCCCAAAAAACCTACAACAACCCAGTGATTCCAGCCATGAAAGCTTTCAGCAATACATTATGCTAGCATATATTCTCATCATATTCATCCAGATGGCCACTAGCAAGGTATTGTAAAAGCGGGCCAGATTTCTGCCACTTCT
This sequence comes from Anolis sagrei ordinatus, assembly GCF_025583915.1. Taxonomy (NCBI): domain Eukaryota; kingdom Metazoa; phylum Chordata; class Lepidosauria; order Squamata; family Anolidae; genus Anolis; species Anolis sagrei. Next base: position 193,596,233 of record NW_026847549.1, read on the forward strand.
GCTGTATGTATGTCTTAATTTAAACACACACAGAAATCTTGGCATGATAACCTCCTAGCAAAATATACCTTCGGTCATCAGAAGGAGGAGGGGTTGTCCAGTGGTCGTAATTCGTCTCCACCCGATACCAGCTGCAAACAGAAAATACAGGTTAACGTCAATATCACAACATCATTTTGGCACAGCATATGTTCAGAATGATTATATGATGTAACACAATTTGAAAAAAATATATGTTCCTGGTTTAAAAGTATTATTTCCTGTTAAATTTGTGGTATACACTTTGAAAGTATACTTTATTTCTGTGTCTGCCACAAACTATGTTGAAATGGTTGAGACTGGATGAGATATTCTACAAAGATGATATAGTGCAACCACTCTAGGGAGCATTTGAGTGTAGATTTATGTTGTAGGAGCTCCCCCTTGGTGTTGTGTGCCTCCAAGTCCTTTCTGATTTATGGTGACCCTAAAGCAAAGCTATCATTGAAAGGTGTGTTTGACTCAATCAGGGTCACCATTGGGTTTCCATAGTCCAACAGGAAATTGAACCTTAAGTCACCAGACAAGTAGTCCAATGCGCTCACCCTACTTACTGCATAAGGTCAGCTTAGCGTATCTTACCCGCCAGACAAAGGGTCCAAGGGCCAAATATCAACTGGACCACTTCTCTTTCTTGTAATCACTGCACCCTCCTTGGGTGTTGTGCCTCCAATGATGTAGTAGACGTTAGCTATAATTGGAGTGTTAGCCAGCATAAGAGCAGCGGCTTCAAAGTCTTCTGCTTCACTCAAAGCCTACAATACAGATGATACAGAGGAGTAAGTTGAATATGATCTGCTCAGATCTGAACAGAGGTAGACACCTTGGATCAGCATGCCCACATTATTACTGGATTGTGGCACATCTGGTTGGGGGTCAGCTGCATTAAATCACTACTGGTTGAGAGGTCATGAGTTTGAAGCCAGCCCAGATCAGAGTGAGCTTCTGGCCATTTGTCTAGCTTGTCGACCTTTCCAGCCCGAAAGACAGTTGCATCTGTCAAGTGGAAAATTTAGGTACCGCTTATGTGGAGAAGCTAATTTAACTAATTTAAAGGTAAATTATTTATTTATTTATTTGCTTCACTTTTATACCGCATATTTCAGCCTTTGACAGGCGACTCAATGCGGTAAAGGTTGTCCCCTGACATTAAGTCCAGTCATATTTCACTCTAGGGTGTGGTGCTCATCTCCATTTCTAAGTCAAAGAGCCGACGTTGTCCATAGACACCTCCAAGGTCATGTGGCTGGCATGACTGCATGGAGCGCCGTTACATTCCCGCTGGAGCGGTACCTATTGATCTACTCACATTTGCATGTTTTCGAACTGCTAGGTTGACAGAAGCTAGGCTGACAGCAGAAGCTCACGCCGCTCCCCGGAATTGAACCTGCAACCTTTCGGTCGACAAGCTCAGCAGCTCAGCACCTTAACCCACTACACCACCGGGAGCTCCTTAACTAATTTATGATGCCATAAAACTCTCCAGCAGCGTCCAAAAGAATGAGGAAGTACTCCATCGGTGTCACAAGTGGACGGTGAAGCAACAGTTCCCCCAGTGGCTGGAATTCATAACAGCAGTAAAATTACAATTATGAAGTAGCAACAAAAATAATATTATGGTTGGGGGATCACACCAACATGAGGAACTATATTATGGGGTCATGGCATTAGGAAGGTTGAGAAACACTGGTGTAAACTCCTGGCTGAAAAAATAACTCCCCAAATTTCAGAGCTTTCCCTACCAAAATACTATAGTGTAGGAAGAACAGGATGAGATGTGTGGCATCTTAATAGACTGGAAGTTGGCATAAGCTTTAGATAGGTGGGATGTAGATAGGTAATATGGATAAAGGATGCGGTTCCCAAAGGTTTACGCCGAATAAAACATGTTAGTTTGTCATGAGATTCCCTGGTACAGCAAAATAAAAAATCTACGTCCTCAAAGCATTGGAAGAAGCCACACGGAATATTGTGTTTAATTTCAAATGTCTCTTAAAGGTTAGAGCCGTTTACTTAGATTTCCACAGATCCTATCCATGAATATCTGTGCATTTCAGTCGCTTAAGGAAGGAAAGGGAAGGGACTTGAGGTTATTAGGAATTGTGGGAGTTGAAGTACAAAACACGTGGAGGGCCAAAGTTTGCCCATGCCTGCATTAGAAGATGACACCATAAAAAAGGAGAAAGTTTGCAGCCACTTACAATTCTGATGAGCCAGCTGACGGGAATGTTTCGATTGAAGAAAGCTGCGATGGCATTCTCCCACCAATTGCCAGCATCTAGGAAAAATAAAAGGTAAAACACAGGAATCAGAGGAGACTATGAATGGTTTCAGTACTTGACTATTTCTCACCTGAAAGAGTCAAAGGCTGCTTCTACACTGCAGAAATAATGCAGTCTGGGACCACTTTTTGGATCAATGGTAGTTTGACAAAGCACCGGCATTCTTTGGCAGAGAAGGCTAACGACCTTGTAAAACTACAGCTCCCACCATTCCATTGCGTTGAGCCATGGCAGTTAAAGTGATGTCAAACTGCATTTATTGTACGGAGTAGATGCACCCCATGAGGACTGAAGTTTTGAAATGTTAGCAGATAGACTTCTCGATATTCTTTTCTTTGTGTATATCCTGCCTCTAGTCCTCAAGACATGGAGACAAGCGTGTAATATGTACAGCTGTCCTTTGCTGAAAATGTGTGGATACACACACACATATGCAAATTCAGTATGTGTTTGTGTGTATGTGTGTATATATATATATATGCAAATTCCAAAATCTTTCCAGGAGTTTGTCTTACTGTCTCAACTAGAGGGAGCTCCCACCTCTCCCCGGATCCAACCACCGGTCTTTTGGTCAGCAAGCTCAGCAGCTCAGCGGTTTAACCCATTGCGCCACCAGGAGCTCAATGGGTTAAACTGCTGAGCTGCTGAACTTGCTGACCAAAAGGTCAGCAGTTTGAATCCTCTACTCCTCAAGACATGGAGACAAGTGTGTAATATGTACAGCTGTCCTTTGCTGAAAACGTAAGGCATATATATATATATATATATATATATATATGTATGTATGTATATACATACATACATATGCAAATTCAGTGTCTGTGTCTGTGTGTGTGTGTATGTATGTGTGTGTGTATGTATGTGTATATATATATATATATATATATATATATATATATATGCAAATTCCAAAACTTTTCCAGGAGTTTGTTCTACTGCCTCATGTTTTCAGCAAAGGGCAGCTATATGTATTACACACTTGCCTCCATGTCTCGAGGACTAGAGGATTCAAACCGCCAACCTTTCGGTCAGCAAGTTCAGCAGCTCTGCAGTTTAACTCATGGAGCCCCGGTGGCACAGTGGGTCAGTGGTTCGAATCCAAGGAGTGGGGTGAGCTACTGCTATTAGCCTCAGCTTCTGCCAACCTAGCAGTTCGAAAACATGCAAATGTGAGTAGATCAATAAGTAGCGCTCCGGTGGGAAGGTAACGGCACTCCATGTAGTCATGCCAGCCCATGATCTTGGATGTGTCTACGGGTAACGCTGGCTCTTCGGCTTAGAAATTGAGATGAGCACCAACCCCAAGAGTCGGACACGACTAGACGTAATGTCAGGGAAAAACCTTTACCTTATATATCTATATATATACTGCAAAACTCCCATTGTCTTCTTCCACTAGTTAAATCATGGTTCACAGGATCCCTAGTTCCAAATGGTTTCCCAGCCCCCCAAAATGACAAATATTCAGAGTTCATTCTTGTGTTTACAATCCAAATCTCTGCAAAGACAACTAATACATTTCATTCTTGTGTGTTTACAATACGAATCTCTGCAAAGACAACTAATAGAATTGACGTCAAACTGAATACATTACTGGAAACCTTCTATGCTCTGGAATGTCTAAGATCCACATTCGAATGAGGCTCACCTCTCTCATCCCCAGAGATGGTAAACTTGTGTGGACGTTGTCCTGTCCATAAACCAACATAACCCATAAATGTTGTGCCCCTGAACTTGACCTGAAAATTAAAAGGGAGGAATAAGTTATCATAAACCACAATTCTTTTACTATTAAGTATCTCTCAAGATGCCGCCAGGACAGAGATATTTTACATAATGCAAGACACACCCCGATGTGTGTGTGGTTATTCACATCACCTGTCGATTTATGGTGACCTCATGAATTTCATAGGGTTAGCTTTGTATTATATAAATACAAAATCAGTTTGGTGACAACACGGAAGTTATGAATGCCAGAGCAATTCCACCCATCCGATATATGCAATGCATAAAACATAAGGAGACTGTATTGAAAGAAGTAACATAGAATCTTGGATACTAATACTAACTAAGAAGTAGATGTTTGTAGCATAAACATTTGTAGACTGAGGGTACATCTACACTGTAGAATTAATGCAACTCGACTCCATTTTAGCTGGTATGGAATTATGGGAATTGTAGTTGGGTAAGACACCAGCATTCTTTGGGAGAGAAGGCTAAAGATTGTGTAAAACTACAAGTCCTATGTAAAACTGAAAGCCAAAACCAACGTCACAATAACATCAGTTATTGAACTCCAGTATGCTGATGACAATGTCGTCTGTGCGCATTCAGATGAAGACCTACAAGCCACTCTAAACACCTTTGCAGAAGCATATGAGAAGCTCAGCCTGTCACTGAACATCAAGAAAACTAAAGTACTTTTCAGAAATCACCAGCCAATCCCTCTGCAATGCCAGAAATACAGCTTAATGGTGTAACATTAGAAAATGCTGACCATTTCCTCTACTTTGGCAGCCACCTCTCCACAAAAGTCAACATTGAAATACAACGCCACTTGAGCTCTGCAAGTGCAGCATTTTTCTGAATTAAGCAGAGAGTGTTTGAGGATCAGGACATCCGTAGGGGACCAAGGTGCTTGTTTATAAAGCTATTGTCCTACCAACCTTGCTATATGTCTATGAAACGTGGACTGTCTACATACATCACACTCAACTCCTGGAACGATTCCATCAGCACTGCCTCTGAAAAATCCTGCAAATCTCTTGGGAAGACAGGAGGACAAATGTCAGTGTGTTGGAAGAAGCAAAGACCACCAGTAGTGAAGCGATGTGTCGACACCATCAGCACCGCTGGAGTGGCCACATTGTCCAAATGCTCGATCACCATCTCCCAAAGCAGTTACTCTACTCCAAACTCAAGAATGGAAAATGGAATATTGGAGGACAGGAAAAGAGATTTAAAGATGTGCTTAAAAACTGTGGCATACACACCAAGAACTGGAAAGCCCTGGCCCTTGAGCACTCTAGTTGGAGGTCAGCTGTGACCAGCAGTGCTGCGGAATTTGAAAAGGCATGAATGGAAGGCAAAAGGGAGAAATGTGCCAAGAGGAAGGCACGTCAAGCAAACCCTGACCAGGACCGCCTTCCACCTGGAAACTGATGTCCTCACTGTGGAAGAACATGCGGATCAAGAATAGAGCACCACAGCCACCCACCGTCAAGACACTACACTTGGAAGGCCATCATACTCGGACAATGAGGGATCGCCTATGTAAGTAAGTACAAGTCCTATGATTACACATGATTCAGCAATTACCATTAAAGTGGTATCGAACTGCATTAATTTTATGGTGTTTACTTCATCAGATGCATGAATGTGTGGACACGATTACTCATACTTGGATGGAAGATTTGTAAATACAACTGCTCAATCTGCAGTTGGTTGCTGTCAAATCCTGTTCTTGTACTATCCAAAAATGCAATTGGTGAAACGCACAGCTTTCCTATGCCTCTCAATAGTTTGTAATATTGCCAAACCTTCATTGTACCTGACCATCCTTTAAGAAATTCACATCAATGGTCATATTGCGTAAAATGTCTACAAAGGCATAATCCATATTCCGGCCATGGTATATAGTTCCGTTGCTGTCTTGAGCAATGATGCTGGTGCAAAACCTGCAGGAGAAAAACATGAGAGTTGTTGGGGAAAATGCACACACAAAAACATGGCCTTTGCCGTTTTCCTTCTAGAAACAAATGCAAATGCAAAAGCTTTCCCATTTACTTAAGCAGATGTAGCCACTTATTGTAAACATATATGGAGATTCTCCTCCATCGAATGGAATGGGACATACTGTTTATGCAAAAAGCATGTGCAAATGTCAGAATGCAAATGGATCAATAGTTGAGATGAATGGACAAAACTATTTATTTATTTATTTGCCCTATTTCTATCCCACCCTATCAGCCCAAAGGCGACTCAGGGTGGCATACAAAGTCGGCACAATTCAATGCCATATATAAAATATATACATTGATAAAAAGCAAAAAAGAAACATTACATTACATTTAGAGACATAAAAACAATGAATAATAAAAATTTTAAAAAAACTCTGTCCTCTCATTCAAATCCTCATCCATTGCATCGTCTTAGCTGTTCCGGTGGCACTGTGGGTTAAAGCTCTGTGCCGGCAGGACTGAAGACCGACAGGTCACAGGTTCGAATCCGGGGAGAGGCGGATGAGCTCCCTCTATCAGCTCCAGCTCCTCATGCGGGGACATGAGAGAAGCCTCCCACAAGGATGATAAAAACATCAAATCATCCGGGCATCCCCTGGGCAACGTTCTTGCAGACGGCCAATTCTCTCACAACAGGAGCGACTTGCAGTTTCTCAGGTCACTCCTGACACGACAAAAATAAAGCTGTTCCTGGGTCATTTTCCAATTCAAGCTTGTCTCTTTATCCCGAGGTTACGAATGCTTGCTTGAAGAGCCAAGTTTTCACTCTTTTTTTAAAGGTCAGGAGGGAGGGGGCTGATCTAATATCCCTAGGTAGAGAGTTCCACAGCCGAGGGGCCACCACAGAGAAGGCCCTGTCTCTCGTCCCTGCCAAACGTGCTTCAAAGCAGGAAGGATCGAGAGCAGGGCCTCCTCCGACGATCTCAAATTCCTGGTGGGTTCGTAGGAAGAGATGCATTCGGATAGATAAGCCAATGACTATGAGCCAGGACAGCTAATTTCTGTCTCTGTGTCTGTATCACTCCATTTACTGGTGAGCACTGGATGGAGTACATTGCTTAATACAGCACACACAGTAGGCAGACGGGACATTTTTGTCATTTCTTAACCCCAAGCAGACTGCACTTGTGGGGTCACAGGTGAACAGAAGGGACATTTAGTGTGACCAGGAGTCACATCTAGGCACTTTTTTCCAGTTTAGCAGGAAAGGTATCTGAAATAGCATTCACCTGATAAAATGACATCAATGGGCCCTTTTTAGCCTCAAAATGTATAGATGATGGCTGTTTCCCCCCTCCATCCCCTAATAAAGCTGAGGTTGGGGAGTTCCAAAGGGAAGGGTCCACCAAGAGCAGCCCAGAAGCAGTTGGATGGCTGAAGCAAAACAATCCAGTCATTCTCCCTCACTTTCTGCCAGCTCAGGAATGGGCATATACCACATGTTAGTTACATACCTAACTTAACTCTGAGCAAAAAGACTTGCCCTTCCTACGTCATGTGCATGCAGAGTGATGTGAACAGCTGGGCCTCATATTAGCTTGTCTTCTAAAGTAAGTGTTGTCACGATGTTTTCAAAACAAGAACAATGGAGTTGGATAAAGACTGAATGTGCCAGAGGTCGTACAGCACGACAGTGTCATCGAGGTCTTCAAGAGGCTTGCGGGGAATCTGCATTCTCTTACAGAACAGTGGCAAGGTGGGTAAAAGCCTTCATCGAAGGATGCCAAAATGTGGCAGACATGCATCGCCCAGGTCGTCCTAGTGTCAGCGAAGTGGAAGTGAATGCTGTTGCCACACTCGTAGACAGTTATCAACGCCATACGATTTGTGAGCTAGCCCAAAACACAGGATTTGCGCATACAGCTGTGCTCCACATTCTGAAGGAACACCTGGGCATGAGAAAATTACTTCATGGTGGGTTCCACACCATTTGATGGAAATGCAGAAATGGCTACAATACAATGCTGCTTGTACCCACTTGGAGTGCTATGAGCGCAAAGGAGGCTCATTACGCTGGATGAGACTTGGGCCAGATCGTACCAACCAGAACTAAAACACCAATCGAACGAATGGCGTCATTACGGGTCACCGCGAAGTTCGAAATTTCGTCAGAAACCCAGCAATGTGAAAGTTAGGGTGATTCTTGTGTATGACTGTGATAGTGTCATTCTAACGCATACCGTTCCCCCACATCAGACCGTCAATGCACAGTATTACTGCTCGTTTTTGGAACACCATCTCAGACCAGCTTTGAGGGAAAAACGGCGACACTTTCTGCAGAACGCCCCTATTATTTTGCATGACAACGCTCAGCCACATGCAGCACAAGCTGTGGCTGATTTGCTCGATCAATGGGGCTGGGAAGTGCTGTACCATCCACCATACTCCCCAGACTTAAGCCCTTGTGACTTTGACTTAATTCCTAAGATGAAGGAACCACTTTGTGGCATTCACTTCAGAACTCTTCCAGAGATTCTTGCGGCAGGAGACCGCTCCATTCGAACTATGAACAGCACAGGCACTGCAACAGGTGTCCTACGACTTCCACATCGTTAGAAACGGGTTGTACACAATTCTGGTGACTATATTGAAGGACTGTAAAACTTGGTGGCATGTATTGCTTTTGTATTATATGTAAATAAATAGTTGCCACTATTAAAGTTCCAACCATGGTATTTACTCTACATGTTTCCAACAGTGGTTGAACTGTTGTTTATCCTCTCATACTGCATTTTGCTCAGAGCCATTCAAACCATAAAAGAAACATCATTCAATTTCCTATTTTTATTTTTATTTTTTGCTGACAAATGGAATGAATGACCCTGAGCAAAGGTTGCAACAATAGTCAGGATGGAGTTTCCCTATGACAGAGTTGGTGCAAGTGACTGCTGTGATATAAAAGAGGGAGGACAGCTGTCCTTGTGCAGGCATTTCAAAGGATTGTCATGCCTTTATCTAATCTGGAATGGATAATATTTTGTATATAGTAGAGCTCTGTGTGGGGGTTGCAGAATGAAAGAGGAAAGCAAGGTCAATGTTAAGGAAAGTCCAGAAACTGTAGCCCGGAAAAGTGTGTTTCCCATGTTTCCATATAACATTATATTCACAAGATTTGCAGATGAGGGGCTGGGCCAATGGAAAGTTCAATAGCCATCACAATCCAACCTGCCTTCCCTTTTGTCCTCCAATGTGATAGGTAAATCAAGCCAAGCAAATTGTGCCATAAAAGCAAACTTTCTAAAGTCAAGGAGGGAGGAGACGTGGGAAGTCTCTTGCAATTCCTTCCATGTAAACTTCAATCCTAGCTGCTACTTGCTAGTGAACTTTGAGCATGGTAATGTTATGCCACATACTTCCTTTTAGGAGATTTTAGCAGGACCCAAAAAGCTTGCCATTCTTAGCAACCAGCAAACATTGGGTTTAGCCTTCTACTGTTTCAGCTTTGCGGCCACTAAATTCCCTGAATTGGACCAAAAACTTACGCGGAGGATTCATAGGCCAGATTGAGCAAAAGGCCATCACCGACGTTCAGGTCCAAAGCTTTGAAAAGCCCCCAAATTTCTCCTGCAAATGGCTGAGGAACACAGGATACGATTTCTTCAGCAATGGGCCGAATGATGGCGTGAACCCACTTGGGGATGCTTTCCCTGGAAAACAAAGGAACAAAACAAGAGACTTGGTTGTATAGTGGACTCGAGCGGAGTGCCATCAGCAGGGTTCCGTCCTGGGCCCGGTCCTCTTCAACATCTTTATTAATGACTAGATGAAGGGTTAGAAGGCATGATCATCAAGTTTGCAGACGGGACCAAATTGGGAGGGATAGCCAATACTCTATAAGACAGGAGTAGAATTCAAAATGATCTTAACAGATTAGAGAGATGATTGGCCAAAACTAACAAAATGAAGTTCAACAGTGACAAATGCAAGATACCCAACTTAGGCAGAAAAAATGAAATGCAAAGATACAAATGGGGGACGCCTGGCTCAAGAGCAGTCCATTGAAAAAGATCTTGGAGTCCTTGTGGACAACAAGTTAAACGTGAGCCAACAATGTGATGCTGCAGCCATCAAGGCCAATGAGATTTTGGCCTGCATCAATAGGAGTCTAGTGTCTAGATCTAGGGAAGTTATGCAACCCCTCTATTCTGCCTTGGTTAGACCACACCTGGAATACTGTGTCCAACTCTTAGCACCACAATTGAAGGGAGATGTTGACAAGCTGGAATGTATCCAGAGGAGGGTGCCTAAAATGATCAAGGGTCTGGAGAACAAGCTGTATGAGGAGAAGCTTAAAGAGCTGGGCATGTTTAGCCTGCAGAAGAGAAGACTGAGAGGAGACATGGTAACCATCTATAAATATGTGAGGAGAAGTCATAGGGAGGAGGGAGCAAGCTTGTTTACTGCTGCCCTGGAGACTAGGACGTGGAGCAATTACTTCAAACTACAGAAAAGGAGATTCCATATGAACATTAGGAAGAACTTCCTGACACTGAGAGCTGTTCAGCAGTGGAATTATCTGCTCCGGAGTGTGATAGAGGCTCCTTCTTTGGAAGCTTTTAAACAGAAGCTGGATGACTATCTCATAGGGCTTGTTCTCCAGACCCTTGAGCATTTGAGTTACCCTCCTCTGGACACATTCCAGCCGGTCTCCCTTCAATTGCGGTGCCCAGAATAGGACACCGTGTCATTCCAGGTGTGGTCTGACCAAGGCAGAATTAGACGGATGGCATGACTTCCCAGGATCTAGACACTGGAGTTGGAATCCTCCTCCCTAGATAAGGGATCGAGGGAAGATAAATTGACAGGAAACTCTCACAGGTGATGATGATGATGATGTTATTTTTGTATTTCGCCACCATCTCTTCGGAAGGCCTCGGGGCGGTTTACATGGGGACCAACGACATGGTGAGACAAACCTAAGCAAGGAGGCACGTTTGCAGATTAGGGCAGGTAGCCAGCTTCATAGATCAACATGGCTTCATGGGATGCAGAAATTCCCTGGCAGACATAATGACTTCATGTCTGTTTATGTAGAGCTGACGTACACTCTGACTTCAGTTCAGGCAACGTGGTGTTCAAGTTAGAAGCTAGGCCTGAGTTCTGTAGTTCATGTTTTAAGCCTTGGTTTTGGATTTAAGTATCTTGGAGTTTTTTTCCATGTTCCTGTTTTGTTTATGCTAAGCATATCTTCTGCTTGTGGACTTAAGCCGCTTTTGCATTTTGGGACTACTTTTGGATTGTGTTACCTTTGGAAACACAAGAGAAAATTGATTTCCTGTTTGGTTATCACCTATTACTGACTCTTTTGGATTATCTACCTTATTTCCTTATGCTTGATTTTTCCATATACAGTAGAGTCTTGCTTATCCAACATAAACGGGCTGGCAGATCGTTGGATAAGCGAAAATGTTGGATAATAAGGAGGGATTAATAAAAAGCCTATTAAACGTCGAATTACGTTATGATTTTACAAATTAAGCACCGAAACATCATGTTTTACAACAAAATGACAGAAAAAGCAGTTCAATACACAGTAACGTTATGTAGTAATTACTGTATTTCTGAATTAAGCACCAAAACATCACAATGTATTGAAAGAGCTGTGGATCCGGGTGGGAGGCAGACTGTGTTGGATAATACAGAACGTTGGATGAGCAAAGGTTGGATAAGTGAGACTCTATTGTACCTTTTATGTGTTTTCTGCAGTAACCTGTTTGCTTATATATTGGATGCCCGACCACCGTCTCCCAAAGCAGTTGCTCTACTCCGAACTTAAGAACGGAAAACGGAATATTGGTGGGCAGGAAAAGAGATTTAAAGATGGGCTCAAAGCCAACCTTAAAAACTCTGGCATAGACACTGAGAACTGGGAAGCCCTGACCCTTGAGCATTCCAGCTGGAGGTCAGCTGTGACCAGCAGTGCTGCAGAATTTGAAGAGGCACAAATGGAGGGCAAAAGGGAGAAGTGTGCCAAGAGGAAGGCGTGTCAAGCCAACCCCGACCGAGACCGCCTTCCACCTGGAAACCAATGCCCTCACTGCAGAAGATGCAGAGCAAGAATAAGGCTCCACAGCCACATACGGACCCACAAGAACACTGGAGGACAATCATCCTTGGAAAATGAGGGATCGCCTAAGTAAGTAAGTAAGTAAGTAAGTAAGGACTCTTGTGTGGTGCTGTGGTCACTGGTGGCTTCAGGTCTGAGGGGCAACAATTGTTAATATTGTATATTGACGTTCCAAGGAGTTTTAACCCAACCTGCATTGCTATCCATTTAACAACAGTGTGCTCTGTGGCCATCGTAAAATTGCAAATGTTTAACTTGATGCTATGAAGCAATGAATATGGAAAGGTTTCAGTTGCTTACATTTGCACATTAATGTCTCTATTTAAAACAGAACAGTGTGAGGTGTGTTTCCTGGACATTTGCGCCATCGGGCAGGAAGCCCGCTTCCAAGCAAAGCATGTAAACATGTATCTCAACTATCTTTCAGAAATATGTCTCCAAAGATTACTCCAGTAGGCAATACAGTCTTCCCTCACTTATTGCGGGTGTTACGTTCCGTTACGCAATAAGTAAAAATCTGCGAAGTAGGGACAATATATTTAATATTTATACATTATTTTAATAGTTATACACTATTATAAGTCTTTATAAACTTAAAATAAAGTGAAGGAAAGGAAGGAAAGTGTTGGAGCTCAGCCTGTGATTGTGTTTCAGGATCAGGGTGCTTTGGATGTGGGAAGCGATGTCAATGAGTTTCAAGATGGCAATGGTTTGGTCAATGATCTTGATGCAGAGAATGACCAGGAGATCCATGTTCAAAGTGTAGTTTCCCCTGAGAATGTCCCTAAGGTGTGTGCGGATGATGGTGTGCTTTCTGAATTGTTATCAGAGAATTCCCTTGATTGGGAACATGAAAACAGCTCAGCACCTGGCCCAGCTGCAGAAATTAATGAGCAAATAGATAGATGGGAGGAAATCAGTCAAAACAGGAAAGCCAAACAGTGGCTTCGGCGTTCTGCCAGGCTCTGAGAGAAAAAGATAAGAAATTCTCAGTTAAAGCGAAACCAATTTCTGAGTGCTAGAGACATAGCTAACGAGGAGATAAAAGTCCCAAGTATAGGATATGTAGTCAGATGACGCATCGTTTGGAATCAAGTCAAGATCTTGTCCTTGTTCCATGGAAGCTCTGCTTGGAAAATTAATGTTTTAAGAGCCTTTTGTTTCATGGTTTTGATTCTCGGATTCTGTCATTTTATATTCACATCTTGGATTCATGTTCCCTGGTTTCTTAGATTTTATTATAGAATCATAGAATCAAAGAGTTGGAAGAGACCTCATGGGCCATCCAGTCCAACCCCTTCTACCAAGAAGCAGGAATATTGCATTCCAATCACCCCTGACAGATGGCCATCCAGCCTCTGTTTAAAAGTTTCCAAAGAAGGAGCCTCCACCATGCTCCGGGGCAGAGAGTTCCACTGCTGAACAGCTCTCACAGTCAGGAAGTTCTTCCTCATGTTCAGATGGAATCTCCTTTCTTGTAGTTTGAAGCCATTGTTCCATTGCGTCCTAGTTTCCAGGGAAGCAGAAAACAAGCTTGCTCCCTCCTCCCTGTGGCTTCCTCTCACATATTTATACATGGCTATCATATCTCCTCTCAGCCTTCTCTTCTTCAGGCTAAACATGCCCAGCTCCTTAAGCCGCTCCTCATAGGGCTTGTTCTCCATTTGATCATTTTAGTCGCAAAGTTTTGTCTTTGCTTTCATGGACTTTGCTGGACAGTTACTCTGGACTATTTTCTTCTTTCTTATCTTCTTACCTAATTGGATTTACTTATTTCTTTAAAGGGCTTTTTTACTTTACTGCTTTTTTAATTATCTTAAATAAAAGGACTGTGTTTCCTACTCAACGGTGTGGTGTTTGAGGGCTTTTCCTGTTCTGGAGGGCAACAGAAAGGCCTTTCAAGGCTGGAAGGAGGACTGAGGAGGGAAAGCGAAAGAAAAAACCCGCAAAACAGCGAAAATGCCAGGATATATATTTTAAATTAATATTTATCGAAAACCGCAAAACAGCGAATACACAATAAGCAAACCGTGAAGTAGTGAGCAAAACTTATTTTGAGTTATAACACAACAGTGTGCAAGCAAACTAAGTTGAATTAGTTGAGACTCTAGGACTTGCCTGGGCAAACTTGGGCCTTCCCTCCAGGTGTTTTGGACTTCAACTCCCACAATTACAGCCTACCGGCTGTTAGGAATTGTGGGAGTTGAAGTCCAAAACACCTGGAGGGAAGGCCCAAGTTTGCCCAGGCCTGCTATGGAATGAAAGCAAGGCTATCAAGGCGCATCCATCCTGCAGTGTAGATGCACCCAAGGCAAGCGGGACTCACTGGAGGATGCGCGCAAAGGCGAAGCGGAGGAAAGCCGGGTCGAAGCGCTTCAAAACCGGGTCCCAGCGTTGCTCAGGCGGGCTGTCCAGGCTGACATTGCACGGCCAAGGCTCCGGGTCCAAAGGAGGAGAAGGGTCCCGGGTTTGAGGCTCAGTACCGCAAGTCAGCCAGAAGGAGGAGAAGGAGAAGATGAAGAAGAGCCAGGCGCAGGAGCCCCGCCGCCGGCTCCCCATCGAGGCAGGCTGCCTTCTCTCCTTCCCTGGAGACACACAGGAGCCGGAACCCGAGCAGAGAAGAGAGGGAAGAGGAGGAGGAGGAGGAAGTGATGACCCCCAAGTGGCCGGCACAGCGCTCCAAGTGTTGGCTTCACACGGCCACACAGGAGCCGCCCCCGGGACCGAGATTCAAGCAAACGCGCATTGGCTAGGACTGCGCCTTGGTGCGCATCTGAAAAGCCCGCCCTCCCTTTTTGCAGGTGTTTCCTCCCCTTGGGGAGTTTGCAAGCTCTATGCCATCTTCATGCCTTCCTTTCTCCTTCCTGTCTGCTCTTCTCCCCCCCTTCCTCCCTCTTTTCTTCTTCTTTCCTTCCTTTCTGACCTTCTCTCCTTCCTTCCTTCCTTCTTTCCTTTCCTTTCCTTTCCTTGAGTCCAATGGCATCTCCCCTTCTTCCTTTCTCCTTCCTTTCTGCTCTTCTCTCCCACCTTTCCTGCCTTCCTCTTTCTTTTCTTCTTTCCTTCCTTTCTGTCCTTCCTTCCTTCCTCCCTCCCTCCCTCCCTTCCTTCTTTCTTTCCTCTCCTTTCCTTCTCCTTTCCTTTCTTCTTCTCCTCCTTTCCTCCTCTTCTCTTTTCTTCTTTCCTTCCTTTCCTTCTCTCCTTCCTTCCTTCTTTCCTTTCCTTTCCTTGAGTCCAGTGGCATCTCCCCTTCTTCCTTTCTCCTTCCTTTCTGCTCTTCTCCCCTCCTTTCCTTCTTTCCTCCCTTCCTCTTTCTTTTCTTCATCTTTCCTTTCCTTGAGTCCAGTGGCATCTCCCCTTCTTCCTTTCTCCTTCCTTTCTGTTCTTCTCTCCTCCTTTACTCCCTTCCTCTTTCTTTTCTTCTTCTTTCCTTCCTTTCTGACCTTCTCTCCTTCCTTCCTTCCTTCTTTCCTTTCCTTTCCTTTCCTTGAGTCCAATGGCATCTCCCCTTCTTCCTTTCTCCTTCCTTTCTGTTCTTCTCTCCTCCTTTACTCCCTTCCTCTTTCTTTTCTTCTTCTTTCCTTCCTTTCTGACCTTCTCTCCTTCCTTCCTTCCTTCTTTCCTTTCCTTTCCTTTCCTTGAGTCCAATGGCATCTCCCCTTCTTCCTTTCTCCTTCCTTTCTGTTCTTCTCTCCTCCTTTACTCCCTTCCTCTTTCTTTTCTTCTTCTTTCCTTCCTTTCTGACCTTCTCTCCTTCCTTCCTTCCTTCTTTCCTTTCCTTTCCTTTCCTTGAGTCCAATGGCATCTCCCCTTCTTCCTTTCTCCTTCCTTTCTGCTCTTCTCTCCCACCTTTCCTGCCTTCCTCTTTCTTTTCTCCTTTCCTTCCTTTCTGTCCTTCTCTCCTTCCTTCTTCCCTTTCCTTTCCTTGAGTCCAGTGGCATCTCCCCTTCTTCCTTTCTCCTTCCTTTCTGCTCTTCTCCCCTCCTTTCCTTCTTTCCTCCCTTCCTCTTTCTTTTCTTCATCTTTCCTTTCCTTGAGTCCAGTGGCATCTCCCCTTCTTCCTTTCTCCTTCCTTTCTGTTCTTCTCTCCTCCTTTACTCCCTTCCTCTTTCTTTTCTTCTTTCCTTCCTTTCTGACCTTCTCTCCTTCCTTCCTTCTTCTTTCCTTTCCTTTCCTTGAGTCCAGTGGCATCTCCCCTTCTTCCTTTCTCCTTCCTTTCTGTTCTTCTCTCCTCCTTTACTCCCTTCCTCTTTCTTTTCTTCTTCTTTCCTTCCTTTCTGACCTTCTCTCCTTCCTTCCTTCCTTCTTTCCTTTCCTTTCCTTTCCTTGAGTCCAATGGCATCTCCCCTTCTTCCTTTCTCCTTCCTTTCTGTTCTTCTCTCCTCCTTTACTCCCTTCCTCTTTCTTTTCTTCTTCTTTCCTTCCTTTCTGACCTTCTCTCCTTCCTTCCTTCTTTCCTTTCCTTTCCTTGAGTCCAATGGCATCTCCCCTTCTTCCTTTCTCCTTCCTTTCTGTTCTTCTCTCCTCCTTTACTCCCTTCCTCTTTCTTTTCTTCTTCTTTCCTTCCTTTCTGACCTTCTCTCCTTCCTTCCTTCCTTCTTTCCTTTCCTTTCCTTTCCTTGAGTCCAATGGCATCTCCCCTTCTTCCTTTCTCCTTCCTTTCTGCTCTTCTCTCCCACCTTTCCTGCCTTCCTCTTTCTTTTCTTCTTTCCTTCCTTTCTGACCTTCTCTCCTTCCTTCCTTCCTTCTTTCCTTTCCTTTCCTTTCCTTGAGTCCAATGGCATCTCCCCTTCTTCCTTTCTCCTTCCTTTCTGTTCTTCTCTCCTCCTTTACTCCCTTCCTCTTTCTTTTCTTCTTCTTTCCTTCCTTTCTGACCTTCTCTCCTTCCTTCCTTCCTTCTTTCCTTTCCTTTCCTTTCCTTGAGTCCAATGGCATCTCCCCTTCTTCCTTTCTCCTTCCTTTCTGTTCTTCTCTCCTCCTTTACTCCCTTCCTCTTTCTTTTCTTCTTCTTTCCTTCCTTTCTGACCTTCTCTCCTTCCTTCCTTCCTTCTTTCCTTTCCTTTCCTTTCCTTGAGTCCAATGGCATCTCCCCTTCTTCCTTTCTCCTTCCTTTCTGCTCTTCTCTCCCACCTTTCCTGCCTTCCTCTTTCTTTTCTCCTTTCCTTCCTTTCTGTCCTTCTCTCCTTCCTTCTTTCCTTTCCTTTCCTTGAGTCCAATGGCATCCCCCCTTCTTCCTTTCTCCTTCCTTTCTGCTCTTCTCTCCTCCTTTATCTCTTCATTTTTTCTTTTTTCCTTCTTTTCTGTCCTTCTCTCCTCCCTCCCTCCCTCATTTCTTTCCTTTCCTTTCCTCTCCGAGTCCAATGGCATCTCCCCTTCTTCCTTTCTCCTTTCTGCTCTTCTCTCCCACCTTTCCTGGCTTCCTCTTTCTCTTCTTCTTTCCTTCCTTTCTGTCCTTCTTTCTTTCCTTTCCTTGAGTTCAATGGCATCTCCCCTTCTCCCTTTCTCCTTCCTTTGTGCTCTTCTCTCCTCCTTTACCCCTTCCTCTTACTTTTCTTCTTTCCTTCTTTTCTGTCCTTCTCTCCTTCCTTCCTTTTCTCCTTCCTTCCTACCTCCCTCCCTCCTTTCTTTCCTCCTTTACTTTCATTTCCTCTCCTTTCTTTCCTTGAGTTCAATGGCATCTCCCCTTCTTCCTTTCTCCTTCCTTTCTGCTCTTCTCTCCTTCTTTACTCCCTTCCTCCTTCTTTTCTTCTTCTTTCCATGCTTTCTGTCCTTCTCTCCTTCCTTCCTTCTTTCCTTCCTTCCTCTCCTTAAGTTCAATGGCATCTTCATGCCTTTCTTTCTCCTTCCATTCTACCCTTCTTACATTTCCTACTTTCTTCCCAATGCCCACCAAACCCTTCTAGTATTTTCTGTTGGTCATGGAAGTTCTGTGTGCCAAGTTTGGTTCAATTCCATCGTTGGTGGAGTCCAGAATGCTCTTTGATTGTAGGTGAGCTATAAATCCCAGCAACTACAACTCCCAAATGACAAAATCATAAATTTTTTTTGAGTGATGGTCACTCGTGTTGTGAGACGTTTTGTTGCCAAATTTGGTGTCATTTCGTTCATTGGTTCTTTTGTTTTTAAGGTACTCATTACGGACAGAACATTTTTATATAGATAGATATATAGGTGAGCTATAAATCCCAGCAACTACAACTCACAAATGACAAAATTATAATTTTTGAGTGATGGTCACTCCTTGTGTTGTGAGACGTTTTGTTGCCAAATTTGATGGGATTTCATTCATTGGTTCTTTTGTTTTTAAGGTACTCATTATGCACAGAGCATTTTTATATATATAGATATAAGAGCAGGCAAGTGGCTTACACAACAAAGTGGGCTGAAACAAAACAAAACAGATCGAAAAATAAAATAAAGCCAGCAGTACAGAGCAAAGCCGGATACAAAACAGAACAGAGCAGCAAAACAATTTGATCGCAAGACCAGAGAATGCCAGAGATCCTGAGTATGCAAGACTGTGCTGGTTCCCAATGGAATATCAATGCAAGCAATAAGGACTTATGTATTATTCAAAGGTCATTCCCACTGAATTCTGATTAACACACACACATAGAGAGTTATTTAGGAGTGTCGGTAGTAGTTTGAATTATGAACTTCAGAAGACCAGGATGCAAATTCTGCCATAGACACTTGCTGGGTGACTTTGGATAAGTCACATTCTCTCGGCCTCAGAGAAAGGCAATGGCAAAGCTGCTCTGGATAACTCTTGCCATGGAACTCCAGTATAGGGCTAGATATAAGCACATATGGTTCTGACTGCTGGTCAGAGTCAACAGAGGCGCAAAACAAAAGAGGAATATTGATACTTTATTCAGACTCTACTTTAGTTGCTTAGCCTGGTTCCATATTGAAAAATGAGCAAAATAATTCAGCATGCTTTACCTGGCCATTCTGAGTATTAAGTGAAGCATATATGGGGGAAAACTCCCAAAATGCTGAGCATTATTACCAGATATAAAAACAATACTTTTTAAAAAATCATATCAAAAGTGGCTTGAGAAACTGCAAGTCGCTTCTGGTGTGAGAGAATTGGCTGTCTGCAAGGATATTGCCCAGGACACGCCCTGATGTTTTACCATCCTGTGGGAGGTTTCTCTCATGTCCCCACTCAGGAAGCTGGAGCTAAGAGATGGGAGCTCACCCTGTCTCACGGATTCGAACCGCTGACCTTCAGATCAGCAGTCCAGCCGGCACAAGGGTTTAGCCTAGTGGTTCTCAACATTCCTAATGCCGCAACCCCTTAATACAGTTCCTCACGTTGTGGTGACCCCCCAGCTATAAAATTACTTTCGTTGTTACTTCACAACTGTAATTTTGCTACTGCTATGAACTGTAATGTAAATATCGGATATGGAGGATGTATTTTCATTCACTGGGCCAAATTTGGTACAAATATCCAATACGCCCAAATTTGAATACTGGTGGGATTGGGAGGGATTGATTTTGTCATTTGGGAGATGTAGTTGCTGGGATTTATAGTTCACCTACAATCAAAGAGCATTTTGAACTCCACCAAGGATGGAACAGAACCAAACTTGGCACACATAACTCCCACGACCAACTGAAAATACTGGAAGGGTTTGGTGGGCATTGACCTTGAGTTTTGGAGTTGTAGTTCACCTACATTCAGAGAGCACTGAAGACTCAAACAATGATGGATCTGCACCAAAATTGGCATGAATACTCAATATGATGAGTTTAATTTACAATATTCAGAAGGACATCATTTTTTGTTACAAGGAATACCGAAAATATATTTTTTACATCAGTACAAAAGTTGCATATACATAAAGGATCTGGAAGTTCAGGCAATTCTCAGGTGTGGATTTTATTCATAAGCCAGTCCCCTTCTATTTTTGTGTATGCAGATTTGGGACATGAATATTCAAAAACCCAGACAGTCTTTTAACTGGAGACACATTTCAATTTTATGAGGTGAAAGACTGTAATTTTCTTATGATCAAAGGTGTAAATATATTTCCTCCCAACATGTATGTATAAGCAATTTCGCAACGAACAACAGAGTCCAGTTAATATTCATTCATCTTTGTGTGTGTTCAGGAACAAAAGCAAGCTTCCCAGTATCTAGATGAGGCCTAGGCAAACTTTGGCCCTCCAGGTGTTTTGGACTTCAACTCCCACAATTCCTAACAGCCGGTAGGCTGTTAGGAATTGTGGGAGTTGAAGTCCAAAACACCTGGAGGGCCAAAGTTTGCCCAGGCCTCATCTAGATGGTAGAATGAGTTTCTTTTCCCACGCCAGGAGTTATTTCATTAGCCTTTTCTTCTGTTTCAGAAGTGCTTCCTTTAAAGCAACCTGCAATGCCAGAAAAAAAGGATGTAAACACAGAAAAGAAGAGCTTTCAAAACCAAAACAAGTCAATTGCACAATATTGAAAACCCCCTGCAAACTCTACACTTTACATATCAAACACTGTACACAACATTTCCTTTGTTTTATGTGTGTTTGGGTATATTAGGAGTGCTTTGTTTGTATATTCTTTCTTGCAAAGGCAGCCTACCCATCTAAGTGCTAACCAAGGCTGACCCTGCTTAGGTACCATCATCAGACAAACTATGGTGCCTTTAAGATATTTATGCCCCTGAGTAATCAGTTACATTTGTTGAGCGAGTGGGCTTATTAACAAAAGACTCTCCCCAGAAAGTTACAGCAAAGTAACTTATTAGCAGTAGTGTGACCCAGCACCAGTAGCTCAAACTGATAAAAAGGACAAAAACAGTCTGAATTTGGAAGTCCCGGAATAATTTGTTGTTGTTGTTAGTTTCATCATTTGTTTCACTCATCTCTTTCAACAGGCCTACCCAGCATTTTAAATTTACATTCTATTACTGTTGTATATGTGTGTGTGTGTGTGTGTGTATGTATATATACACACACACACACACACACACACACACACACACACACACAAACACACACACACTAGCTGTCCCCTGCCACGCGTTGCTGTGGCCCAGTCTGTATATATGTTTTGTGTGTATGTATGTGTGTGTATATGTGTATATATTTATATCTATATGTCTGTCTGTCTGTCTGTCTGTCTGTCTGTCTGTCTATCTATCTATCTATCTATCTATCTATCTATGCAAACACACATATAAACACACATATATACACAAATATATAGATAGATGGGTGTATATGTGAGTGTGCATATGTCTGTATATATGTATACACTCATATACATATACACATACAGACAGACAGACACACAGACACATGTACACAAGCACACACAAATATACACATACATATAGACATGCACACATACATGCACACATACACATATATTTACATATACACATGCATACATACACATATATACACAAGCACAAACATATACACAATATACATATACACATATAAACACAGAAATACACAAATATATACACATATATAGTTTATTTTGGGGTTTTTAAGTCCATTCTGCTGGGTTTTTTGTGTGTTTTTAGGGGTGATGGACACTCACTGGCCTGAGAAGTGTATTATGTCCAAGTTTGGTGTCAATTCATCCAGTGGTTTTTTTAGTTATGTTAATCCCACAAGCGGACATTACATATAGTATTAATATATTATTATTATTCCCTGCTTTTTCCCTCCAAAAAAAGAGTCTTAAAGCATCTTATAGTAAAACCGATACAATACAATTTTAAACCTGGAAAACATGCAAACATCAAAACAGAATTAAATATTAACGGTATTAAAAACAAATAGTTAAAATCCTCAAAACTGAAATTAAACACTTAACGCTGATATAAAATCCTTCAATCTGGTATCAGTCCTTCAAAACCGGTATTATATTCATTTTACTGTATGTATTTTATGACGATGTGTCTTAACTGTGTTGTGCCCTGATAAGGAAAGACAACAATGAGTTGTTCTTGTTGTTATTGTTATTTTGATGAAAGCTGAGTCAAGGAATCCCTCTGGTCAAATCATCCATGCAGAGCAAAGGATTTCCTCACTGGTTGCTGTAATCTTTCCCTTTTTGGCTCTTTCCCCCTATATGCGGTTCACATCCCAAGCGCATGCATTCCTTCATCACCCACTTGCCTGCTTCTCCCGGAAGGAACGCTTGTTCTTTGTCCGGACGTTGTGGCTGTATCGCATCATCATGAAATTCTTCTGCTTCTTCTTCTCTTTGTTGGTGGTGCTGGCAAAAGGGTTCAGCTTGGCCTTCTTTTTCACAAAGTCTTTCCTATCCGTCCTGCCAGCCTAAAATCAAAAAGAAGAACACATAGCAACTCATCCAAACTGTGTGGTTTCATTTGAAGCACTGCTTTTTCAAATGCATAACTTGGCCAGAGGCTGAGAATATAACACGAAGAGAAACAGAACCAATTTCAATCACCGTAAATGTCGTTACTCTGATCTTTAATTATAGATTTAAGCACTGTCCAACACATATTTTGGTGCCACAAATGTTAGCCCTGTGTCTGGGTATATTTCACCTGCTGATTACAAAAATAGCACCTGATTTCCCCTACCAGTTTGAGCTTTTTGAGATACACAACATATGCCACTCTTCATCTGCTTCACCATAAAAAATCAGGATATTTTAATGCAGTGTTTACATTAATATCATTTAATGTATTGTTGAAGGCTTTCATGTCCAGAATCACTGGGTTGTTGAAGGTCTTTCGGGCTGTATGGCCATGTTCTAGAAGCATTCTCTCCAGACATTTCACCTGCATCTTTGGCAAGCATCCTCAGAGGTTGTGAGGTTTGCTGGAAACTAATATACTGTGTCCAGGTTGGTTCATCGGGTGCTCTGCTATGGCTGCCTTCTCTGGTAGAAGAGGGATCCTCTCACATCTGCAGGAGTCTACCGTATACCATGCAGTTGTGGACAAGTTTACATAGGGACCATCAAATGCTGCAATGCCCAGGCACGATTCAAGGAACATGAAAGGCACTGCAGACTAATTCAACCAGAGAAGTCAGCCATAGCAGAGCTTGATTAGCACTGAATTAGCATTGAATGGCCTGCAGCTTCAAAGCTGATGAACCAACCTGGGCACAGCATATTATTTGAGAACACAGAAACGCTGGACCACTCCAGCAACTACCATGTCAGACTACACAGAGAAGCCATTCAAATCCACAAGCATGTGGACAATTCCAACAGAAAGGAAGAAACCATAAAAATGAACAAAATCTGGCTACCAGTACTAAAAAACTCTAAAATTATAACAGTAAATAAAAAATAAAACTAAAACACAGGGGAACTCCAGACAAGAAACATTCAGGAACACCTAATCACCTCTCAACAAAGGATTTTCCCAGGCAGTAAGAAGCTACACAAGCTGTATCACAAGTGAGGCTGGTGGGGACAAGGGACAGGGCCTTCTCGGTGGTGGCCCCTCGACTGTGGAATGCACTCCCCGGGGAAATTAGGTCATCAACATCCCTCCTCTCTTTCAGACGGAAGTTAAAAACCTGGATGTGGTACCAGGCCTTTGGGTAAGCTGGAAGATGGACAAATGACAATGACGACCAGAGTAGGAAAGGACAATGACAATGCGAGATGGATCACGGATTTATGAATTGGCGAACTTTGACCACAAGATGATTTTACTGCTGCTATTGTAGTGTTTTTGATTGTTTTAATTAATCATAATTGTTGATGTTTTATTGTAATTTGTACATTGTGTTTTGAGAATTGTTGGGCATCGAATTGTGCCTTTTGTAAGCCGCCCTGAGTCCCCCCTCGGGGGTTGAGAAGGGCGGGGTAGAAGCACTCCAAATAAATAAATAAAAATACACCTAAAAACTGTCAGGCCATCAACTTTATTTGTTTATTTATTTACTATATTTATATACCGCCACTCTCAGCCTGCAGGCAACTCAGGGCAATTTACAGTCAACATCAAAGCATAAGAATACAATAAAAACAATTAAGATATTATAAAATCATGATAAAATCAATAAAAAACATATGTCATTTGAGTCTCCTTGTTAAAACATTGTCCAATTACATTTGTTCAATCAGTCCATTTTCCTATGTCCGTTTCACTGTATTTACAAATGCTTGCTCAAAAAGCCAAGTCTTAACTTTCTTCTGAAATGTTAAAAGGGAGAGGGCCGACATAATAACCCTAGGAAGGGCATTCCATAGCCGAGGGGCTACCACTGAGAAGGCCCTGTCTCTCGTCCCCACCAGCCGTGCTTGTGACAAAGGCGGGATCGAGAGCAGGGCCTCCCCAGACGATCTTAAAGTCCTAGAAGGTTCATAAGGGGAGATGCGTTCCGACAGGTAAGTTGGGCCAGAACTGTTTAGGGCTTTATAGGCTAAAGCCAGCACTTTGAGTTGTGCCCGGTAGCAAACTGGCAGCCAGTGGACCTAGCGCAACAGAGGGGTTGTATGCTCTTTGAGCGCCGCTCCAGTTAGCAGTTTGGCTGCCCTCCGTTGGAACATTTGAAGCTTCTGGACAGTCTTCAAAGGCAACCCCACGTAGAGAGCGCTGCAGTAGTCTATACGGGATGTAACCAGAGCGTGGACTTCCGAGGCCAAATGCTAACCCCAGGCACTAACAAGCCACACCAAACAACTGTCAGGCCATCAAATGCTAATCAAGGTGGCCAACTGAAATATTCACACCTAGCTCCAACAGACAAGAGTTCTTTCTCCCAGCCGGAACCTTCCACAGATATATAAACCCAATTTTCCTAGTTTCCAACAAGCCTCACAACCTCTGAGGATGCTTGCCACTGATGCAGGCGAAAAGTTAGGAGAGAATGCTTCAAGAACATGGTCATACAGCCCCAAAAACCTTCAACAACCTGATATAATTTAAGCATGAACAAAACATGTTAAAAATCATTAGAAAAGAGTATGACATGAGAAGTCAACTTATTTCATACCTAAAGCACAGATTTATGTTGCAAACTTTTATAATTTTTATAAAACAGGCAAAGGGGAAAGGGTTGTTTGAACGTTACATATTCATCAGAATTAAAACTTCGCAAAACATCTGGCTACATCTCTCTAGTCTGAAGCAGACTAAAAACAAGAAGGTCTCACCATTGCTGTGGCCAATCTCGTCTCTTTATCCGATTTGGGTTTTTTATGAAGATGTTCAATGTCCCGAAGTGAAAGCAGCTCTCCCCTGGGGGAAAAAAACATAAATCAAGACTACAGTTTACCATGTCATGTCATAATCAAAATGCTTGTACTTTAAGGACATACAAGTATTTTATTTCATTATTTTTTATTATTTTATTATTATTTATTATTTTATGTTGCTATTTGGAGAGATAAATTAAGAGAGATATCAGCAGATCATAGAATCACCGAGTTGGGAGAGACCTTGTGGGCCATCCACTCCAACCCCATTCTGCCAAGAAGCAGGAAAATCGCTTAATGGTGTAACATTAGAAAATGTTGACCATTTCCGCTAACTTGGCAGCCACCTCTCCACTAAAGTCAACATTGACATTGAAATGCAACACTGCCTGAGCTCTGCGAGTGCAGCATTTGTCTGAATGAAGCAGAGAGTGTTTGAGGACAGGGACATCCTTAGGGATACCAAGGTGCTTGTTTATAAAGCCATTGTCCTCCCAACCCTGCTATACGCCTATGAAACATGGACTGTCTACAGACATCACACGCAACTCTTGGAACAATTCCGTCAACGCTGCCTCCAAAAACAACCCTGCAAATTTCTTGGGAAGACAGGTGGACAAGTGTCCGCATGCTGGAAGAAGCAAAGACCACCAGCACTGAAGTGATGCTCCTCCGCCATCAACTTCGCTGAACTGGCCACATTGTCCGAATGCCCGAAATCAGTTACTCTACTCTGAACTCAAGAACGGAAAACGTAATGTTGGTGGACAGGAAAAGAGATTTAAAGATGGGCTCAAAGCCAATCTTCAAAACTCTTGCATAGACGCTGAGCACTGGGAAGCCCTGGCCCTTGAGCGCTCCAGCTGGAGGTCAGCTGTGACCAGCAGTGCTGCAGAATTTGCAGAGGCATGAATGGAGGGCGAAAGGAAGAAGCGTGCCAAGAGGAAGCCAACCCCGACCAGGACCGCCTTCCACCTGGAAACCAATGCCCTCACTGCGGGAGAAGATGCAGATCAAGAATAGGGCTCCGCAGTCATCTATGGACCCACCGACAGAACACCGACCTTGGAAGATCATCATCCTCGAACTATGAGGGATCGCCTAAGTAAGTAAGTAAGTAAGTATGTCATGTCATAATCAAGATGCTTGTTTTTTAAGGGCATATACATATTTTAATTTAATTTATTATTTTATTATATTATTATTTATTATTATTTTACTTGCTATTTGGAGAGATAAATTAAGGGAAATAGCAGCAGATCATAGCATCACTGAGTTGGGAGAGACCTCGTGGGTCATCCAATCCAACCCCATTCTGCCAAGAAGCAGGAAAATCACATGCAAGGCACTCCCGACAAATGGCCATCCAGACTGTTCAAAAGCCTCCAAAGAAGGAGCTTCCACCACACTCTGGGGGAGAGAGAGAGTTCCACTGCTGAACATCTCTCACACATAGAAAGTTCTTCCTAATGTTCAGGTGGAATCTCCTTTCGTGTAGTTTGAAGACACTGTTCTGTGTCCTACTCTCCAGGGCAGCAGAAAACAAACCTGCTCCCTTCTCCCTATGACTGTCCCCTCACATCTTGATGCATGGCTATCATGTCTCCTCTCAGCCTTCTCTTCTGCATGCTAAACATGCCCAGCTCTTTAAGCCACTCCTCATAGGGCTTGGTACAGCATGGAACACGTCTACAATTTCTACCTTTTCTCCTCATCACTCTCTATTTCGACGTTCTTCCTCTTGGCCCCTTTTCCGGGTGCGGAATTGACCTCTTTGCTCAGCTGGGCAAGGCGTATTTTCTGGAAGTCTTCCTGGGTCAGAAGTCTGCTGGTGCTGACGGCTGCAGCCTTGGCCTTCTGCTCTTCCACAGGCATGCCTTTAAGTTTCTCGGCCTTTAAAGGGGAGGATTCAAGTTAGATCGCCCCTCTCTATAGGATGAGAAGTTAACCTTAATTTTCAAGGAACTCAGTAAAAGTGACAGCAATAATCAAAGAAACATCCTACTAATTCTTTTTGCTCTTCGTCTGAGGAATGATGCACATCAATCCATTCTCCGTCTTCGTCGTCTTCCTCTTCGCTTGTGCTGGCGGTCTCCCAACCATCTGCAAAGGAGAAAAAAGATGGATAGCAGGAGAATAAAAATCTCTCTCTAGAGGACAAACAGAATGTTATGGCTTCATTAAGGAAACAGGCACATCTCTAAAGGCAACAAGCTAGCAAGGATTGGAAATGCAATGCTGATATGTTTGTGCTATTCCTCAGCACAATCTTACTTACGTAGGTGATCCCTCACTGTCCGAGTATGATGGCCCTCCAAGTATAGTGTCTTGGCGGTGGATACGTAGGTGACTGTGGAGCCCTATTCTTGATTCGCATGTTTTTCTGCAGTGAGGACATCGGTTTCCAGGTGGAAGGCGGTCCCGGTAAGGGTTGGCTTGGCACACCTTCCTCTTGACATGTTTCTTCCTTTCGCCCTCCATTTGTGCCTTTTTAAATTCCGCAGCACTGCTGGTCACAGCTGACCTCCAGTTAACGTGCTCAAGGGCCAAGGCTTGATGTCTATGCCACAGTTTTTAGAGTTAGCTTTAAGCCCATCTTTAAATATATTTTCCTGTCCACCAACCATCCGTTTTCCATTCTTCAGTTGTGTTGCACTCCAGCAGGAAATAGGGCCCCCTTGTCATTAATACACCACACTTTGGTTTAGGAAAAATACAATCCCTTTTTATTGAATGGTGAATATAAAATAGATAGAAGTCCAAAGATAAAGAAGTCAAAATGAAACAGCAAACAGCAATGTCCAGAAAGCTTGCAGAAAATCCAAAGCAGTAAAATCCGGAATACTCTCAATAGAAATTCATGAACAGATTAGCCCCTGCTAAATCTCACTTGAAGCTAGAAATTCCCTTGGAGACCAGGCCGCTGGAAACTGGAAAACCTTGGAGCTTTGTACTTGAACTAAGCGATGCTTGGTCTGAGGAAATCCCCCTCACGGCCACTCTTAAATCCTAGAAAGTGACTCTAATCTTTGGTTTCAGTTGTCGAATTCTCTCCGACCTATGTAAACATTGAGTCTCCCTGCGGCTCTGGCTTATCTCTAAACTGCGGCTGTTATCATTGACCCGACCGGGTGTTCAGTTATCTTGCAAGTTCGAGCCAGAAGGAGAAGGGAGCGAATTTTCTTTCTCATGAGAACTTGGCTTTTCCTTTGAAGCCTCTAAATCAAAGCCTGTAGGATTTACTGCCCAAAGTGTCTCCATCTTGAACCTCATCCTCATTGATCACTTTAGCTTCACTATCCCAACATTTACATCAATATTTTGAACATTAGGCAATACAATCAGAGATTCAGGCTCAAGTTCACACACAGGCTCACACACAGGCTGAGTCCCAACAAGTTGGGAGTTTAGTAACTGCTTTGGGAGACAGTGATCAGGCATTCGTATCACAAACATATCAGCACTGACTTCCGTTTTTAACATCCATCACAATCTGTAACTTCTCAAACCAATTTGTGTTCTCTACCACAATCTGTGTCCTAACCAGCTTCACTGGAAGCATCTAAGAGAAAAAAAGGGCCCAAACTAACCTTCATGCTCTCCATCTTCCTCCTGGATTTCAAGGTCCAGCACTTCTGCTCCTGGAATATAGTCCTTGGCATCCAGTTCCCCGTATTCGTGGATTTTGGCTTCCAAAGTGGCTTCAGTTGGTTTACCCTAAAGAGCAATCCAAACGTTTCAATTTTGTTTTTATGCACAACATTGTACTCTACTTATAACTTCATACAATTTGTGCAATTCAACGAAAGGCAAGGGAGCTAATCAGACCTCATCTGAAGTACTGCATTTATTTCAAGAAGAATATGGACAAGTTGGAGCCAGTTCAGAGAAGGACAATGAAGATGGGTTTTGTTTTGTTGTTGTTTCCCATATCAGAAGCGACCTGAGAAACTGCAAGTCGCTTCTGGTGTGAGAGAATTGGCCGTATGCAAGGACGTTGCCCAGGGGATGCCCGGATATTTGATGTTTTACCATCCTTGTGGGAGGCTTCTCTTATTTATTTGTTTGTTTGTTTACAGTATTTATATTTCACCCTTCTCACCCCGCAGGGGACTCAGGGCGGATTACAATGTACACATATATGGCAAACATTCAATGCCAAAGACACACAGCACATATAGACAGACAGTCAGAGGCTATTTACTTTTCTGGCCGCCAGGGGAGCTGTCGCTTTCATCGTCCATCTGCGACACTATTGAAGTACTTCCGCATTCCCCACATGCTTTGCTGGAGTCTTTTTTATGGCCTCGTAAATTAGTTAAATAAGCCTCCCCACACATAGTGGTACCTAATTTTCC
Organism: Anolis sagrei ordinatus; assembly: GCF_025583915.1. Taxonomy (NCBI): domain Eukaryota; kingdom Metazoa; phylum Chordata; class Lepidosauria; order Squamata; family Anolidae; genus Anolis; species Anolis sagrei. Next base: position 193,625,866 of record NW_026847549.1, read on the forward strand.
TACTTGACAGATGCAACTGTCTTTCGGGTTGCAAAGGTCTACAACAAGCTACACAATTGGTTGGAAGCTCACTCTGACCCGGGCTGGCTTCGAACTCATGATCTTTTGGTCAGAAGTGATCTTAATGCAGCTGACACTCAGCCAGTTGCGCCACAGTCTCAGGCATGTACCCACATAGGAAACTGAAGCTGACAGAGGGAGCTCATCCACGCCCTCCCCAGATTTGAACTGCTGACATATTGGTTAGCAGTCCTGCCAGCACAAGAGTTTAACATACTGCGCCAATGAGGGCTCCTAATGAAGATGGTAACAACAAGTCTGTGGTGGAGGCTCCTTCTTTGGAAGCTTTTAAACAAAGGCTGGATGGCCATCTATCAGGGGTGATTTGAATGCAATATTCCTGCTTCTTGGCAGGGGGTTGGACTGGATGGCCCATGAGGTCTCTTCCAACTCTTTGATTCTATGATTCTATGATTCTATGAAAGCAAACACTGATTATGGTGTTTTTTTAAAAAAAAAATAAAGGACAACATTTTGCAACACCATTGCATATAACGGGACTAGAATATCCACAATTTTTGATATCAACAGAGATCCTGGAACCAAACCCGAGCAGATACAATACTGTGAGATAAAATACTCACTATATTGGGATTTGAACTCAGGATCTTCTGTGTTTGGCAGAAATTGAACTGGGGCCTTTGGCATACAAAGCGCAAACTCTGTCACTGAGCTGTGGCCTTTTCTGCACATGACTGGAAAGCATCATTTTACGACATTTTTATGTAGCATCATGTCTATCAATTCAGTAGACACTTATACATACAAATATGTGAGAGGAAGCCACAGGGAGGAGGGAGCAAGCTTATTTTCTGCTTCCCTGGACACGGAACAATGGCATAACAATACAGAAAAGGAGATTCAATCTGAACATGAGGAAGAACTTCCTGACTGTGAGAGCTGTTCAGCAGTGGAACTCTCTGCCCCGGAGTGTGGTGGAGGCTCCTTCTTTGGAAGCTTTTAAACAGAGGCTGGATGGCCATCTGTCAGGGGTGATTTGAATGCAATATTCCTGCTTCTTGGCAGAATGGGGTTGGACTGGATGGTCCATGAGGTCTCTTCCAGCTCTATGATTCTATGACTTGCTCAAAAAACTTTCATCCAAACTCACAACTTTCCTCTGCATAAACTTCTTGTCACGACAAATATCAGCAGATCAAATATCAATTTCCACAATCACTTATACCAACGTAATATGGTAGCCCACTCTCTATCTCAGGAAAGATCATATTCCAAAGACAAAAGTTATCAAAGGCTTAGCAAGGCATTTCTTCCGCTAGTATAAATATTTAAAGCATATTTCACCCTGAATTTTTTCTGCAACATCTGTGGTTTCAGAGATCGAAACAAGTGTATCAACGTTCTTGCTGACATCATGACATCTGTAATGAAAAACAAATTTAAGATAATCTGTAAAACATAATTATAAAATAGATTTGGTAATTACACCAGTCTTTTCTTCTAGTCGTTATTTCCTATTTTCTTTAAAAACAGAAATATGCAAAGCACCCAATCTCTTAAGAATAATAGTATAGAATGGTTAAATAAAGAGATTTTATTGGATTTGGAATGAAATAAATCAACAATTTACAAAGGCCTGCCACGTTGTATACATCAAAACATGAATTTTGCACGTTCCTAGTCCTTAGAGCAAGAAAACAGACAACCTTTAGGCCATTTTTCACATGTGCAAAGTAATAAACTTACTCTTATTTTTATGAGATCTGTATTGTGCCAGATCTTGAAGCAAGTCTTCTGTCATAGCCAGAGGGCATCGGGCTGATATCTCTTTAATAGCATTAATTCTGCAAAGTTGAAAGAACAGAAACACTGAAATTACAGAATCTAGTAGAAACATAGAATCAGAGTGGGAAGAGACCTCGTGAGCCATCCAACCCCATTCTGCCAAGAAGCAGGAAAATTGCATTCAAAGCACTCCCAACAGATGGCCATCCAGCCTCTGCTTAAAAACCTCCAAAGGAGGAGCCTCCACCACACTCCAGGGCAGAAAGTTGCACCACTGAACAGATCTCACCATTAGGAAGTTCTTCCTAATGTTCAGGTGAAATCTCCTTTCCTGTAGTTTGAAGCCATTTTTCCAGTGCGCCCTAGCCTCCAGGGCAGCAGCAAACAAGCCTGCTCCCTCCGTCCTATGACTTCCCCTCACATATTTAGGCATGGCCCTCATCATGTCTCCACTCAGCCTTCTCTTCTGCAGGCTAAACATGCCCAGCTCTTTAAGCTGCTCCTCATAGGGTTTGTTTTCCAGACCCTTGATCATTTTAATCACCACTTTCCAGCTTGTCAACATCTCCCTTCAATTGTGGTGCCCAGAACTGTAGTGCACCCCCCCCCTTAAAAACAATACAATAATTAAAATGAACAACAATTTTAACAAATATAAAAATGTAAATGGGAAGTGTGGGCCTGCTTTTGGCTGATGAGATAGGATTGTTGTTGTTGTTGTTGTTGTTGTATGTTTTCAAGTCATTTCAGACTTAGATTGACCCTGAGCGTGGGCCGGGTAAATGACCTTGGAGGGCCGTATCCGGCCCCCGAGCCTTAGTTTGAGGACCCCTGGTTTAAGCCATGCTTTCATATCTTCAAGTCACATCAACCTGAGCTCTCTTATCACAACACTACAGGCATGTAGCCGGGGGGGGGGGGCAGCTTGGGGGGCTTCAGCCCCCCCCCCCAAATTCTCATGGTGGTTTGCGAAAAGGCCTTACTGGTGCATTATTTAAACTGTTGTATTTATTCATATCATGATCTGATCACCATACTCAATATATCCCATATGCATGAGGGTATTGGGGTAACAATACAAAAGGTTTGCTAGGGTAGACCCTCTTTCACTCAGACTCAGCCCCCCCCCCCCCCCCCCCCCCGAAACAAACTCAGCCCCACCCCCCCCAAACGAAATCCTGGCTACGGGCCTGCAACACTGCATATCTGGGGAACTTCCGTCCCAAAATCTAGGCATTTGGACTTAACCAGTTGAAAGCAACGGCTGTCACTTCTCATTCTTGCCATTTCTCCTCTCTGGGTGAACATAGTGAAAGTAGAATTTCGACAACAATGGATCATTATGTTTGCGCAGTTCATGAACCGGAGGCTTTATTCCTTTCCTGTAACTCTACAGTGAGAACCATGTCTGTAGCTGATTATTCCCAGAGGGGTCAGACCTTCACCAAGAAGCCTTTGCTTTGTGCTTCCGCCAACTCAATGTCTCGCATGAATGGAGTAACAAAGAAATAGAGGTCCTGTGTCTCACCTACTGTCTTCTGCATCCAAGCCTCTGCTTTGTGCTTCTACCAACTCAAATTCTTGCACAAATGTAGAAACAAAGCAGCAAAAGTTCCTGCCTCTCACTTACTACATCAATATGTATAATATCACAAAGGACTACCACCTCACCTGCCTCATAGAAAACCTGCTACAAAACAGGAGCTTTTTTGTTAAGTTCCAGGGCCAGAGAAGTAGATGGTGGAAACAGAAGAACGGCCTGCCTCAGGGGAGTGTGCTTGTCCCATCCATGTTCAACATCTACACAAATGACCAGCCACTGCCAGAAGGGACAGAGAGTTTCAACTATGCTGATGATCGTGCCATTACTGCTCAAGCAGGGAGCTTTGAGATGGTAGAACAGAAGCTCTCCAAAGCTCTAGGTGCTCTTACTGCCTATTATAGGGAAAACCAGCTGATCCCTAACCCATCTAAAACACAGACATGTGCTTTTCATCTCAACAACAGACAAGCATCCTGAGCTCTAAGGATTACCTGGGAAGGAATCCCACTGGAGAATTGCAGCACACACGAATACCTGGGAGTCACTCTGGCCCGTGCTCTGACCTACAAGAAGCATTGCCTGAACATCAAGCAAAAAGTGGGCGCTAGAAACAATATAATTTGAAAGCTGACTGGCACAACCTGGGGATCACAAGGAGACACAGTGAAGACATCTGCCCTTGCGCTATGCTACTCTGCTGCTGAGTACGCATGCCCAGTGTGGAATACATCTCACCACACTAAAACAGTGGATGTGGCTCTTAATGAGACATGTCGCATTATCATGGGGTGTCTGCGCCCTACACCACTGGAGAAATTACACTGTCTAGCCGGTATTGCACCACCTGACATCTGCCAGGAAGTAGCAGCCAATAGTGAAAGGATCAAGGCAGTGACATCTCCAGCTCATCCCCTATTTGGGTATCAGCCAGCACATCAACGACTTAAATCTAGAAATAGTTTTCTAAGATCTACAGAGACACTCGCTGGAACACCTCAGCAAGCGAGAGTCCAAAAGTGGCAGGCTTAAACCCAGAACCTCAACCAATGGCTGATACCAAATGAGAGGCTCCCTCCTGGGCACACAGAGGACTGGGCGACTTGGAAGGTGCTGAACAGACTGCGCTCTGGCAGAGCCAACCTTCAGAAATGGGGCTACAAAGTGGAATCCACGACATGCAAGTGTGGAGAAAAGCAAACCACTGACCACCTGCTGCAATGCACCCTGAGCCCTGCCACATGCACAAGGGAGGACCTTCTTGCGACAACACCAGAGGCACTCCAAGTGGCCAGATACTGGTCAAAGGACATTTAATCAACTACCAAGCTTGCTAACTCTGTTTTGTCTGTTTGTTTGTTTGTTTTGTTCTGTTAGAAATGTAATACAATTGACTGGTTGCCCTGACACGACAAATAAATCAATATTTATTTATTTATTTATTTATGACATTTATATGCCGCCCTTCTCACCCTAAAGGGGACTCAGGGCGGCTTACAAGATATATATATACATGTTGTTGTTCATTCATTCAGTCGTTTCCGACTCTTCGTGACCTCATGGACCAGCCCACGCCAGAGCTCCCTGTCGGCCGTCACCTCCCCCAGCTCCTTCGGAGTCAAGCCAGTCACTTCAAGGATGCTATCCATCCATCTTGCCCTTGGTCAACCCTTCTTCCTTTTGCCTTCCACTTTCCCCAGCATCATTGTCTTCTCTAGGCTTTGCTGTCTCCTCATGATGTGGCCAAAGTACTTCAACTTTGTCTCTAATATCCTTCCCTCCAATGAGCAGTCGGGCTTTATTTCCTGAAGTATATATACATGCAATATATTATATTATTGGCTTCGTACAAAATCAGTATTATATATTGCTATATTGTACTATACCATTATATTGTAATATTATTAGTAATAAAATAGTAATAAAAATGCTCAAAACACTTCCCTAATCTCCACTGCCATTACTTACCCAACAGTCATCACTTCCCCTGAGTTTTTGTCAGTGACAAAGTTGTTGGCTATTGTCATCAGTACTGACTGGACAATCTGACGGAAAGGAAACAAAGCTGTAAACTGGTCTAGCATTTGTTAAAATGCTGCTTTAATTACATTCAATATTTCTTGTGATTGCTTTATATATTAATGTATGAGACTAGAAATTTTATTTTAAAAATGAACAAGGAAACGTGGGTTGATTTATTAATGAGTCAGTGCAAATACTGTAACACAATTTTTATCAAAGTGTGTAAAGTCGTAAAAGGCAAGAGATTAGTCCATCCCGGAAGAACCTAAAAGAAGGAACAACTTCCTCTACTCCAGTGTTTCTCAATCTGGGGGTCGGGACTGCAAGGGCGGTGTCAGAGGGGTTGCCAAAGACCATCACAAAACACATATTTCTGATGGTTTAGGAACACAGTGCTCTCTGAAGGTAGGTGAAATACATCTCCCCTAAATGACTGTCAATTCCTCTCAAATCCCTCCAGCATTTTCTGTTGGTCCCAGCAATTACAACTCCCAAATGTCAAGGTCTATTTTCCCCAAACTCCACCAGTGTTCACATTTAGGCATATTGTGTATTTGTGCCAAGTTTGGTTTAATTCCATCATTGGTGGAGTTCTGAATGCTCTTTGATTGTAGGTGAACTATAAATCCCAGCAACTCCCAAATGACAAAATCAATCCTCCCCCCCCCCCCAACCCCACCAGTACTCAAATTTGGGTGTATCGGTATGAAAATATATCCTGCATATCAGATATTTACATGATGATTCATAACAGTAAAGTAGTTATGAAGCATCAACAAAAATAATTTAATGGTTGGGGGGTCACCCCAACATGTGGAACTGTATTAAGCAGTCACGGCATTAGGAATGTTGAGAAACACTGCTCTATTCTCTTGGCTGCAATGCCATTTTTGGCCTTTATTAATGCCTGGATGGAGAAATCGCAATGGTGGCAGCTCTTTAGAACTCCTCCTCAAAGGAGTAATACTGTATCTTATTTTTAATTTACTTATCTAAGGGCCTTTTTAATGCTGGGGAGGGAAAACCGAAGCATTTGTGGCCAGGAGTGATTGGCCCCGAGTCAGAGCTGGCGCTTTCCTCTCTATGTGGATTGACTCACAATTTTTTTTTCCATGTCAGGAGCGACTTGAGAAACTGCAAGTCGCTTCTGGTGTGAGAGAATTGGCCGCCTGCAAGGACGTTGCCCAGGGGACGCCCGGATGATTTGATGTTTTTATCATCCTTGTGGGAGGCTTCTCTCATGTCTCCGCGTGGGGAGCTGGAGCTGACAGAGGGAGCTCATCCATCTCTCCCCGGATTCGAACCTGTGACCTGTCGGTCTTCAGTCCTGCCGGCACAGGGGTTTAACCCTCTGAGCCACCGGGGGCTCCCAATTAATCCACATATATAAAAATATTTGTTTTTGGCCCCAAAAATCTGCCTTTGAATTATACATTACGAGAACTTAAATGTTAAGTTATGTTGTTGTTGTTCATTCGTTCAGTCGTCTCCGACTCTTCGTGACCTCATGGACCAGCCTACGCCAGAGTTCCCTGTCGGCCGTTACCACCCCCAGCTCCCTCAAGGTCAGTCCAGTCACTTCAAGGATGCCATCCATCCATCTTGCCCTTGGTCGGCCCCTCTTCCTTTTGCCTTCCACTTTCCCCCGCATAATTGTCTTCTCTAGGCTTTCCTGTCTCCTCATGATGTGGCCAAAGTACTTCAACTTTGTCTCTAGTATCTTTCCCTCCAGTGAGCAGTCGGGCTTTATTTCCTGGAGGATGGACTGGTTGGATCTTCTCGCAGTCCAAGGCACTCTCAGCACTTTCCTCCAACACCACAGCTCAAAAGCATCGATCTTCCTTCGCTCAGCCTTCCCTAAGGTCCAGCTATCACATCCGTAGGTTACTACAGGGAATACCATGGCTTTGACTAGGCGGATCTTTGTTGCCAGTCTGATGTCTCTACTCTTTACTATTTTATCGAGACTGGACATTGCTCTCCTCCCAAGAAGTAAGCGTCTTCTGATTTCCTGGCTACAGTCTGCATCTGCAGTAATCTTTGCCCCTAGAAATACAAAGTCTGTCACGGCCTCCACGGTTTCTCCCTCTATTTCCCAGTTGTCAATCATTCTTGTTGCCATAATCTTGGTTTTTTTGACGTTTAGCTGCAACCCGGCTTTTGCGCTTTCTTCTTTCACCTTGATTAGAAGGCTCCTCAGCTCCTCCTCGCTTTCGGCCATCAGAGTGGTGTCATCTGCATATTTGAGGTTGTTAATGTTTCTTCCAGCAATTTTCACCCCAGCTTTGCATTCATCAAGCCCCGCACATCGCATGATGTGTTCTGCATACAAGTTAAAAAGGTTGGGTGAGAGTATGCAGCCTGCCGTACGCCTTTCCCAATCTTGAACCAGTCTGTTGTTCTGTGGTCAGTTCTGACTGTTGCTACTTGGTCCTTGTACAAATTCCTCAGGAGAGAGACAAGGTGATTTGGTATGCCCATCACACCAAGAACTTGCCACAATTTATTATGATCCACACAGTCAAAGGCTTTAGAATAGTCAATAAAAGAAGATGTTTTTCTGAAACTCCCTGCCTTTCTCCATTATCCAGCGGATATTGGCAATTTGGTCTCTCGTTCCTCTGCCTTTTCTAAACCCAGCTTGAACATCTGGCAACTCTCCTCTCCATGTATTGCTGGAGTCTTCCTTGCAGGATCTTGAGCATTACCTTACTGGCATGTGAAATAAGGGCCACTGTACAGAAGTTTGAGCAGTCTTTCGCATTTCCCTTTTTTGGTATGGGGATATAAGTTGATTTTTTCCAGTCTGATGGCCATTCTTGTGTTTTCCATATTTGCTGGCATATGGCATGCATCACCTTGACAGCATCATCTTTTAAGATTTTAAACAGTTCAGATGGGATCCCGTCATCTCCTGCTGCCTTGTTGTTAGCAATGCTTCTTAAGGCCCATTCAACCTCACTCCTCAGGATGTCTGGTTCTAATTCATTCACCACACCGTCAAAACTATCCTCAATATTATTATCCTTCCTATACAGATCTTCTGTATAGTCTCGCCACCTTCTCTTGATCTCTTCAGCTTCTGTTAGGTCCCTGCCATCTTTGTTCTTATCATACCAATTTTTGCCTGAAATTTACCTCCAATGTTTCTAATTTTCTGGAAGAGGTCTCTTGTCCTTCCTATTCTGTTGTCTTCCTCCACTTCCATGCATTGCTTATTTAAAAATAGTTCCTTATCTCTTCTGGCTAACCTCTGGAATTGCGCATTTAACTGGGCATATCTCCCCTTTTCACTGTTTCCTTGCTTTCCTCCTTTCTTGGGCTACTTCCAGTGTCTCAGCAGACAACCATTTTGCCTTCTTGGTTTTCTTTTTCTTTGGAACGTACTTTGTTGCCGCCTCCTGAACAATGTCGCGGACTTCTGTCCATCGTTCTTCTGGGACTCTGTTTACTAAATCTAGTCCTTCAAATCTGTTCTTCACTTCCACTGCATATTCGCTAGGAATGTTAGTGAGATCATATCTAACTGGTCTGTGTATTTTCCCTGATCTCTTTAGTTTTATTCTAAATTGAGCAATAAGAAGTTCGTGATTTGAGCTACAGTCAGCCCCAGGTCTTGTTTTCACCGACTGGATGGATGTCCGCCACCTTTGGCTGCAAAGGATGTAGTCAATCTGATTTCGGTGTTGACCATCTGGTGAGGTCCATGTATAAAGCCGTCTTTTAGGTTGTTGGAAGAGAGTATTAGTTATACACAGCGCGTTTTCCTGGCAAAATTCTATCAGCCTGCGTCCCGCTTCATTTTGTTCTCCCAGACCATGCTTGCCTGTGATCCCAGTTGTCATTTGACTTCCCACCTTGGCATTCCAGTCTCCTGTAATGAAAATAATGTCTCTTTTTGGTGTATTATCCAGTAGGTCCTGCAGATCCTCATAGAACTGATCTACTTCTGCTTCTTCAGCAGCTGTGGTTGGGGCATATATTTGGATCACGGTAATGTTGAAAGGCTTTCCTTGCACTCGAATTGAGATCATTCTGTCATTTTTTGGGTTGTATCCAAGCACCGCTTTAGCGAATTTCTTATTAATTATGAAGGTTACTCCATTTCTTCGATGTTCCTCTTGTCCGCAGTAGTAGATCTGGTGGTCATCTGATGTGAAGTGGCCCATTCCAGTCCATTTCAGTTCGATGACCCCCAGAATGTCTATCTTTAGTCTTGACATCTCACCAATAACAACATCCAATTTGCCCTGGCTCATAGATCTTACATTCCAGGTTCCTATGGTGTGTTGATCTTTAGAGCATCGGATTCGTCATTCACCTCCAGTACCGTCGGCCGCTAGCCTTCCTTTCGGCTTTGAGCTAGCTGCGTCATCACATCTGGGGCTAGTTGAACTTATCCTCTGCTCCTCCCCAGTAGCATTTTGGCCATCTTCCGACCTGGGAGTCCCATCTTCCAATGGCATACTGACATATCTCTGGTTGTACTGGTCCATTTAGTTTTCTTGGCAAGGATACTGGGGTGGTTTGCCATTGCCTTCCCCAGGGATCACGCTTGGTCTGACCTCTCTGCCACAACCGTCCCGTCTTGGGTGGCCCTTCACGGTTTCGCTCATGACATCATTGAGGTGCTCAAGCTCCAGCGCCCCGACAAGGCGGTGATCCTTTGCTGGAGATGTTAAGTTATATACCCAAGGAAACCTAGTGAGGTTATTCATTAGGAATACGTACAGGTAGCACCAGAGCCACTTTTCTGAAGTCTCAGAAAGCTGGAGTAGTCTTCTTGCACATCCAGTGTACATGTGGGCATCATATGCTATCCTCACACCAATTATTCTATTTATGCTTTGCTATTTTCAATTTCCCCAAGACTGGAACTAAATGCAGTTAAATGGGTTTTTCAGTATTTACAATATGAAAAGTCTCTCCATCTCAGGACCTAAAGGCCCAGGAGTTACTCCTCACTGTTTACTCTTAGGAAGGCGGACTAGCCACATTTGGATAAATCCTCACCTCTGGAGGAACAAGCTGATGAGAAGCTTGGGCAGCGAAGAGAAGAATCTTGGTGACCTCTGTTAAAAATGAAAAGAAAACAGCAGTCAAAAGACTAAACAGGATGGGACACTGGACACTTTTTTTGTGAAATGAAAAATCACAAAAACTATTGCCAATAGGAACAAGGACAGTTGTTTTCTACTAAATCAGAGTACAAGGCCATACAGTATTATTGACCGCAGAGATGGAACTGTGTGAACCTCCATATTTATTTACCAGTATTTATTTGTTTGTTTACTTATATTCTGCCCTTCTCAGGGTAGATCACAGAATACATATATGACAAACATTCAATGCCGATGATACAATGACAAGACAGATAACAAATAGAGGTATATTTAGGCTTTTCCTCATCATTTGGCATCTTTTGGAGGTTCTGGCCACAGGGGGTTGTTGTCGCTCCATCTCCAAGCCAAAGAGCTTTCTTTGTTTGCAAACTTTCCTCTGAAATGCCTAAAATACCTCCCTGCTTAATGCAATTCCTATTCAGCTACTCACATTGCTGTTTTCAATCCACTAGATGGGCAGGGGAGCTGGGATGAAGGTCAGAAGCTCACCCAGACCCAGCTTCAAACTGTCAATCTTTTGATTATTTATTTATTTAAAACTTTTATATGCCGATCTTTTCTAACCTCCGTAGAGGGACTCAGACCGGCTCACAACAGAGTTCAATAATAACAATACAATATAAAAACATCATACAATAACAGCAAATTAAAATACATATAGATTGAAGGATTCTTCCCCTATGAACCATCAAGGTTGTTAAGATCTTCTGGAGAGGCCCTGCTCTCAGTCCCACCGCCTTCGTAATCGTGTTTGGTGGGGACGAGGGACAGGGCCTTTTCGGTGGTGGCCCCTCGGCTTTGGAACTCCCAATGGAGATTAGATCTGCCTCTTCCCTCCTGACGTTTAGAAAGCTGGTAAAAACATGGCTTTGGGAAACTGCATTTGCAGAATGATGACTGAGTCAATAACTGCTGACCTTTCTGGCAGATGGCTATGAATTTGTGATTCATTCTGACGAACTGATTTTTGCTGTAACTTGTATGAATTGTATGAATTGCATTTTAATGTATTTTATATTGATGATTTATAATACTTTTCCTATTGTATTGAATCTTATGTTGTTAGCCGGCCTGAGTCCCTCCTCGGAGGTCGAGAAGACCGGGTTATAAAAACTCTAAATAAATAAATAAATAAATAAATAAGATTTACAAATATGCCAAATCGCCCAGATAAAATCATGTCCAACTCAGTCCATGTGTGTGATTGATAACTTTGTTCTGTAGCCGGTCTCAACCATTACTCAGCCATAGCCAGGATTTCAACGGCCTCCTGAAGGACAAGAGGGAGGGGGCAGATATGATCTCAATTGGGAGAGAGTTCCATAGCTGAGGGGCCACCATAGAAAAGGCCCTGTCCCTTGTCCCCACCAGACTCGATTGCGAAAGTGGCGGGACCGAGAGCAGGCCCCACCTGAAGATCTTAATTGTCTTGATGGTTCATAGGGGAGAATACGTTCGGATAGGTAAACCGGGCCACATCTGTATAGGGTTTTGTAGGTTAAGTCCAGCACTTTGAATTGTGCTCGGAAGCTAATTGGCAGCCAGTGGAGCTGGTGTAACATGGGAGTTGTACACTCCTTGTACTCCGCTCCCATTAGTAGTCTGGCTACCGAACGATTGGCAAGATTTACTGCAGCTGCAGGTGGTGATTAACTTTCTGTGCTAAAGCCGGCTGCGCGAAAGGGATCTTGCAGTACATTTGAGACTAACTGAGCAAAGTAAGTTGGTAGTATAAGCTTTCATAGACTTCTGCCTACAACTAGCCCTCTGGATCTGTGGGTTTTGATTATTTGTGGATTTACTTAGTATAGTCTCTCACGGAATCTCTAGGTCCTCCAATGCAAACCTATGACCAACTTCTGGCAAAAGATAGGAGGAAGAAAAGATATAAACCCAATGAATGAACTGATATTTTATATCCTGTCCTCCATTTTAAAATGCAAACAGGACAAAGAAAAAGGCCAGGAGAAGGAATTTTACTACCGTCTCCTATAGTAGAATATTCATCAGCAGTGAATCAAACTGATTTCAACCATTAACATCAAATCATTCAGAGACGCAATTTAACTAATAATCTAAATATTATTTTTCCTGAAAGAAAAAGAAAAATATAATGGAAGTGTAAAATGCAATGTTTGGTTACCTCTCTGGTGTGGCTGTAGGTACCGCTGGACAAAAGGGTAAAAGTTGAAGAGGAAGAGCTGAGAAAACACAAGCAATTGCAAAAAGTGACCTACACATCTTCATTTCTCACCAAAAGAGACAGTGACATGTTGGAAAATTCATTAATATTCAACACTGTTCAAACTAATACAATTAGTATGACCTTTTATCAACAAAGCTCATTTTAATGATATCAATGAATTATAATTTTACAGTCTTTGTATATGCTGTATTCAATGAATTATCAATGAAGAGCTTTAAAAATATTTTCTCATTAAGTATACACTCCTTCTGACAATTCAACTGGATGTTTGGGGATTTGAGGTGTTTTGTTTTGCAAGTTAAGACTTTGTTGTCCTCTAAGCCCTTTTAAACCTTCCTTTTAATCCTCATACACATTGGTTGCTGTGACAATTACTTTATTTTATATCTGCTTTTGATTTTTCATTTTTGTCCCATTTTGGCTATTTGTTTAACACTATATTTTTATTATCTTGGCTTGGTCTAGGTACCCATTTAACATCATATCACTGTACTACTGCTGCATTTTAAAATAATTTTTAAAAGAGAATGCAAAGCTATAGTACCCACATCATTTGTGATCGGAAATAATCTTTGGTCTCCAAAGACTATTTCAGGTCATAAAGAGGGATGTACAGGAAATACCCTGGTCATTCCACAGATATATTAACCCCTTTTCCTAGTTCCAATAGACCTCACTACCTCAGAGGATGCTTGCCATAGATGCAGGCAAAACGTCAGGAGAAAATGCCTCTAGAACATGGCCATATAGCCCGAAAAAACCTACAATAACCCAGTGATTCCGGCCATGAAAGCCTTCGATAGTACGGGAAATAGATTTTACGGTTACCCAAAACCCTGTTAAATTAATATTTATACCTCATGAATGCCAACAAGACGAGAAATAAGTTCCATGAGCATCATTTTCACTTCGAATCTTTCCTTTGAGGATTCAAGCTGTTTTAAGAGCTTCTCTGCAAAGTCTGAATCAATATAAAAGAAGAAAGGTATTAGACAAGGGAAAAAGACATATTCTTAAGTCACAAAGGAAATTACTTATCATTCCACAGCTTAAGTATGATGTATTCCTCTAGGACTACAGCCCCCATGGCAACAGCTCCATCTACTAATCATTCATTTGACTTTAATGAATAAGATGCAACTTTTGGCTTTGCAGGAATTCTTCTAACTACCAGGGCCAGTTTAACAAAGTAATGTATTTCCCTCCGGGATGCCAGTATTGCACCTCTTTTTTTTTTTCTAATTTCTGTTACTTCTACACCCATTAATTCTTGGTTAGTGGTCCATTAAATTGGGTTGCTGGGAGTTTTCCGGGCTTTATGGCCATGTTCCAGAAGCATTCTCTCCTGCCGTTTCACCCACATCTATGGCAGACATCCTCAGAGGTTGAGGATGTCTGCTTCTGTTGGAAGCTAGGAAACTGGGATTTATATATCTGTGAAATGTCTGGGGTGGTAGAAAGAGCTCTTGTATGTTTGAGGCAGGTGTGAATGTTGCAACTGGCCACCTTGATTAGCATTGAATGGCCTTGCAGCTTCAAAGCCTGGCTGGTTGCTGCCTGGGGGATCCTTTGTTGAGAGGTGTTAGATAGTCCTGATGGATTCTTGTCTGGAATTTCCAACACTGTACATGATATGGTAGACTCCCGCAGAAGTGAGAGGATCCCTCTTGTCCTTTAGTGAAGGTAGCATTGGTTGGATTTTCTTAGTGATTCTGTAGATGGTTTGTGGGTTGTGTTTCTTCATCAGCTTCCCTATGCAGTCAGTGATTCCCTTGATGTATGGCAAGAACACTTTTCCTCTGGGTGGATCTTTGTCTTTACATGATAGAGGAAAAGTGTTCTTACCATACATCAAATGCTACGTTGAGCAAAGGACAAGAGGGATCCTCTCACCTCTTCAGGAGTCTACCATATACCATGCAGCGGGGGACAAGTCTACATAGGGACCACCAAACACAGCCTTGCCCAGACACGAGTCAAAGACCATTAAAGGCACTGCAGACTAATTAGACCAGAGAAGTCAGCCATAGCAGAAACAGTATATTATTTGAGAACACAGAAATGCTGGACCACTCTAATCACCACTGTGTCAGACTACACAGAGAAGTCACTGAAATCCACAAGCATGTGGACAATTTCAGAAAAATGGAGGAAACCACAAAAATGAACAAAATTTGGCTACCAGTATTTTAAAAAAAAAACACACCTCTAAAATCAGGACAGTAAATAAAGAGCAACACTCAAAAAACAGGGCAATTCCAGACAGGAAACAATCAGGGCCAGCTAACACCTCCAAACAAAGGACCCCTAGGCAGCAACCAGCCAGTCTTTGAAGCTGCAAGGCCATTAAATGCTAATCAAGGTGTCCAATGGTAACATTCACACTTGCCTCAAACAGACAATAGTTCTTTCTCTCACCACAGATATTTAAACCATATTTGTCTTCGTTCCAACAGACCTCACAACCTCTGAGGATGCCTACCTGCCATAGATGTGGGCGAAAAGTCAGGGGAGAATGCTTCTGGAACATGGCCATATAGTTCGGAAAATAAACAGCAACCCAGTGATTCTGGCCATGAAAACCTTCGAGGCCAAGTAAACCTCTGCCCTTCTCTCATTCATATTATACTGCTGTCCACTCATTCTGTTCTACCTATATTCCCAACCCCACAGTGGGGTTGGACTTGATGATCCATATGATCTCTTCCAACTCTATTATTCTACAAATCTAAGTCATCTTACTATATCATTTAAACCAGGCACAGACAAACTTCATTCCTCCAGGTGTTAGGCTGTTAGGAATTGTGGGAAACACCTGGAAGGCTGAGGTTTGCCCATGTCTGATTTAAACTGAAGCACATGTACAGTCTTCAAAGTTTCAGGGAAAAAAACTCTGCACTGATTCAATAACTTTTCCATTCCTCCACTGACTATATTTGAACCCCATTGTTTGACTCAGTTCTCGGCCTTTTCCGCTTGGCCACCACCACCTTTGAAGAGCATATATGCACAGAGTACTTGCCCTGGGGATCATGGATTAAATGGATCGCTGAGAAGTTGAAAATTTCTGGCTTTTTCTTCTTCTTGTGTTTCTTTGGAAAAGGGAGAGACATGAAATATGTCATTCAAGTTTTGAAATGAGAACAAAACAGAGGCCCCATTCACAATGCTAAATACTGCATTAGTTCAACTGAATTCTATGAACCTACACTGACATATGATGCTATTTAATATAGTCAAAATGCAGTATGAAACTACAGTATATGGTAGTGTAGATGGGCCCTGAGTTTTACAGATACAGCTTGAAGTTAAGCTCTTTTTGGGCAAGATATGCAGTTGAAGATGTGCCACATACTGGCACTATCTGTGATACCCTCAAACTTTCTAGGTGATCATGCCAGTGTCAATAATTAGATAGGAGCTAAAAAGGTGGAATCTTACAAGCACAAAACTGGGTGATGCGGCCAGCTGTCCAATATAAAATGGAAGTTTCTAGACATATAAATTCAGGCCCTTTGGAAACTTTACAGGCAAACATGGAGATCCAGGATGAGTGGAAAAGCCTGGTCAATGGAACAGGGCAACACCTTGCTATGGGCTTTTATGCTGAAAAGTGCTTCAAAAATGTGGCTTTGGGTGAAAATAACAAGCATTTATTTATTTATTTATTTATTTATTTATTTACAGCTTTTATATTCCGCCCTTCTCACCCTGCAGGGGACTCAGGGCGGATTACAGTGTACACATATATGGCTAACATTCAAGTATTCATACAAGCAGGCCCTGAAAATGTTACTTGCTTGAGCCAGAGTTTCCTAGAGAATCATTCAAAGAGACAGCCATGTTAAGTCTCTTTTAGTATAAAAGGAGAAGGGAAATAAAAGTACACGGGACATCTAACTGGCTTTTATTTTAGCATGAGATTTCCAAAGCCAGTTTCCTTGGGTTCAAAATTATCTCTCAGAAGATTCCTTTTGTTATATGTTTAATAGGGGGGGGGGGGGTTGTACTAATATAATGTCAGAATTATTAAAAATTAACTAGGTATTTTTAATTACAAAAATGTGAGTCAAGCACTGAAACGGTTAAATTGATGCAATGGCTCAGCAAAAGGTACAGTTCTATATAAGCAGGTGGTGTGCTGTAGCTTAGTAGCTGTCAGTTTGAGGTAAACCTCAATGGGAGAAAGGTCTCAGGCTGTGAGAAGACCTCACAGTGTGAGGTAGGCCTTAAGCCTCTGTGTGAGGTAGGCCTTCGTCTGTAAGAAGGCCTCAGAACGTGAGAAGGCCTGGTGTGAGAAGCTTCGGTGACAGAAACCCCAGGTTGTAAAGCCTCGTGTGTGGAGCTCTATTGTATAAAGGCTACTGTGTGTAAAAAGCTACTGTGTGAGGCTCCGGTATAAGTTTGTTGTGAGAAGAGGCTCTGTGAGAGCGAAGCTGTTTATCTGCATGAGGAAGAAGCCCAGCAAGGAAGCAAAGAAGGAAGTATAAAGAACTTTATTTGTGTTGCGAAAACCTTGTTATTATAAATAGTGCAGCTATATTATTTTGCTCCAAAGAAAAGCCTCCTATGAAAGAGATAGCATTGGTCTGTGTGTTTTTGTCCTTTTTATCACTTTGAACTACTGTGCTGGGTCACGCTGCTGCTAATAAGTTACTCTGCTGTACATTTATGAGGAGAGTCTTTCGTTAATAAGCCCTCTCATCCAACTATGTAGTATTTTAATGGCACAATGAGTGGCCCCAATTTACTCAGTGAGCTTCACAGGTGAGTGGGCAACTGAAGCCATGGTTGCCATAATGTATGAGAATACCCACCATACTCTGTCTACAACACCAATGTCATTTTCCCTGCTTACTTTTAAGACTTTCATAGCCTTCTCCAGCTTCTTCTTGTTCTTTGTGGTTTTCCTTCCTGTGGAGTATCGCACCATCAAGTCCCTTGCGGTGGGACCATCATCCTTGAAAAGGAGAGAACAGTTTAGGAATAAAATAAAGCTTCACTATAAAAAGAAGGCAGGCAATTAAAGTAGAACTTGCTCAGAAAAGAGGGTAATCAACATGGTAAAAGGTCTAGAAACCAAGTCCTATGAGGAGCTAGTTGCATGTTCAGTTGCAAGAAGACAACACAAAAATTGTGAAGGTCTTTAAGCTGCCAGTCACAGCACTTTCAGCCAAAGGAAATGGCTAGGCATGTAAACGCTGATTTCCCCCACACTCTGGCAACATGGAAATCACCATATTGACGGAGTTGAATGGCTTACAAAGTAAGCTGCAAGGTGATGGGCTGGCATTCAAAGATGTGAACTATAAGATATGTCCACATCTCACAATGCAGATCTTGGCCTATGGGGTCTGCGATCCCTTTCTGTCACTCTCACTCCACTTGGGTATATAAGTACTGTATATACTCGAGTATAAGCCTAGTTTTTCAGCCCTTTTTTTAGGCTGAAAAAGTCCCCGTCGGCTTATACTCGAGTCAAGGTAATTTAATATTTTACTCTTTATTATTTATTTATTTATTTCAAAGTTTTCTATATCGACCTTCTCAACCTCTTTGTGGGACTCAGCACGGTTTCCAACCATAAAAACACATACAATCATTAATATATCATAGTTCACAATTACAGTAACACATTTAAAATAACAATATATATAAAACTACGGTGGTCAGTCGTCATATTAAAATCAAATATACATCATCTTCCATCCAGAATCCTAGGGTGTTGTCTCATTCATCGAAAGCCTGTCTCCACAACCACGTCTTCACCCGTTTCCTAAATGCCAGGATAGACGGGGCGGTTCTGACCTCCGGTGGGAGAGAGTTCCAGAGTCGCGGGGCCACCACCGAGAAGGCCCTGTCCCTCATCCCCACCAGGCGCACTTGCGAGGCCGGTGGGACTGAGAGCAGGGCCTCTCCAGACAATCTTAATAATCTTGATGGTTCGTAGGGGAGAGTACGTTCAGAGAGGTAAACAGGGCCGGAGTCGTTTAGGGGTTTATAGGTTAACACCAGCACTTTGAATTGTGCTCGGAAGCTAATTGGCAGCCAGTGGAGCTGGTGTAACAGCGGAGTGGTGTGCTCCCTGTACCCAGCACGCGTTAGTAATCTGGCTGCCGCGCATTGGACTTGCTTTCATTTATTATTTTATTCTATTTATTATTATTACATTTATCATTTTACTCTATTATTATACATTTATTATTTTACTGTATAATTGTTGTTATAGCTACATTCATTATTTTGCTCTTTTTATTATTATTATTACATTTATTATGTTACTCTCTTTATTATTATTGGAAGGATATATAAGCACATTTACATTGAAGAAGGTAAATAATCATTTAATCAGAGTTGGAAAATCTTATCTTAAATTACCATTTTTGTAAATATTCAAAAATATATAATGAATGATTCCTCAATTAATGTAATTTAATTGGTATCTATTTTTATTTTGCAATTTACCAGTAGCCTCTGCATTTCCCACCCTCGGCTTATATTCAAGTCAATCCATTTTCTCAGTTTTTTGTGGTAAAATTAGGTGCCTTGGCTTATATTCAGGTCAGCTTATACTCGAGTATATACGGTACATCCTTTCCCACTCAAACCATGCTAGACAACAGAAAGCTTCATCACACAGAGTAGGGTATTATTACAAGCCAATGGGATTATATGGAAAGGGGTGCAATCTGGAAACAACAAACACATCTTTGTTCCAGTTTATGAGAACTGTAGGTCCCATCTACACTGCCATATAAAATCCAGATTATCTGATTTAAACTGGATTATATTAGTCTACACTGCCATATAATCCAGTCCAAAGCAGATAATCTGGATTTTATATGGCAGCGTAGAAAGTTAGGCTACATCAAGTTGATTCTCCAGAAAAAAAGATAATACTACCAACAAATTGAAAAGGCCCAGGAAAATAAAAAATCACCTCAAGACGTGCCTCCAAATCATTTTATCAAGATCTTATTCCAGGTTGGGAATGCACTGACCTCTGAATCAGAATCACTGTCCTTTTTTTCATCTTCGTCTTTTCCAAGGAAAAACTTCAAGGCAGCAACTAGTATCTGGATAGATGGGTATACTAATTACTATTAGAAATGCTATAACTTGGCAATATTTTCACTCGCTTGCAAAAAGGCAGGTGGTCTGTACCTCTATGGTGTTCCCAGACAAGGAAATTGCTTTCCTTACACCAGTAAATGAGGCACATCAGAGTCGGATGAAGTCAAATCCAAAGCAGACACATTCCTGGTGTGAAACAGCCATTATTTCCAAAGTAAACAGAACTGAAGCTGTGTTTGTACTGGAGGGCAAGGCAGGACTGTTCCAAGATCTATTCATTAAGATTTCAAACTCATTTTCTTTCAAATTTTCAAATATCTTAAATTAATCCTTATTCTTAGAATTCTAGCAATAACAAATAAGTAAAGGTAAAGGTTTCCCCAACATTAAGTCTAGTTGTGTCAAACTCTAGGGTTTGGTGCTCATCTCCACTTCTAAGCTGAAGAGCCGGTGTTGTCCAAAGGCACCTCTGAGGTCATGTGGCTGGCGTGACTGCATGGAGTGCCATTACTTTCCCACAGAAGTGGTACCTATTGATCTACTTTGCATGTATTTGAACTGCTAGGTTGGCAGGAGCTGGGCCTAACAGCAGAAGCTCACCTCACTCCCCAAATTCAAACCATCAACTTTTCGGTCAGCAAGTTTAGCAGCTCAACGGTTTAACCCGCTGCATCACCAGGGGCCCCAATAACAAATAGGAGGTTCAATTTTGGCCCAAAACACTATACCCAATATTATGGTGATTTTGAAGTCTAAACTGTAGCCAGAAACAAATGTTATGTGTTAGCAGAAGGTGCCACGCAACCCTGTTGTTCCACAATAGACTAACATGATCAGCCACCTGCACTTTGTCAAAAATGCAAATTTGTGTATTATTTTAGTTCCTCACCTTTGTGACTTTGGAAAAGCAAGCTGTAGTGATGACATTCACTGTTTTAGCATCATTCCTGTTTTGAAAAACAAACCAAAATAAAACCAATTAAACAGAAGCAAGCTTGAAGGATACTTCATGCTTCCTTTTCTGTGGCAGTTGTTTGTTTTTGCACATGTGGATACTTGGAAATCTGTCTGTGACCTACCAGATATTCCTTCTGTACAGCTCTATCATCACATCCAATGATATCTTGGCTGCAGTTGGGTTACTGTCTTGTAGCATTGTGTACATAAAATTCTGAAGTGTCTGAAAAACAACAAGAAAAGATTACCAAGTGAATAATTATCATCAGTACTGAGAAAAAATCAAACCTGATCCTCCATGCACACAAAAGGAAGACGACTTACTGTGTTCAGTTTATTATTTTTGTGCTTCGCATTGATGTTTTTTATATCGGTCACAATGTGGGTGTACAATGTCTACCAAAAAAGGGGAAAAAAGAACATTAGTGCATATTAACACTGGGAAAGAAAATGTTGGAAATCCTTAAGTCTCCAAAGTAAATGAACTGCAGTTTGCTTTTGTTAATCCGTAAGATTTGCATCCCAGGATTCAACCAAACACAGTTTAAAAATATTCAGGAAAAAAAATCCTAAAAGCAAATATTGAAAATGTAGACGCTTATTGCTATAAATGACAACAGCAGCAAGGATTACCTATGCTCAAAGATGGAACAACTCAATGATTCATTCCCAAGATGATTGCCTTACGAAAATAAGTGAACTTGCGGAAATGGATAAACTTACTATGTTGATTAAAGAGAAACCTCTAACTAACTTTAAGAAAGACAGGGGGCTAATGTGTTCCTCCAGCAAAGATAGGGCCAAGTCTCCATCACTGTTTTTTTGGACTAGAAGTGTGTTATGATGTGGGGAAAGGATGTACCAATGGTTCCTTTTCACTAAATGGGTGCACAAAACTGAGAGAATATAACCACCAGACAAATAATGTAAATCCCTAAGATTAGATAATGTAGATTAGTTTTTTGTTTGTTATTTCTATGTTTAGGATGTAGCAGTATTATTCTAGAGAAAGTATTTTTAATCTTTTGTTGTTATGGATGTTGTTTTATTTATTTTTTTTGTATGTTTATATGTAGGTTTTGTTTTAATTTGTCTTAATAAAAAAATTATCATTAAAAAGGGAGTGGAAACTTGGCAGAAAATAGAAAACTGATCTCTTTTGGAAGGTCTACCCAGTCAACATTTAACTATGAATCACATCACGTCCTGTATCTATTCTATTTTAATATTAGTTTTGTGTATTTTAATATGTATATTCCAAAAATACACTTTAATATACTTATTTTACTGAATGTTTTATGATGATATGTTCTTAACTATGTTGTGCCCTGCCTCAAGCTGTGAGGATTGGTGGGAAAGAAATAAAATTATTTATTACTAGCCGTTCCCCGCCACGCGTTGCTGTGGCCCACATGGCTTTTCTGTGTGGGAGGTTTGGGCCAATTCTAACATTGGTGGGGTTCAGAATGCTCTATGATTGTAGGTGAACTATAAATCCCAAATGTCAAGATTCTATTTTCCCCAAACTCCACCAGTGTTCACATTTGGGCATATTGAGTATTCATGTAGAGTTTGGTCCAGATCCATCATTGTTTGAGTCCACAGTGATCTCTGGATGTAGGTGAACTACAACTCCAAAACCAAAGGACACTGCCCACCAAACCCTTCCAGTATTTTCTGTTGGTCATGGGAGAACTGTGTGCCAAGTTTGCCCCAGTTCTGTCATTGGTGGGGTTCAGAATGCTCTTTGATTGTAGGTATAAATCCCAGCAACTACACCTCCCAAATGACAAAATCAATTTTTTGAGTGACAGACATACATTGGGTTGTTAGGTGTCTTGTGTCCAAATTTGGTGTCAATTCTTTCAGTGGTTTTTGAGTTCTGTTAAGCCCACAAACGAACATTACATTTTTATATAGATGATGATGATGATAATATTAATATTATTAATAATATCTGGCAGAAAAAGGGGCAGAAGAATGCAAAAAATGAAATATATTATTTATTTATTTATTTGCCCTATTTATATGTTACATTTCTGTACCCAGAATGGGACTCAAGGCAGCTTACATATAGGCATTCAGTAGAAAAATGAAATTACCAAGGACAAATTCAGCATTCTTGTTCTCCTCAACAGGCAACATGGAAAAAAACTGTCCTTCTCTAGTTACTGCATGTACTTGTTTATAAGTCGAGACATTTTAATCAAAAATAGATCCCCCATAAGCTATGTTGCCTTATCTAGGTGTCAACCTAAGTACTGTACCTTAACTTTGATCAAATAAGGAGCCACAGCCTTCACTGAGTAGAGTGGCAAAAGGCAAGATCGTAGTCCATTCTGGGAGAACCTAAATGAAGCACCAATTCTCTCTACTCTCTTCACAGTGGCACCACTTCTGGCTCTTATTGAATGACTGGTTGGGAAAAAAGTGCTAATGACCAGGAGCAGGTTGCCCCAAGGCAGCGCTGGCACTTTCTCCCCACTGTGGGATGACTCTCAATTTAAACAAGCATATACAGTATCTTCTCTGCTTCCTTTCAAGATATACCTCTTTCACCAACAAGTGGTCAATTGGCTTCCCTCTCTTTTGGATGTAGGAGGACATCCACCAACCTCTCAGGCAGCTCTACAATCAAAGAGCAGAATAGGCTGCCAAGAAGGTTGTACCCACTACCCTCATCCTCTAGGAATTGAATACTGAGCTGATGGAAATCTTTCAAGAAGGAACTCCATCGTATTTGTAGAGGACACACGCACATCACTTTTTTTCACCATCTTGTTAAAAACTTCCCCATTCCAGCAAAGGAAAGAAAGCAAAGACAAGGATAGCTCTAGGAGGTGGGAAAGAAATAAATTTGGCACTTACTTTTCGTAAGAGTTTGTCATGACAGCGAAGGAGTTCAAAGAAAAGCTCCAACAAGCTTGTAGGGTTAATTAAGTTCTTATTCCGCAACAGGATCAAAGCTTTGCAAAAGGTCTGCAAAATGAAGAAAAAAGTTATCAAAGATTGTAAAAAACATAACAAGACTATGTTAAGCCATATTTAGGATTGAAATAGTTTGTAAAAATCTCCCTGTGTATTCCCAAGTACTTTGTCAAAGTTCCTCCCCATTTGGAAACATTATCTCCCTGCTCTTCCCTTGTTTTGGCCCTGATGGCTTGCGGATACTGTAGTCAAAAAGGTTTTCCAAGCTCTGCAAATGTTAGCGTATGAACATGAGACTCACCATCCGAAGATCAGCATCCAGGACTGTATGATTATAGGAGAGAAGCTCCTTCAGTTGTTGTGGAAAGTCTGCAAGATGTTGAGGGTAGCAATGGCCAACCTGTCTCAAATTAAAAGAATTGATAATAGAAAGCATCTCCATTTATTACAGATATTGCATAACTTTATTTTTAATTGCATATAACATATCATGAGTAAGAGGTACAAGGATACAAAGTAACTATTTTAATCTTGAGACTATTGGTTTTCCGAAAAATTAAGGACACTGACAGGCAGGGGGAAAAACAACATCCTTCTTTCACATCTCATAACATCAAATTCAGCTGAAACATCTCTTCTATTAGTTGTCAATCATTTATATAGTCCTGCTATGTAACTCAGCCCAAGATTCTTGATTGGTGTTCCAAATAAGCCTGGAAATGTTACTCATTTGTATTACAACTCTCAGAAGCCATCACCCAACATGGATGGATGACCATGTTGGCTGATGGCTAGTCAGAGTTGTGATTCAATTCCTCTTTGCTAAAATTTGCACTTTCAACCCTATCTATGATATTAATTCTTCCAACTCCTCCCACTCTAGATTTCTTATTTCCTCAACCTTTAAAAAGACCATACCCTTTCTCCAGAAATACAATAATTTTATGTTGATGTTTTAGCTCATAATTTTAAGAAAAGCTGTTCGACTGTTTACATTGTTTGTGAATGTTCTATATATTTACAGATCTAAATACCCCAAGGGACCAGGTACTGTATGATCATGCAAGCTAAGGGTTACTGTTTGGTTGGGAGACTACCAAGTGCTGTAGACTAAATTTCAGATGAAAGACCCTTTGACTATCCCTTTCCTAAGAAAATCCTGTGAAATTCATGGGGTCTCCAAAGACTGACAGCATAAGTTGAAGGACCAAACCATACACATACTCACAGATATGTACAAGTCTCTGATCATTATATTTTTCTTTTCTTCATCAGACCCAAGCTAATCTGAACAAAACTCATTACATGTACATATACACAAACCACACGGCTTTACCTGTGACAAGAACATCACCAGTTCGGCCAGATCTTTATTGGGCTTAGCTGGCTGCAGTTTGAAGATCTCCACATTGGACTGGTAATGGCGATACTGCTGAAGAAACTGAAAGAAGCAAAAAGCAAAAACAGAGAGAGTATAAAAGCATTCCTTCCATTCTAGTTTTTTCAAGTGTTTTGAAAACATGTATTATTTTACTCCTTTTTAGTTACATCAACAGGAACAGGTGAAATGTAAGAAAAGAATATTCCTTTAATTTAAGAATAATTGTTGCAAGTCAGTTTTCATGGTCAAGCAGGGATTCAAACCTTGGCGTCCAGAGTCGGAGTGCAATACTCAAGCTTTAATATGTATCTTTTATGGAACTGCATTTTAATATACATGTGTGTAGATTTTTTAATAGTATTTGTGCTGTGCTGAACTGTAACCTGCCTCGAGCCAAGCGGTACCTATTGATCTACTCATGCTTGCATGTTTTCGAACTGCCAGATTGGCAGAAGATGGGGCTAACAGCGGGAGCTCACCCCTTCACCAGATTCGAACTGCCAACCTTTCAGGCAGCAAGTTCAGCCACCAGAGCCTTTTCTACACTGCCATATAAAATCCAGATTATCTGCTCTGAACTGGATTATCTTCAATCCAAATAGGCTATCTCCTATCCAAATGCTAACCAGTATTCAAATCCAAATGCTCAGTATTGTCCCCAATGTTGTTTAACATCTACATGAAGCCATTGGGTGAGATTATCCAGAGTTTTGGAGTTCGATGCCATCTGTATGCAGATGATGTCCAACTCTATTACTCCTTTCCACCAGATGCTAAGGAGTCTGTCCAGGTCGTGAACCAGTGCCTGGCAGTCTGGATGAGGGCGAACAAACTGAAGTTGATTCCTGACAAGAGAGAGGTCCTCCTGGTCAGTCGCAAGGCCGAACAGGGTATAAGGTTACAGTCTGTGCTGGATGGGGTCACACTCCCCTTGAAGGCACAGGTTCACAGCTTGGGAGTCCTCTTGGACTCATCATTGAGCCTGGATCCTCAGGTTGCAGTGGTGGCCAGGGGGGCTTTTGCATAATTAAAACTTCTGCGCCAGCTGCGCCCGTACCTTGGGAAGTCAGACTTGGCCACGATGGTCCACGCTCTCGTTACATCCAGGATAGACTACTATAATGTGCTCTACATGGGGCTGCCTTTGAAGACAGTTCGAAAGCTTCAAATAGTCCAGCGAGAGGCAGCCAGGTTAATAACTGGGGCGGCATACAGGGAGCACACAACTCCCATGTTACTTCAGATCCACTGGCTGCCTGTTTGCTACCGGGAACAATTCAAAGTGCTAACTTTGCCTATAAAGCCCTAAATGGCCCTGGCCCAATTTACCTGTCTGAACGCATCTCCCCCTATGAACCATCACAGAGATTAAGATCCTCCTGCTTTCTGTCCTGCCATTGTCACAGGCATGATTGGTAGAGACGGGAGACAGGGCCTTCTCGGTGATTGCCCCCTGACTATGGAACTCCCTTCCTGGTGAGATCAGGTCGGCCCCCTCCCTCCTGTCCTTCAGAAGGATGGTAAAAACCTGGCTATGGGACCAAGCTTTCGGGACAGGGCAATAAAGCAGCAATAGAAAAGATTACCAGGCCAATTAGATTTGCCGCTGATGACCAGGATGATTTTAAATGGTGTATTTTAATATTGAGACATATGTTTTTTAATGTCAATGTCTGCGTATATTAATTTGTGTCCTGGCATTGAATGTTTGCCATATATATGCTGTGCTCCATTCCGAGTCCCCTTAAGGGTGAGAAGGGCAGAATATAAATCATAGAATCATAGAATCCTAGAGTTGGAAGAGACCTCATGGGCCATCCAGTCCAACCCCCTGCCAAGAAGTAGGAATATTGCATTCAAAACACCCCTGACAGATGGCCATCAGGTTTCTGTTTAAAAGCTTCCAAAGAAGGAGCCTCCACCACACTCCAGGGCAGGGAGTTCCACTGCTGAACGGCTCTCACAGCCAGGAAGTTCTTTCTCATGTTCAGATGGAATCTCCTTTCTTGTAGTTTGAAGCCATTGTTCCGCATCCTAGACTCCAAGGCAGAAGAAAACAAGTTCGCTCCCTCCTCCCTATGACTTCCTCTCACATATTTATACATGGCTATCATATCTCCTCTCAGCCTTCTCTTCTTCAGGCTAAACATGCCCATCTCCTTAAGCCGCTCCTCATAGGGCTTGTTCTCCAGACCCTTGATCATTTTAGTCGCCCTCCTCTGGACACATTCCAGCTTGTCAATATCTCTCTTGAATTGTGGTGCCCAGAATTGGACACAATATTCCAATATAAACAATCTATACACATAATAAAAGTGAAAATCTGTATGTGGCACAGGTTTCTGTTCACACAGACAGCCTCCAGACTCCACAAATAGGCTATTGTTTCCGGTGCTGAAAAGACAGCAAGTCACTCTCTCGAAGGACATTGCAGGTTATAGCAAGCACATCCCAGTGTTCCTTTCTCTCTTCATTTGCATGACCTCACCCACTGCTTCTCCCTTATCCTGTTCCAACCCTTTCCTATGGCACACAGCAGAGGAATTGATCAGGAACTGAACATACTGGAGAGGTTTAGAGACAATTCACAATGATTTATAGGAGTTGTAGGGACTGGGATGCATAGTTCACCTGCAATCTAAGAGCACTCTGAACTGCACCAATGATGGACCTGGAACTCACTTGGCACACAGACCCACCATGGGCAATTGTCCATACTTGCAGAGTTTTGGGG
Source organism: Anolis sagrei ordinatus (assembly GCF_025583915.1). NCBI lineage: Eukaryota > Metazoa > Chordata > Lepidosauria > Squamata > Anolidae > Anolis > Anolis sagrei. Next base: position 193,653,637 of record NW_026847549.1, read on the forward strand.
TGATTACCTTGAGAGTTGTAGTTCACCCTTATCCAGAGAACAGTGATCTCAGCCAACGATATATCGGGACCAAACTTGACACACAGAACCAACATGGCCAATTGTGCATACTTGCTGAGCTTGGGGGTAATTGCCCTGGGAATCTGGGAGTTGTAGTTCACCCCTTCCTAGATATTCACTGAATCCAGCTGCTGTCGGATCTGGTCCAAACTTGGCACACAGATCCAACATGCCTAGCTTTAAGTAATGGCAGGGTTTGGGAACGACTGGCCCGCAATTCTGGAAATTGTCGTTCACCCACATCCTTATGCATTTTCTAATGGGAGTATTCATTAAAAAACAAAAAGACTGTTTGTTTTCCTAATAAATAGCATTACACATTACCAAACTGATATTACCAAACTTCACAAAACAAACAATGCCTTCTCAAATAACTTGGGCACCGCCGGGTCCCCAAGCTAGTTTAATTTAATTTAATAAACATCCCATGTGAAACAACATTCAATCTACAGCAGGCCTCTTCAAGCTGCGGCCCTCCAGCTGTTTGGGCCTTCAACTCCCACAATTCCTGATAACTGGACAAGCTCAATTAGGGTTTCTGGGAGTGGGAGGCCCAAACAGTTTTGAGTTGGATAGGCCTTTCCCCTTTCCATTAGCTCACCTCCTCGGTATACGAAGGCGGATCCCGCTTGATCAAGTTCTGCAGCTGCGGGAGGTTCAGAGGCAACTTATTATTATTGCGGCCGGCCATAGTTCTCGAATAACCAGCAGCAAGAGCTTCAATTTGCACGGCTGCTTCCTAACCGGAAGAAACACGTGAGCCTCTCCTGGGCGCCGCCATCTTGGTTACGGGTAGTGAGAAGGGTCATAAATATTTCAAGCGCAATCGCTTTCCCATCAGCTGGAAATAGCGCCACCCTCTTTAAGTCAGGCGGCTACGGGTACTGGGAAAGGTCAGGCTTCTTCCAAACGCAACCGTTTACATTGCTAGTTGGAAGTAGAGCCTTTCTGCTGCAGTTTCTCCAATGCCTTCCCATTGATCACAATAGATTGGACTCCTATTGAACCCTAAAGGCTTTCAAAAATGACTAATTATAATCTAATGATGGAGGCCAATGTTTAACTGGATCTTATAGCCTTTTTTATGATGTTTTTAGTGTATCAAATGTCTGTATTATCACATAGTTTTATATGTATTGATAACGTATTGAGTTATTATTAACATGGTTTTGCGCTTTATTTTTTCTTACGTATCATGGTATTATGGTTTACGTATCATGGCCTTCTCAGTGGTGGCCCCCCGGCTGTGGAGCACCCTCCCTGTAGACATCAGACAGGCGCCCTCCCTTATGTCATTCCGCAGGAGCCTAAAGACATGGTTATTCGAGAAGGCGTTTAACTAAGTGCTACAACAATTGGCAATGACGACTGGAACGGAATATGGATTACGAGATTGGTTTATGATTCTACGATGAGACGGCGCGGATGATTTAGTGTAATTGTATTATTGTTATATTATTGATAGTTATGTTGATATTTTGTTGTGTTATTGCCTTATTGTAAACTGTTTTTATATGTTGTACACCGCCGTGAGTCGCCCTAGGGCTGAGAACGGCGGTCAACAAATGCAGTAAATAAATAATTAATAAATTATTTTTCTTCTGATTTGCTGTTTTAGTTTTCACTTTCTCTGGATCGTAAATGCGATTATTATTACTGTTTTTATATTAGGTTCTTGTGGGTTTTTCCGGGCTATCTGGCCATGTTCTAGAGGCATTTTCTCCTGACGTTTCGCCTGCATCTATGGCAAGCATCCTCAGAGGTAGTGAGGTCTATTGGAATTAGGAAAATTGGTTTATATATCTCATCAGCTTCGCTCATAAGGAAGCTGATGAGGAAACACAACATACAAGCTGATGAGGAAACACAACAAAAGATTCCCCCAGGCTCAGCCAGGCCTTTCAATGCTAATGTTGTGTCCAATATTGTGTCCAATTCTGGGCACCGCAATTCAAGAGAGATATTGACAAGCTGGAATGTGTCCAGAGGAGGGCAACTAAAATGATCAAGGGTCTGGAGAACAAGCCCTATGAGGAGCGGCTTAAGGAGCTGGGCATGTTTAGCCTGAAGAAGAGAAGGCTGAGACGAGATATGATAGCCATGTATAAATATGTGAGAGGAAGCCACAGGGAGGAGGGAGCAAGCTTGTTTTCTGCTTCCTTGGAGACTAGGACACAATGGAACAATGGCTTCAAACTACAAGAGAGGAGATTCCATCTGAACATGAGGAAGAACTTCCTGACTGTGAGAGATGTTCAGCAGTGGAACTCTCTGCCCCAGAGTGTGGTGGAGGCTCCTTCTTTGGAAGCTTTTAACAGAGGCTGGATGGCCATCTGTCAGGGGTGCTTTGAATGCAATATTCCTGCTTCTTGGCAGGGGTTGGACTGGATGGCCCATGAGGTCTCTCCCAACTCTATGATTCTATGATATCCAATTGAAAAATTCACACCTAACTCCAACAAACAAGAGTTCTTTCTCCCACCCTGAACTTTCCACATATATATAAACCCTATTTTCCTAGTTTCCAACAGACCACACAACCTCTGAGGATGCCTGCCATAGATGCAGGTGAAATGTCAGGAGAGAATGCCTCTAGAACATGGCCATATAGCCCGAAAAAACCTACAACCTAGTGATTCCAGCCATGAAAGCTTTCGAAAATACATTGTTTTTATATTGTTTTGAAGGCGACTGTAAGCCGGGATATATATAATTATTAAATGTTTCTTTATATTAATACATATTTATATATTTTATATTTATATTTATATTATTTCTATTTTATTTATATCAATAATATATGTATATTATTATTTAATAATTATTTATAATAATTATTAATTATTAATTAATTTATATTATTATAATTATTATAATATTATTATTATAATTATATATTTTAAATTATATAATTAATTATAATTATATAATTAAATCATATTATTAAATATATTATTATTAAATATATTTAAATATATTTAATTATATATTAAATAATTATTTCTATTTTATTTATATCAATAATATATGTATTTTTATTTATATTATTTATATTTGTAATTATTTTATTTATTTATTTTATAGTATACAATTATATATTTATGTAATATATAAATAAACATATTATTTAAATATATTATTTAAATATTATTTAAATATATTTAATATATAATTAAATAATTATTCCTGTTTTATTTATATCAATAATATATGTATTTTTATTTATTTATATTGATAAATATAATTTATATTTATATTTATTTTATATATAATATAATTATATATTTATGTAATATATAATTAAACATATTATTAAAATATATTATTTAAATATTATTTAAATATATTTAATATATAATTAAACAATTATTTCTATTTTATTTATATCAGTAATATATGTATTTTTTATTTTTTATTTATTTATATTTATATTGATAAATATAAATTATATTTATATTTATTTATTTTATATATGATATATTTATATATTTATGTAATATATAATATAAATCTACTCACATTTGCATGCTTTCGAACTGCTAGGTTAGTAGAAGCTGGGGCTAACATCAGGACCTTACGCCGCTCCCTGGATTCGAACCTGCAACCTTTCTTTTTTTTTTTTATTGATATTTTTTCAGACATTTTACATTGCATATAAAAAAGAAAACAGGGGGGGGGAAGGGTCAAAGGGGAAGGGGTATGGGTTTTGATGTGGGAAGAGCAAGGGAGGAGGTCGAGGTAAAGGGGGAGGGGTAAGGAATACGGGGAGGGGGGTCAGGGGAAGTGACCGGAAGAGAAGAAAGTGTGAGTTAAAAGAAAAAAAGGAAACGTTGACTTCCCAAGCACCCTCTAGTCACTGGTTTACATATTTCTTCGGATTCTTCTGTTTCTCTGATGTCTCTTCTTGTATGATCTCTATTGATACGTTGGACAGGTCTAGCATCAGTGGGATTTTCCTTTCTTTACAGTAATCGTTGAGTCCTGACCAGTTCGTCTTTTTTCTGGTGTTGTCTAATCTTTGGGACAAAGAGTCCATTTGAACTATCTCTAATATTTTGATAATCCAGTCTTCTGTCTCTGGGATTTCTTCTGATTTCCAGGATTTTGCCAGCAGTATTCTTGCGGCTGAACTTAGAAGGAAGAGTATTTTCTCCTGATTTTTATTTAGATCGGAGTTTGTTATACCTAATAAGTAGGTATCAGGGGTTTTAGGGAATTTTTTCTTTAGTATTTTTTTAGTAATGGTATGAATTTCTTTCCAGTATTTTTTTACTTTTTTACATTCCCACCATACATGGATGAAAGTTCCCTTTTCTTTACCACATTTCCAGCAGGTATTTGAAATTCCCTTATTAAATTTTGCTAATTTCTCGGGCGTGTAATACCATCGGTAGTACATCTTGTACCAATTTTCCTTTATATCACTAGCTAGACTGAATTTTATTTTGTTGTTCCATATATCTTCCCATTGGCTCATTAGTATATTGTGGCCTAAGTCTCTAGCCCATTGTACTTGGCAATTTTTTACTTGTTCGTCTTCTGTTGACCACTTTAATAGTTGTTGGTATAGTATTTTTATTAGTTTTTTCCCTTTTTCTAATATTAAGTCCCATATTTCTTTTTCTTGGCTGAAACCTACCTTTTCATCTTCTTTGAGCCCTTGTTTTATTTGGAAATATTGGAACCATGTTATTTTTCCATTTATTATTTTAAGTTCTTCTAGGGATTTTAAATTTGGCTTCTGTTCCTTTGTATCTTTCAATAATTGGTGATAAGTTAGCCAATTTTTTTCCCCCAATTCCCTTTTATGTCTCGCCTCAATCGGTGATATCCATTTTGGGATTTTGCTGTACCATCTATTTTTGTATTTCTCCCACGTCTTAATAAGTGCAGCCCTGATAAAGTGATTATTGAAGTTTTTTTCTATTTTTTTTTTATTATACCAAAGATAGCCATGCCATCCTGTCCTTAGGTCATGGCCCTCTAATGTTAATAGATTGTCATTTTTTAGTGTTGCCCACTCTTTAATTGCTACGAGGTTACAAGCCTCGTAGTATAGCTTTAGGTTGGGGAGTCCTAAACCTCCTCTTTTCTTTTCATCCGTAAGGATTTTGAAGCTAATTCTGGGTTTTTTGTTTTTCCATATAAATTTTGAAATTTTGAAAAGGTGGTCATTTCTTAAGATTGGAAGTGTTTGAAATAGAAGTAATAGACGGGGTAGGATTGACATTTTTATTACAGCTATTCTCCCTAAGAGGGAGAAATTTTGGTATTTCCACTTATCTAGGTCGTGTTGTATTTTTTCCATAATGGGATGTAATTGTGTTTTATTAAATTGATATTGCTTTGTGATATATAGATTCCTAAGTATTTTATTTTATTTTCAGTTTTTATTCCTGAGATTTCTTGAAGTGTTTCTTTTGATTTCTTGTCTATATTTTTCACTAATAATTTGGTTTTTTGTTTATTTAGCTTGAAGCCTGCCAGTCTTCCGTAAATTTTGATTTTTTGTAGCCAATTATTAATATTGTTTAAGGGATCCTCGACTATGCAGACCACATCGTCTGCATATGCTCTTACTTTGTAGTGTTGCTGCTTTAGCACCTGCATTCCTTTTAATTTCTGATCCCTATTTATGTCCCTGATTAACGTGGCTAATCAGGAACCTGCAACCTTTCGATCAACAAGTTTAGCAACTCAGCAGTTTATTATATGACCCATTATTATTATTATTATTATTATTATTATTATTATTATTAAGCAGAGGTTGAATGGCCATTTGTTGCAGGCACTTTGATTGTGCTTTTCCTGCATGAAGGCAGAAGAAGGTGGTTGGACTGGATGGCCTTTGGAGGTTGCTTGCAACTCCAGGATCCTATTACTATTAAATCACTGTGAATTCCTCCCAAACCCCTCCAGTATTTTCTGTTGGTCATGGAGATTCTGTGTGCTACGTTTGGTCCAGAACTGACATTCGTGGTGGTCTCAACGGTCTATAGAAGTCAGAGCTGAATCGGTTAAAGGTATTGCAAATCCCATCATCTGTTGTCCATACTCCCCCAAATATATTGTTTATGTGATTAATCACTATGCTTTAATTATGTTCAATTTGTAACAATGACAATCCATCCTGCACCTCAGATTTTTGACTTAGGCAATCCCTCGTAGTCTGAGGATGATGGTCCTCCAAGTTTGGTGTTCTGGCAGTGGGTCCGTAGGTGACTGTGGAGCCCCATTCTTGATCTGCATCTTCTCCCCCAGTGAGGGCATTGCTTTCCAGGTGGAAGGTGGGCCCAGTCGGGGTTGGCTTGACGCGCCTTCCTCTTGGCACGTTTCTCTCTTTTGTCCTCCATTTGTGCCTCTTCAAATTCTACAGCACTGCTGGTCACAGCTGACCTCCAACTGGAGCGCTCAAGCGCCAGGGCTTCCCAGTTCTCAGTGTCTATGCCAGAATTTTAAAGGTTGGCTTTGAGCCCATCTTTAAATCTCTTTTCCTACCCACCGTTTTTCGTTCTTGAGTTCAGAATAGAGCAACTGTTTTGGGAGATGGTGGTCGGGCATCCGGACAACGTGGCCGGTCCAGCGGAGTTGATGGCGGAGGACCATTGCTTCGATGCTGGTGGTCTTTACTTCTTCCAGCACGCTGACGTTTTTCCGCCTGTCTTCCCAAGAGATTTGCAGGATTTTTTGGAGGCATCGCTGATGGAATCGTTCCAGGAGTTGCATGTGACGTCTGTAGACAGTTCACGTCTTGCAGACGTATAGCAGGGTTTGGAGGATAATAGATTTATAAACAAGCACCTTGGTATCCCTACAGATGTCCCGGTCCTCAAACACTCTCTGCTTCATTTGGAAAAATGCTGCACTCGCAGAGCTCAGGCGGTGTTGAATTTCAGTGTCATTGTTGACTTTTGTGGAGAAGTGGCTGCCAGGGTAGCAGAAATGGTCAACATTTTCTAATGTTACACCATTAAGCTGTATTTCTGGCGTTGGAGAGGGATTGGCTGGTGACTGCTGGAATAGCACTTTGGTTTTCTTGATGTTTAATGACAGGCCGAACTTCTTGTATGCTTCTGAGTGGCTTGTAGGTTTTCTTCTGAATGCGCACAGACAACATTGTCATCAGCATACTGGAGTTCTATAATAGATGTTATTATAACTTAGGTTTTGGCTTTCAATCTGCTGAGGTTAAATAGCTTGCTATCTGTCCGATAGATGATTTCCACTCCAGTGGCATCTCAGATACTTACATTACAATTTATAACTGTAGCAAAATTACAGTTAACGAATATAGTTTTATGGTTGGGGTCGCAGCATTAGCAAGATTGAGAACCACTGCATTACAGCAATAACACATTGGGCATAGCAGCAATATTTTCAGTAAGTTAAAATCTTCCTCCACTTCAAGGCAACACAATCAGAGTAAAACCTATTTTTTTCCATAGCAGGAACTAAGCTAATTCTATTATTTGCTTGTCTTTTTATTATTCCATTAAGACATACTGTAATTTCCAAGCAGTTGGCTTCCTTTCTAGATTTGCCTGCCTTTTCTTGACCCTTTATGTTACTGAAACTGAAACCACTCTTGACTTGGTGAGAGACAAGCCTTTTCAAGGAAATGGGAATTACCCCTTGAAATATATATATATGGGTAACAGGCCAATTTCTGGACTTTCCAATCTTCCGAACTGCAGCTGCCTTTCTCCAGCTGGACATTCTTCTGCAAAGTATTTCTTCCAGGATTGTGAAATACTTTACTTGGCAATTCTTCTGTTTTGGAGGGAATGCAGCCGACCATCTGTATACAAATCTGTATACAAATATTTGTCTATTAATTGCACGTACAATGCATCCAACACAACGAGGGCAAAAGAAGCAAAGATGGACTGGAGTTCTGTAAAATTAAGAACCAGGACTGATTCTAGATTTGGAGAGGGGGGAAAAAAATCAAAACATACTGTTGAATTCATATACTACTAGCTTTACCCGCCACAATTGTACAAGTTGTCCCACTTTAAATAATAATAATAATAATAATAATAATAATAATAATAATAATAATAATAATATTTACTAGCTTTACCCGCCACACGTTGCTGTGGCCAACCTTCTCTCCCTCTTTCTCTCCTTCTTTCACTCCTTCCTTCATTTCCTTTTCTTCTTTCCTTTCTTCCTTCTCTACCTGTTTACTTCCTTCCTTAGCTTTTTGCTCCCATCCTTCCTTCTCTTTATTTCTTTCCTTCCCTCCCTCTTTCTCTCCTTCTTTCTCTTCTTCCTTTGCTCCATCTTTCCTCCCTTCCCTTTTTTCTTTCCTTCTCTCCTCCTTCCTTCTCTTCCTCTTTCCTTCCTCCTCCCTTTTTATTTTCCTTCCTCTTTCTCTCCTTTCTTCCCTCTCTATCTCTTTCCTTCCTTCCTTCGCTCTTGACTTCCAGACTTCCTTTTCTTTCTTTCTTTTCTTCCCTCCCTTTCTCTTCTTCCTTTGCTTTTTCCCTCTCTTCCCCTTCCCAAATTCCCCTTCCTTCCTTCCTTCCTTCCTTCCTTCCTTCCTTCCTTCCTTTTGACACCTTCCCTTCCCCTTCCCTTTCTTCTTTTTTTCTATCTTTCTTTCCTTTCCTCCTTCCTTCCTTTCTCCCTTCTTTCCCATCCTCCTTCTCTCTCTGTATTCTTTCTTTCCTACCTTTCTTCTTTCATATACCTTCTCAACTTCCCTCCCTCCCTCCCTCCCTTTCTCCGTTCGCGCAACATCCTGGCCCCCAGCGAGCAGGACGCGTTCTAGAACTACAGTTCCCAGAGTGCATTGCGTGTGTACTTCCTCCCCTGGGCACTGCGCATGTTCAGTTGGTTTTTGTAATAGTTAGTTTGTTGAAATGCTGTTTGGAATTTTGATTTGTGTTGTGCATAGCTTGGGGGTTGAGGTATGTGCACGGCAAATTTGGTGAGTTTTCATCGGGGGGGTTTTCACGTTTTGCTGTCCCGTTGAACACCCTTTCCATTTTTATATATATAGATTTTTGTTCCTGGGATATAAATGTCATTTCCTAATTGGATCTGTCATAAAACATGGAAAACATTTATTCAACTTCAAAAACTTTGTAGGACATTCTTCGGCACATTTTGTTAGAGCATGTTTAAAAATCAGTTGGTGAGTGTCTTATGAGTGAAAATGCAAAGCACGAAGCTGATGGTTAGGCTACACTCAGGAGACTGAAGAAGAGAAGCCTGAGAGGAGACTTTTTTTTTTGTCATGACAGGAGTGACTTGAGAAACTGCAAGTCAATTCTGGTGTGAGAGAATTAGCTGTCTGCAAGGACATTCCCCAGGGGACGCCCGGATTATTTTGATGTTTTTATCATCCTTGTGGGAGGCTTCTCTCATGTCCCCGCATGAAGAGCTGGAGCTGATAGAGGGAGCTCATCCGCCTCTCCCTGGATTTGAACCTGCGACCTGTTGGTCTTCAGTCCTGCCAGCACAGGGGTTTAACCCACTGCACCACTGGGGGCTCCTGAGAGGGGACATGATAGTGATGTATAAATACATGAGAGGAAGTCATATGGAGGAGGGAGCAAGCTTGTTTTCTGCTGCCCTGGAGACTTGGACACAATGGAGTAATGGCTTCAAACTACAAGAAAGGAGATTCCATCTGAACATTAGGAAGAAATTCCTGACTGTGAGAGCCATTCAGCAGTGGAACTCTCTGCCCTGGAGTGTGGTGGAGGCTCCTTCTTTGGAAACTTTTAAACAGAGGCTGGATGGCCATCTGTCAAGGGTGCTTTGAATGCAATTTTCCTGCTTCTTGGCAGGGGGTTGGACTGGATGGCTCATGAGGTCTCTTCCAACTCTATGATTCTATGAGTCTTATGATTCTATGACTAGCTGAGCCTGGTAGTTTTGGCAACAGTTACATTTGTTTGGCTTGAGCTGTGCAGGAGCTAGGAGAGACCGTTTTGAGTTCTTGCTTCATGAGCTGCTGGAAGAGGATCTTCCACATGGACACCTCAAGACTATTTAGCAGTTTGAAGCCGTGAGTCAAGGTGAGCTCCTGCTGTCAGGCCTAGCTTCTGCCAACCTAGCAATTCAAAAGCATGCAATGCGAGTAGATCAAAAGGTACTGTCTCAGCAGGAAGGGAAAAGGGTGCCCCATGCAGATATGCTGGCAACATCTTCTCTGTATCGTTCCAATTTTAGTATATGTGCTGCCGAAGCGAGCACCAGATATGCTGGCAACATGACAACAGACTCCTCGGCATGGAAAAATGGAACAAGAGCACCTCCCCATGGCCAGAGTTGAGCATCACCTTCAGGCGCCAGAGATGGAAGGGGAAGGCCTTTACCTGTGTCTGCATATTGTATGTTGTTGTATGTTTGCCTTATATATGTATACTGTAATCCGTTCTGAGTCCCTCCGGGGAGATAAAGCGGAATATAATTAAACATCATCATCATCATCATCATTATTTGAAACACAATAAAATGAGTCCACAGCAGACAAGATCACTCTGCTGGCTGTTGAATTGGATCACACGTCAGACACTTCCCAAGTGTCTAGGACTGTGTGATGTATTGGCGAATAAACCGTGCAGATCCCAGTAGGGTGGCCTTTTGCAGCTGGCAGATGGTAATTTTGTCAGCGCCGATTGTGTTTAAGTGCAGGTCAAGGTCTTTAGGCACTGCACCCAGTGTGCCAATCACCACTGGGATCACCTTGACTGGCTTGTGCCACACACTTTGCAACTCAATCTTTAAATCCTCATATCGTGTCAGCTTTTCCTGTTGTTTCTCTTCAATCCTGCTGTCACCTGGGATTGCAACATCGACAATCCATACTTTGTTTTTTAGCATGATCATGAGGTCAGGAGTATTGTGCTCCAAAACTCTGTCTGTCTGAATTCGTAAGACCCAGAGTAGCTTGATGTGTTCATTCTCTGTAAATTTTTCAGGCTTGTGATCCTTATTATTATTATTATTATTATTATTATTATTATTTCATCCCTTAGAAATGAATGCTATTCATCCAAGAGAAATTAGAGAAAGCACTACAGGCTTATTAGAAAACAATTCTTTATTTACATCTGTACATATTGGGTAGGTAATAAACACACATGTACATTATACTGGTCATGAAACAAAAGTGGTATCCTGAGGTTACATAGCTGATTTTTCCTTCCCTTTGAGCTGACTTTGGCCCCGTCTATGCTGCCATTATAATGCAGATTGAACTGGAATATATGGCAATGTAGATTTATATTCTCCCGTTCAATCTGCATTGTATGGCAATGTAGTAGTTTTCAATCTACTTCTTGTTCAGCTACAGTATGGTCTAGCCAAGGCATGGGCAAACTTGGGCCCTCCAGGTGTTTTGGACTTCAACTCCCACAATTCCTAACAGCCTACCGGCTGTTAGGAATTGTGGGAGTTGGAGTCCAAAACACCTGGAGGGCCCAAGTTTGCCCATGCCTGGTCTAGCCATAGATGTTGAATCCATGGATATAGAATCAGTGGATATGGAGGGCCAGGGATTCCAATTTAGCCCAGGGATTTCAATTCTCTCTTTGTATAAATACCAATTTTAAGACAGGGGTCTGTCTTAAAATTGCAGCAGGAAAGGGAAGGGTTAGCTTTCCATGTCAAAAGCAAAGATACACTTAAAAAAATAAATGCCCATTTTCCCCATTTGTCCTGGGAATGCAGCTTAATTGTAGTTACAGGAGTGGATTCGAAAGGAGAATTTGGACATCTACATCAGCTTTCTTCACTATAGTACCTTCTACATGTGTGGTGTTATAACACAGCCAGCAATGGAGTTTGGAAACGATGGGTGTTGTAGTACAACACACCAAGTGGACAAAACAAACAGAGGAAATACCTATTTTCTAACTCTTAATAGCTTACACAAATACTTAGAAAGAAAGATACAAACATGACCTGATGGTGGGACATTATTCTTCCTAAAAATGTCAAAAAAACAGGAAATATAACAACAAAAATAACACGTGTGACATCATTGTCCTTGAGGTCAAAGACTTTTCTGTTTCCTTTTACAGTTAGACTAACTCTGATCTGGACAGATGGCGGGATAGCTTTGTTACAGGATCCCTGCAGTTTTATGAGAGCAAGATGTTCGTTGAACAAGGATGATGGTTTTTAGAGTCCTTAAAGAGTCAGTCCTCAAGGAGACATTCAAATAATTTAAACCCTGAGACCCAACTTGAACCGTATTATCAATCTTCCTCTGTAAGGAAATGAGCACTCCTATTTTCATATACTTCTCCTTTCTGGTCTTCACTTCCTTTTCTTCAAAATAGCCTGCAAGAGAAGCAGAGGAAAACGTCAATACAGTGTTCCCTCACTTGTTGTGGGTGTTACGTTCCAGGATTAACTCTGATCCTGACAGACGGTGGAATAGCTTTGTTACAGAATCCCTGCACGACCACCTGCGAAAAGTGAAAATCTGCAAAGTAGGGTCGCTATATACAGTAGAGACCCGGTTATCCGACACTCCGCATTATCCGCCGCTGCCGCCTTTGCTGCCCTCACTGCCCTCCCTCACTCGCTCCCTCGCTGTTTCCTCCATTGCTTGCTCACTCACCAGGCTGAGTCCTGGTTCTGCCGCTGCAATCTGTCCTGGTGAGTGAGCGAACGAGCACGGAAAGGCGGCAGCGGTGGCAGAGGCAGGAGCTTGGAAGAGGCAGCCAGGCTCCTGCTTCTGCATAGGGTCGCTATATACAGTAGAGTCCCGGTTATCCGACACTCCGTATTATCCGCCACTGCCGCATTTGCTGCCCTCACTGCCCTCCCTCACTCGCTCCCTCGCTGTTTCCTCCATTGCTTGCTCACTCACCAGGCTGAGTCCTGGTTCTAACGCTGCAATCTGTTCTGGTGAGTGAGCGAACGAGCAAGGAAAGGCGGCAGTGGGGGCAGAGGCAGGAGCTTGGAAGAGGCAGCCAGGCTCCTGCTTCTGCATAGGGTCGCTATATACAGTAGAGTCCCGGTTAGCCGACACTCCGTATTATCCGCCGTTGCCGCCCTCACTGCACTCCCTCACTCGCTCCCTCGCCGTTTCCTCCATTGCTTGCTCACTCACCGGGATGAGTCCTGGTTCTGCCACTGCAATCTGTCCTGGTGAGTGAGCGAGCAAGCAAAGTGGCAGCGGTGGCAGAGGCAGGAGCTTGGAAGAGGCAGCCAGGCTCCTGCTTCTGCAGCCGCTGCTGCCTTTGCCACCCTTCTCACTCACTCACTAACCCCTTTCTTCACTCTCTACTCACCTGGCCAAGTCCTGGTTCTGCCACCAGGACCCAGCCCGGTGAGTGAGCAAGCAAGGGAGGGAGAGTGAGTGAGCAAGCCAGGGTGGCAAGGGCAGCAGCGGCAGAAGCAGGAGCATGGCCACCTCTTCCAGGCTCCTGTTTCTGCCACTGCTTCTGCCTTTGCGGTTAACAGCCTCACTAAACTACAAACCCCAGAATTCTGCAGGAAGAAGAAACTGGATTTTAAATGGATTTTGTGATGAAGTAGTTTAACTAACATGGGTCAATCCTATGGAATCCTGGGAACTGTAGTTTTGCAAGTTCTTTAGCCATCTTGCCTAAAGAGCGTTGCTGCCTCATCAAAATCCAACTCCCCTGATTCCATAGCATTGAGCCATGGCAGTTAAAGTAGAGTCAAAATGTGTTAATTCTGCCATGTAGATGGACCCCTGAGCTGTCCAATTGTCGATGCTGCTCCTTACCTCTTTTATGCTCCTTCCCTGCTGTCCAGCCGTGTCAAGGCATCCTGTCCTGCCTTTCCTTTTGAAAACAACTCTGCAAGACAGAAAATGGAAAGCCATTACAAACCAGGTTAGTAATTATTATGATCATAGGATGTAAAAGGTAAACGCAGTGTTTCTCAACCTTCCTAATGCCACAGCCCCGTAATACACTTCCTCATGTTATGATGAACCCCAACCATAAAATTAGTTTCGTTGCTATATCATAACTGTCATTTCGCTGAATAGTAATGTAAATATCTGATATGCAGGATGTATTTTCATTCATTGGACCAAATTTGGCTCAAATACCCAATACACCCAAATTTGAATACTGGTGGGATTGGGGGAGGGAGGGTATTGATTTTGTCCTGTGGGAGTTGTAGTTGCTGGGATTTATAGTTCACCTGCAATCAAAAAGCATTCTGAACTCCACCAACAATGGAATTGAGTCAAACTTGGTACACAGAACTCCCATGACCAACAGAAAATACTGGAAGTGTTTGGTGGGCATTGACCTTGAGTTTTGGAGTTGTAGTTCACCTACATCGAAAGAGCAATGATGGATCTGGACCAAACTTAGCACGAATTCTCACTATGCCCAAAATGTGAACACTGATGAAGTTTGGGGAAAATATACCTTGACATTTGGGAGTTGTAGTTGCTGGAATTTATAGTTCACCTACAATCGAAGAGCATTCTGAACCATACCAACGATTGAACCTCCATGACCAACAGAAAATACTGTGTTTTCTGATGGTCTTTGGTGACCCCTCTGACATCCCCTTGCGACCCGTCCAGGGGTCCCGACCCCCCAGGTTGAGAAACACTGAGGCAAAGGTTTCCCTTGACACAAAGTCTAGTTAAGTCTGATTCTGGGGGGTGGTGCTCATCTCAATTTCCAAGCGGAAGAGCCAGCGTTGTCCATAGACGCCTCCTAGGTCATGTGGCCGGCGTGACTGCATGGACCGCCGTTACCTTCCCACAGAAGCGGTACCTATTGATCTATTGATTCTATAGATCGTAGGATGAGGCTATGGCAATTCAAGTGATATCAGGATGCTACAGTTGTGCATTGTGGAAGGGACCTAAGGTGGGCTTTGTGTCATTCTCTACTTACACCAACTCGTCCTGAGCACAGCTGGGGCTTGGCCGGTGGTATTCCACTTTTGCAACATTCGATATGTTGACCCGTGCCATGCGCCTTCCTTGACACAGACAGTGCCCCCTGCTGGAGGTCGGCATTCCTGGAAGAGATGGCACAATTTTAGTTAAAGGTAAAGGTTTTCCCCTGACATTAAGTCCAGTCGTGTCCAACTCTGGAGTGTGGTGCTCATCTCCATTTCTAAGCCAAAGAGCCGGCGTTGTCCGTAGACACCTCCAAGGTCATGTGGCCAGCATGACTGCATGGAGCACGCTTACCTTCCCGGTAGAGCGGTACCTATTGATCTACTCACATTTGCATGTTTTTGAACTGCTAGGTTGACAGAAAGGCACAATTTTATTTACTATTTATTTACTATATTTCTATACTGCCCTTTTCAGCCCAAGGGCGACTCAGTTAACAATGGGTCTTATGCTGAACAATCAATTATTATTTACTTATTTACGACATTTATATGCCGCCCTTCTCACCCCAAAGGGGACTCAGAGCAGGTTAGAAGATATATATGCATACAATATATTATATTAATAGTATAGTACAACATATTACTATATTGTACTATACCATTATATTGTAATATTATTAGTAATATTACATGTAATCTATATAAATAAAAATGTAATGTTCATTTGTGGGATTAACAGAACTCAAAAACCACTGGGGGAATTGACACCAAATTTGGACACAAGACACCTAACAACCTAATGTATGTCCTTCACTCAAAAAAATGATTTTGTCATTTGGGAGTTATAGTTGCTGGGATTTATAGTTCACCTACAATCAAAGAGCATTCTGAACCCCACCAACAATGGAATTGAACCAAACTTAGCACACAGTTCTACCATGACCAGCAGAAAATACTGGAAGGGTTTGGTGGGCAGTGTCCTTTGGTTTTGGAGTTGTAGTTCACCTACATCCAGAGATCACTGTGGACTCAAACAATGATGGATCTGGACCAAACTCTATACGAAGACTCAATATGCCCAAAAGTGAACACTGGTGGCGTTTGGAGAAAATAGAATCATGACATTTGGGAGTTATAGTTGCTGGGATTTATAGTTCACCTACAATCACAGAGCATTCTGAACCCAACCCATAACAGAATTGGGCCAACCTTCCACAGAGAACCCCCACGTGGGCCACAGCAAAGTGTGGCAGGGGACGGTTAGTATATTATATTATTAGCATAGTACAATATCAGTATTAAATATTACTATATTGTACTATACTATTATATTGTAATATTATTAGTAATATTACGTGTAATATTACTATATAATTATAATATCATATTAGTAGTAGTAGTAGTAGTAGTAGTAGTATTATATTGCATTACATCATAATATTATAAAATAATATTACTAATATTATAGGAAATAATATATATTATAATAATATTATAGGAAAGTAACTTCTCTGTGAGCCCTTGAAAAGATTGTTTAGACTGGATCTACACTGTCAAATAATGCAGTTTTTACTGCTTTCTATGGTCAGTGTGGAGCAGGACTGAGCAAACTTGGGCCCTCCGGATGTTTGGGACTTCAACTCCCACCATTCCTAACAGCCAATAGGCTGTTAGGAATGGTGGGAGTTGAAGTCCCAAACACCCAGAGGGCTCAAGTTTGCTCAGGCTTGATGTGGAGCCATAGAATGCAGTGTATTGTCGAAGGCTTTCATGGCTGGAATCATTGGGTTGTTGTAGGTTTTTTCGGGCTATATGGCCATGTTCTAGAGGCATTCTCTCCTGACGTTTCGCCTGCATCGATGACAAGCACCCTCAGAGGTAGTGACCTCACTACCTCTGAGGATGCTTGCAATAGATGCAGGTGAAACGTCAGGAGAGAATGCCTCTAGAACATGACCGTATAGTCCGAAAAAACCTACAACAACCCAGAAGCTACATTTATCTTTCACCTATATCAATCCCCCTGAGTACCAGTTAACTGAGAGTCTACTTTATTTTGAATTTAAAGAACTGTTGAGCAGTGGAACTCTCTGCCCAGAGTATGGTGGAGTCTCCTTCTGTGGAGGCTTTTAAGCAGAGGCTGGATGGCCATCTGTCAGGGGTGCTTTGGATGCGATGTTCCTGCTTCTTGGCAGGGAGTTGGACTGGACAGGTCTCTTCCAACTCTAGGATTCAATGATTATTTTTAAGATGTAACAACATTCTGTATGTTTTGATACACGCAACTGCCTGAATCGAGGCCACACGTGATTGCCTTGGTCAAGATCTTGGAGTCTTTGTGGGCCAACAATGTGATGCGGCAGCAGAAAAAGCCAATGGGATTTTGGCCTGCGTCAATATGAGTCTAGTGTCTAGACTACCCCTCTATTCTGCCTTGGTTAGACCACACCTGGAATATTGTGTCCAATTCTGGGCACCACAATTGAAGGGAGATGTTGACTCAAAGCTGGAATGGGTCCAGAGGAGGGCGACTAAAACAATCAAGGGTCTGGAGAACAAGCCCTATGAAGAGCGGCTTAAAAAGCTGGGAATGTTTATCTTGAAGAAGAGAAGGCTGAGAGGAGACATGATAACCATGTATAAATATGTGAGAGGAAGTCATAGGGAGCAAGGAAGTCATAGGGAGCAAGCTTGTTTTCTGCTTCCCTGGAGACTAGGATGCGGAACAATGGCTTCAAACTACAAGAAAGGAGATACCATCTGAACATTAGGAAGAACTTCCTGACTGTGAAAGCTGTTCAGCAGTGGAACTCTCAGCCCCGGAGTGTGGTAGAGGCTCCTTCTTTGGAGGCTTTTAAACAGAGGCTGGATGGCCATCTGTCGAGGGTGCTTTGAATGCAATTTTCTTGCATCTTGGCAGGGGGTTTGACTGGATGGCCCATGAGGTCTCTTCCAATTCTATGATTCTAAGGATTCACAGCAAATGGAAACAGTCTTTAATTTTGGAATTCTGTGACATCAGAACTGTACAGAATGCCAACTGGTCCCAAAACCACTGATTCCAACTTGGGAAATGTTAGGAGTTATAGACCAAGGAAAAAGTAACAAAAAGTGCTGATATCAAGAATCTAGAAGTTTTCTCATCTGTCGATGGAGCTAAATGGAAGAAAAGAAGATGGAAATCACATTACCTTGCAGGAGAGCTGCACTGAGGATGAGGAGCAGGACTGCGAGAGCGGACTTCATCATTTTTTGCTGCTTCTGAGGCTTCTTTCTGCCTCCTCCTCCTTCTCCTTCTTCTTCCCAAGGAGGCTTCTGAAAGAGGGAGATGCGATGTGAGGAAAGTCAGGAGGGAAGCCCGTATTTATTGGCTGCTTTCACCCACTGGCTCCATCCTCAGGGGAAATTCCCTTTCCCGGCCACTTTCGGTTTCCTTGCATTGTCATTTCACATAAATCATTGTCCATTTCCTATCTCAGTATTGCTCTCCAAAGAATTGCCAATACAGCACAATAGCTGGAAACTTGGATTTCTAGGTATCATAGAACATTTTCCATTAAGGTCCACGTTTTCCACTCCTATTCACTCACCGCCTATAGAATAGAGTAGAATAGCTTTATTGTCATTGTGCTATTTCGTGGGATGTGGTTCAATGAAACTACAGATATCAGTCCTGTATGTATGTATGTATGTATGTATGTATGTATGTATGTATGTAATGTTCGTTTGTGGGATTAACATAACTCAAAAACCAATGGACCAATTGACACCAAATTTGGACAGAATATACCTAACAACCCAATGAGTGACCATCACTCAAAAAAATTGATTTTGTCATTTGGGAGTTGTAGTTGCTGAGATTTATAGTTCACTTACAATCAAAGAGCATTCTGAACCCCACTAACAATGGAATTGAAGCAAACTTGGCACACAGGACTTCCAAGACCATCAGAAAACAGTAGAACAGTTTGGTGGGATTTGACCTTGAGTTTTGGAGTTATAGTTTACCTACACCCAGAGAGCACTGTGGACTCAAACAATGATGGATCTGGACTAAACTTGGCACGAATATTCCATATGCCCAAATATGAACACAGATAGAGTTTGGGGGAAATAGACCTTGACATTTGGGAGTTGTAGATGCTGGGATTTATAGTTCACCTGCAATCAAAGAGCATTCTGAACCCCACCAATGATAGAATTGAACCAAACTTTCTACACAGAACCCCCATGACCAACAGAAAATACCGTGTTGTCCGATGGTTTTGGTGACCACACTGACACCCCTTTATGACCTCCGCTGGGGTCCCGACCCCCAGGTTGAGAAATGGTGCCTTAAGGCCATCCAGTCCAAATCCCTTCACCAGAGCAAGAAAATATACCAAAGCCCTCCTGACAAAGAGCCATCCAGCCATAGGTATAGATAGATAGATATGATTCACACACACACACATATATATATTCCTGGTGTCACTCCATCTTTGCTCCTCCCGCCTTCAGCAGCATTTGCACTCCTTTTCCCAGAAGTTCTAATTTATTCTTGCTCTGTGGGGAATAGCTGAATTGACCACTGGTCCTGACATAATCTCACTTGGGCCAGCGGGGTTACACGCAGGTTGAGAATTCTCTGCTTCCTTCCTCTTCCATCTGGAAGAAGGATAGGTAATCAAGTCCGGGTTTTACCCCCACCCTCGAGGCAGCATGCAAACGCTTTGGGTGCCTTCACACCTAAGCAGCCAGAAGGCATGGGTGCGGAGCTGACCCAGTTCGGGTTTTGCCTCCACCGCCCTCTTCTCGGAAGTGCAACCAAAGACTCCCGGGCTGCTCGCTTGTTGAGGGGCATTCAAATCTTAGTAAGGGAAGGAAGGAAGTGAGGAAGGGGCTGCCAGAGGAGAAAGAGAGCGGGATGGGCACGAGGACACCTCAAGAGTGCCCCTCATGGATGTGCGCTATACGCAAATGCGTATCTTGCCTATTGCTTCAGCTGCCCCTGCATTCACAACAAAAGTTGACTGAACATAATGAGTTACATCATAATGTCTAATAAATACCGATATTCTACACCCAAATGTGCATCTGCTATTGTGCAACAGGGAATGTACTAGGGGAGTTCCTGCAAACAAAACGATGGTTGAAAGCACTGAGAAACTGTTATGTACTTCTGAGTAATCTCCAACTGCATGGCTCAAATGTTGTTGCTTAGTCCTAAATACAACAGAACTGCCGAGTCCACTCTTAAATGATGAGTCAATATATACTTAGATCCAGTTGATTCTCTGTTGTTGTGCTGTTGTAATTTTAGAGTTTTTTTTTAATACTGGTAGCCAGACTTTGTTCATTTTCATGGTTTCCTCCTTTCTGTTGAAATTGTCCACATGCTTGTGTATTTCAATGGCTTCTCTGTGTAGTCTGACATGGTGGTTGTGAGAGTGATCCAGCATTTCTGTGTTCTCAAATAAGAGAGGAAACAAACAAGGACACCTGATCACCTCAAAACAAAAGTTTGCTCCAGGCACTGTGAGGCCATTATATGCTAATCAAGGTGGTCAGTTGAAACATTCACACCTAGCTACAGCAGACAAGAGTCCTTTGTCCCACCCTGGTCATTCCACAGATATATAAACCCTTTTTCCTAGTTCCAACAGACCTCACTACCTCTGAGGATGCTTGCCATACATGCAGGCGAAACATCAGGAGAGAATGCCTCTAGACCATGGCCATATAGCCCGAAAAAAACCTACAACAACCCAATAATAATCTTTATTTCTTACCCCACCACCATCTCCCCAATGGGGACTCGCTCCGGCTTACATGAGGCCAAGCCCAAATGACAAAGAAAACCAAAAACACAAACCGAAAATGCGAACAATAAACAATAACATCATAGTTAAATAAAACACATGAATACATAACAATATGAAAAATAAAAAAATATGCACAGGCACTATAATGGGCGGGCAACATGTAGTAATCAAGAAGACAAACTGATTCAAACTAATTAAAAAGTCGGGCGAGATAAAAGAGGGAAGCAGGTAATTTACGGAAGAGGGCTCATTCCAGCGGGAGTTGTGGAAGCAAACTTTCCCATGAGGGGGGACGTATATTCCAATGACAGAACTTTGAGTCAGAGCAATCATGTGGGATTATATACCTATTCATCAAAGGCACAGCGGAAGAGCCAGGTTTTAAGGTTCATGTGAAATGATTGCATTTGTGGAACGCCTCTTACACAGCCATGAACTTAGTATTCCCATTGCACAATAGCTAAAGAAAGATAACTGCATACATAAGGGAATTTCCACATGGGCATGACGCCAGTCAAATTCAATCCAATGCATTTAGAAGTTGATAAAAGAAAACTTAAATAGGGACATTCATTTAATATTTAAGTGCCAGAATGGTGTAATGGTTTGAGTGTTGGACTAACAATTGGGTTAGTATTTGTAGTAAGATTCGGAGGATATTCTCATGACAGTACATTTTCAGCTGTTTGAGCAGTTTGATTTGCCAGACAGCTGATGTAATTACTTTCTTGGAATCAATTCAAAATAAGACAGGACAGAATTATTGCGAAAGCAGTTGCTGCAGGATCACCGGAAGGCAAACCAAAAAAGGGAGGGAAGGAAAGGCCAGTCGCAGGAGGTTGGGGCTGCCCACACATGAAATCCAGAGGGTACACCTGGTTTCTAGTGACTTTACTTCCAAATTCATCTTGGAAAAAACAAAGAAATAAAACTGGGTTGTTGTAGGTTTTTTCAGGCTATATGGCCATGGTCTAGAGGCATTCTCTCCTGACGTTTTGTCTGCCATGAAAATGAACAAAATCTGGCAACCAGTATTAAAAAACTCTAAAATTACAACAGCACAACAACAGAGAGGAAACAAACAAGGACATCTAATCACCTCTCAACAAAAGATTGCTCCAGGCACTGTCAGGCCATTGTATGCTAATCAAGGTGGTCAGTTGAAACATTCACACCTAGCTCCAGCAGACAAGAGTCCTTTGTCTCACTCTGGTCATTCCACTTTCCTAGTTCCAACAGACCTCACTACCTCTGAGGATGCTTGCCATAGATTCATGCGAAATGTCAGGAGAGAATGCCTCTAGACCAGTGGTTCTCAACCTGGGGTCCCCAGATGTTTTTGGCCTACAACTCCCAGAAATCCCAGCCAGTTTACCAGCTGTTAGGATTTCTGGGAATTGAAGGCCAAAAACATCTGGGGACCCCAGGTTGAGAACCACTGCTCTAGACCATGGCCATATAGCCCAAAAAAACCTACAACAACCCAGTGATTCTGGCCATGAAAGCCTCCGACAATACAAAGAAATAAAAACTCCCTAAAAACTGTATTGTCGAAGGCTTTCACGGCTGGAATCACTGGGTTGTTGTAGGTTTTTTGGGCTATATGGCCATGTTCTAGAAGCATTCTCTCCTGATGTTTCGCCTGCATCTATGGCAAGCATCCTCAGAGGTTGTGAAATGAAAACTCCCTAAAAACTGTTCCTTCCTTATCCACACTCAGCCCTTCAATAGGAGAAATAAGATTTCTATCTGATATAATTTTTTGTAATTTTCTTCACACATATGAAAATGGTAACTGTGAAAGAACGTTCACATTTGGTACTCATTTTTGTACAAAAGTCACACACAGGGTGTGTTATGTTTTCTTTTCTGCACAAAGCAGAAGGTATAATTAATGATCTATTAGGATTGTTGTTGTTATATGTGCCATCTCTCTGCAGGTTGTGCCAACTCATTGTGCAGGCCGTATCCGGCCCCTGGGCCACATGTTGTGCAGGCCTGGTGTAGATGTACCCAAAAGTTAAATAGTACATCTCAAAATTCTACATATTGCTGTGTCTTGATTACTTTTCTCACATAATGCTGGGGTTCAATGCTATGGAATCCCTTTTACAAAGTCTTTAGCCTTCACTGCCAAAGAGGGCTGGTGCAAACTGCAACTCCATAGCAGGATTCCATAGCACTAAGCCCTGGCAATTATAATTGTATCAGACTGCATTAATTCAGGAGTGTAGATGCATCCTGAGTTCAATGTTACTTCAACACCATGCTCTCAATTTGACACCCCCCCCCCCCCCCCCCCCGGTTATATAACATTTCCCAAGCTGTTTAAATACACCAGGCCACTTTTTATCTTACTCGTTTGCCCTGCAGCATTTTACTGCTCTCACTTTAGAGCAGTTTTTCTCAACCTTCTTAATGCTGTGACCCCTTAGAATCATAGAATCAAAGAGTTGGAAGAGACCTCATGGGCCATCCAGTCCAACCCAGTTCTGCCAAGAAGCAGGAATATTGCATTCAAATCACCCCTGGCAGATGGCCATCCAGCCTCTGCTTAAAAGCTTCCAAAGAAGGAGCCTCCACCACACTCCGGGGCAGAGAGTTCCACTGCTGAACGGCTCTCACAGTCAGGAAGTTCTTCCTCATGTTCAGATGGAATCTCCTTTCTTGTAGTTTGAAGCCATTGTTTCGCGTCCTAGTCTCCAGGGAAGCAGAAAACAAGCTTGCTCCCTCCTCCCTGTGGCTTCCTCTCACATATTTATACAGTTCCTTAATACAGTTCCTTATGTTGTGGTGACCCCCAACCATAAAATTATTTTTGTTGCTACTTCATAACTGTGATTTTGCTACTGTTACGAATTGTAATGTAAATATCTGATATGCAGGATGCATCTTCATTCACTGGACCAAATTTGGCACAAATAGCCAATATGCCCAATAGGTTGGGGTGGGGAAGGGGGAATTTTAGTTGCTGGGATTTATAGTTCACCTACAATCAAAGAGCATTCCGAACTCCATCAACGATGGAAATTGAGCCAAATATGAATTTCAATGTAAATATCTGATATGCAGGATGTATTTTCATTCACTGGACCAAATTTGGCACAAATACCCGATATGTCCCAATTTGAATACTGGTGTGCGTGGGTGGATTGATTTTGTCATTTAGGAGTTGTAGTTGCTGGGATTTATAGTCAACCTACAATCAAAGAACATTCTGAACTCCACCAGAGATGGAATTGAACCAAACTCGGCACACAGAACTCCCATAACCAACAGAAAATACTACAAGGGTTTGGTGGGCAATGATCTTTTATTTTGGAGTTGTAGTTCACCTACATCCAGAGAGCGCTGTGGACTTAAACAATGATGGATCTGGACCAAATTTGACATGAGTATTCAATATGCCCAAATGTGAACACTGGTGGAGTTTGGGGGAAAGACCTTGATATTTGGGACTTGTAGTTGCTGGGATTTATAGTTCACCTAGGAGCCCCCGGTGGCGCAGTGGGTTAAACCCCTGTGCCGGCAAGACTGAAGACTCACAGGTCACAGGTTCGAATCCGGGGAGAGGAGGATGAGCTCCCTCTCCAGCTCCTCATGCGTGGACATGAGAGAAGGCTCCCACAAGGATGATAAGAACATGAAATCATCCAGGTGTCCCCTGGGCAACGTCCTTGCAGACGGCCAATTCTCTCACACCAGAAGCAGCTTGCAGTTTCTCAAAACTAAAAAAATAGTTCCCCTACAATCACAGAACATTCTGAACCCCCACCAACGATAGAATTGGGCCAAACATCCCACACAGAACCCCTATGACCAACAGAAAATACCGTGTTTTCTGATGGCCTTTGGTGACCCCTCTGACACCCCCTCATGACCACTCCAGGAGTCTTGACTCCCAGGTAGAGAAACGCTATAACCATAGTGGGATCCTGGAGAAAGGTGGGGAATAAATCATGTCAATTCAAACAGTTAATCTCAATTTTGCATTGGATGGGACTAGGAGACAAATGGCTTCCTAGTGAAAAATGACTTCTTTCGGGGTTTATTTTGCCTCCTGGGAGAAGAGATATTTACTATTTTATAAAATTCCAAAATGCAGCTGCTTGGGTGACTCCCTGTTCCCCCAAAACACCACTCCCATAAGATATTGGCAAAAAGGATAATAACATCATATCTTCTTT
Source organism: Anolis sagrei ordinatus (assembly GCF_025583915.1). Taxonomy (NCBI): domain Eukaryota; kingdom Metazoa; phylum Chordata; class Lepidosauria; order Squamata; family Anolidae; genus Anolis; species Anolis sagrei. The sequence goes on from NW_026847549.1 coordinate 193,678,499, forward strand.
GGCTCCAGCTTCAGGCCGGAAACTTCCCTTAAATGGCAAATTACAATGGTTTTACTTCCAGCACACACTTCCCCATCTGGCTTTTGATAAGAGGTGACGATGCATATCCAAGTAGCACTGAGGGAGATCGTGATGCTCGTGGTTAATCAGTAACTTCCATATTTACTGGCCTCTATATTGATAAGGAACTCACAGCAGGGGACTTTCCCAAATTGCAGGCATGGTGTTAGCTTAAATGGTGGTGTTATTAGAAATGAAGGCCAAGGGTCTTTCCCTGTGATTTAATTTTAAACGGTGTTAATGCTTTATTTTACAACACCGTTATGCTCCCGTTTGCCCTCATCCTCTTGATTCATGCAGCATGTCAAGAGCAGTTATATATACTACAATGTTGTTATTGAGCCACGGTAACCCCCCCCCCCCAAAAGATATATAGTTTAGCAAGAGAGTACAAATAAATATTTGATTTCTCCTTTTTATTAAAAACCTTTTTTTTGGAGGTCTGAAATTGCAAAATTCCGAAGTTTTGGAGGATCAGGAATGCACCTAGCAGCATCTGTACCCCTCAAACTCTATCATATCTAATCTATATAAATAAAAATGTAATGTTCGTTTGTGGTATTCACAGAACTCAAAAACCACTGGGGCAATTGGCACCAAATTTGGACACAAGACACCTAACAACCCAATGTATGTCCTTCACTCAAAAAAAATGATTTTGTCATTTGGGAGTTGTAGTTGCTGGGATTTATAGTTCACCTACAATCAAAAAGCATTCTGAACCCTACCAACGACGGAATTAAACCAAACTGGAAGGGTTTGGTGGGCAGTGTCCTTTGGTTTTGGAGTTGTAGTTCACCTACATCCAGAGATCACTGTGGACTCCAACAATGATGGATCTGGACCAAACTCTACACAAATACTCAATATGCCCAAATGTGAACACTGGTGGAGTTTGGGGAAAATAGAATCTTGACATTTGGGAGTTGTAGTTGCTGGGATTTGTAGTTCGCCTACAATCACAGAGCATTCTGAACACCACCAATGATAGAATAGGGCCAAACCTCCCACACAAAACCCCCATGTGGGCCACAGCAACGCGTGGCAGGGGGCGGCTTGTCATTTAATAAATTGTATCAATTTAATTATTTCTGTGTAACTTGTTTCTTTATTGCTGTGTACTGTATCAATGTCTTATATGTACTGTATAAACTGTCTCTTATATATATCAAAATGTAACTTGAAGGTAGCCACCTCCCTATGACCCTATTTTCATAATCCCTTGGAATCCCTCCAGCAATTTCCCAAGCTATCAGAATCATTGTGTGTATGAAAAGACAGATGATCCTCTTTGCCAGCAAGATAAGCTCAGGATGTTTGTCCACTTAACCTGTGGTTGAGAGTCTGCCACTCCCATGGAAGAGGGGGCTTAGTGTATGTCCATTCATCAACCCTATATACCGACAGCAAAGTCCTTGATTGCTTGAGATCAGCATTTTTGAGCTTTACACCTTTGCTTTGCACAGAATTGGACAACTGAGTTAATCCAGAACTCATCAGCATATCTGTACCATTGTTTCTTCTTGAACTGCGCCCTCCCAGGGGTTGCCACTGCAGTGGATTGGCCACCTACAAACCCACAAAAATAGTCATCAAGGAAGACCATCTTACTCGTCCAACGAGGGATCGCCTAAGTAAGTAAGTAGGATTGGCTCTTTGCATAGACCAATCCCTGGCTGCTATTCTCCTCGCCATGGTACTCCCCACCTGAAGGCTGTGACATCAAGGGATGTCAGTGTGTATTTCATGTATGATGTATGATGTATGTTTAAATGTAATTTTATGTAGAAGAATAGTGATTGTAATAGAATTGTATTGCCAGGATGTATGTTTGCACAGAAGGGTTAAAAACAGCAAAGTAACTAGCTGTGAGAATGTGACCCTGTGACCCTGAGTTCTTGCTGTGTGAAACATTAGGGAGTGTCAGAGATAACTCCTTGCCAGCTGCAGTTTGCTTGTGTGCCTATCTCGTTAGTTCTGTGTTCTTCATGTCTGTCTGTTCATGATGAATGTTGTGTTTTTGGAACTGCTCAAGTAAAGCTGAAACCTGCTTTTTACCAGTGACTCCACAGTCCATTATTCAGTGCTTCCGTGATACTTCTGCTAGCCCTGACAAGGGAATCATCAGCCAAACTCAGTGTAGATCGTGGCAGGCCTCTTTCTCAGCCAGTTAGGAGGGAGAGCGGTTGGTAGGGATAAGAGAAAGGGCCTTCTCCGTGGCTGCCCCCCATCTCTGGAACTCCCTTCCTAAGGAGTTAAAGATGGCCCCCTCCTTCCCTGCTTTCAAAAAACAGCTGAAGACATACCTTTGCTCACTGGCTTATGAGGAGGATGAATAGTAGTTGGTAATACTACCAGTATACCTCTGATTAATAGTTGCCATCCGTATCCGTGCCCTGCTCACCCCACTAGCTCAATAGATATCTTGAGCAATGATTAATTGCTTTGCCCCAAGGTACTGGGAAATTTGATGTTTTGTCTTATGTCTGTTATAACACGCTGTGCTTTTTATTTAATTTTAGTTTGTTAAGTTTAATTCCTATTTATATGTTGGGTTGTATAAATTTTGTTAGCATGGCTGTATTGTTGTTGTATTTGGGCAAGTTTTATTGTTACTGACTTCAAAAAACTAGCTTCAAAGTCCCATATTAGTTTGTATCCTTAACACCAGAAAAATGCTTATTTAATATACAGAGCGGCTTGCACAATGTTTTGAACTGTGATATGGATTTTCTTAGCATTCACAACTGATCTTTCTGCACTTGAAAAGGTAGAGGAGGCATCGATTTGTTCGCACACATACAAAACATGCTGCCACAAATGAATTGCTGGGCTTAGTTTGGTTGCCACAACAACCTTTCCCAAACACAGCGCTGCACTGGGAGCCAGTGCTTAATGCCATTGGGAATTAACCTGGAGTTGTCTAGATTGGTTTAGTTTTATGAACATTCAGAAGCCAGCCAGATAGGAAATTAAGAACGGCCTTTTATGCAACTTTTGGAGAGCATTGATTTAGATTTAAATGCCAGATTGAATGTATAGTTCTTCAGCTTTTTGCAGTTCAGTGGTACGTATATTATTGCTTTTTTCTTATATCTTTAAGATTTCTAATGGTAAGAATATTTATCTGGGAGTAACCTTAATGAAAGAAGTCAATGGTGTCAGTTTATTTACATGTCAATGGGGCAATGAATTTGCTCTGGGTTTTACTCCAAAATTTTAAAGGAACTCTCTTAGATGTTAGATGCTAGCACTTCATGAAAATAGTTCTTGTAAAGTTTGGACTAAAATATAGAGTATGTTCTGTCATGCGCTGGGCCTGTATTTGGTTGACTTTAAAAACAGGATGTGTAACCTTTGCCCAGCGGGAAGCCAGGGGCCCAAGGAGAAGTTCTCAGAGGTTTCCACTACAAAGAGTGTTCAGGTGGCTTGAGAAGTACAACAAAGTCTTTTATTAATGAAATCAAACAGGTACTTCAAGGCTTTCTTGATAAACTATTGGCTCTCTCAACCTTGTCCACAGGGGACAGGCACTATCTTCAATAACTTTTTCTTTAAAGGAAAATTCCCCTTTTTAACTTCTCCCAGGCTGACTGAAATCCAACCCTCACTGATGTGGGCTCCACTACTGGGCTGAACTGCTTCTCGGACGCCGAGTGGACCTACCAGCAAGGCAGTGGATGTTCTCCAGCTGGAGTTCTTTAGTCTTTAAGGCTGTTTTCCTGGAAATTCTTAAAGCTGTAGGAATGCTTCCCTGGAGTTCCCAAAGGTTGAAGCTTTTGTACAGGGGAAGTTACACACATCCTATACATAAGCTAACCTGGCTGAGACCAACTAACAAAATGGCCCACTTCCCTTCCCAATTGCCCTGAGCAAGGGGCAGGACCAAAACTTAACGATGACGGACAGGTGGCCTGCCCTATGACTGCAGCCAAAAGAAGCCACCTATCTGCAGAGTCCCTGAAACTTAGGACTACAAACAAACATTCAATGCAAAGCAAAGAAAATTGGAGCTCCTGGTACAGCTGTACCTGCACAGAGTAGATTCATTATTTGATTGTAATGGAGGCTTCCATTCCAATCACTTTTCAACTGAAAGGAGAGATCAGATGCACAACTAAATGGGACTTGAGCATATTCACCATATGCAATGGGCAATGTACACACAGTGCATGCTCACTATACATGCACGAAGTCATTGCGTGTACAAGTCCACTTCTGCAAATTTGAACTGAAAGCACATATTCTACATCAGATAGAAATATCCAAGGGGAACTTATGCATGTGAGAGATACCAACAGGGTTCCAACCACACTGACTTAAAACATGAGGATTGTGTATCTACATCTACACTGATTATAAGTTATAATATAAAATATATATTTATTTTTCTTGTAAAGATATCTATTTGACGAAAACAAAAAAAAACTTGAGGAACTGATTTCGTCATTTGGGAGTTGCAGTTGCTGGGATTTATAGTTCACCTACAATCAAAGAGTATTCTGAACCCCACCAACGATGGAATTGAACCAAACTTGGCACACAGTTCTCCCATGACCAACAGAAAATACTGGAAGGGTTTGGTGGGCAGTGTCCTTTGGTTTTGGAGTTGTACTTCACCTACATCCAGAGATCACTGTGGATTCAAACAATGATGTATCTGGACCAAGCTCTACACGAATACTCAATATGCCCAAATGTGAACACTGGTAGAGTTTGGGGAAAATAGAATCTTGTCATTTGGGAGTTGTAGTTGCTGGGATTTATAGTTCACCTACAATCACAGAGCATTCTGAATCCCACCAACGATAGAATCGGGCCAAACCTCCCACACAGAACCCCCATGTGGGCCACAGCAACGCGTGGCAAGGAACGGCTAGTGTGTGTGTGTGTGTGTGTGTGTGTGTGTGTGTGTGTGTGTGTGTGTATAGTCTTCAATAAACTGTTTTGCTGATTTATCTTGGTCTGGAGTGTGGTAGTTAAGTACAGAGGTGCTCCTGTCCTGGAATATAACAAAAACAGGAAAATAGGATTCACTCTGTCCTGCTTGGGAAGGGAAGTCCAGAGTCTAGAAATAGCTACCTGAAAAGCATGTTCTTTGGTATAATAGTGTGTTGCAGAAATAGTAGAAGTCAGTGGTTAACAGTGTCCCTTTGAGTTTCAAACCAGCTACTATTATCATAATTAAATCCCAGAAAAGATCTGTTATTTGGTCCTAGGAAAAAGCTTGGTTCTTTATTCTTAGTATTCACACAGCATCTCCTTTTGGGAACCTGAGATTTAACCTCCCCTTCCTTTGCCTTATGGCTTTCAGTTGACTCCTTGATTCACCCTTTTTCTGTTCCAGGAGCTCCAATTTTATTTGCTTTGAATTAAATATTGGTTTGCAATCCCAGGCTTGGGATTTTGCAGCAGGGTGGCTTCCTGTTATAGTTTGCAATCATAGGGCAAGCTACCTGTCTATTATAGTTAGGATCCCGGGTCCCGCCCCTCTCTGGGTTTTTTGGAGGGAAGGGGCCATTTTTCAGTTAGTCTCAGCAAAGGAAGTCAATGCAGAAGATGTATACAGACATCCTCCTGTGCAAAGGCTTCGTCCCTTAAGACTTTCCGGGGGAGAACAGTCTTGAGAGCCTCTAAAGATTCCCAAAGGTTCCGGGGAAACAGCCTTACAGCCCTGAGGAATTCCGGAGGGAACAGCTCTAACCATCAAAGCAGCTAAGTGATTGCAAGCCTTTTGATAGGTTTGCTCGGCGTTGAGACGCAGTTCAGCCCGGTAGTGAATCCACATCAATAAGGTTTAAGTTCATAGTTAGCCTGGGAGAAGCTAGAAAGGGGAATTTTCCTTTAAACAAGGTTTCTGAAGATAGTGCCTGTTCCCTGTGAACAAGATTGCAAGAGCCAAGAGATTGTTAAGAAGGTTTTACAATTCCTGTTTGTTCATCAATAAAAGACTGTTTAATAAGGGAAATTTCTCTAAAGGCTTCTTTTCGGGGGCCCTGGCTTCCCGCTGGATCCAAGCCATACATCCTCTCTTAAGGCACTTCATTTCAGGTCCAGCGGCAACAGAACATTTTCATTTGGCTCATTTGGCTCATTTCCATTCCATGCAGAAAAAAACTAAAGGCATATAATTACCCTACATAGTGGAGAACCCCATTAGCTTTTGGGACACTATAAATTGGAAATGACTTGAGCAAAGTGGAGATCGCAATGAGAAGACACAAGGAGGCAAATGTCATGTTTGTGTAGGTTGCTTAGAAGAAAAGCTACTTTTCTAAGCTCTGCTTAATAGAGATGTTTGTCCTTTCCAGATTAAATGCCCTCCAAGTGCATTCAAAAACGTGCCATTAAGAAATCCAGGCTCCCTGATGCCTTGAACAGTCGACGCTGGAAGTTTTTGCCAAATGGCTTGGATGATTTCAGAGATGGCTTCCCTCCTCTGTGTGACAGCATTGTTACGCAACCGCCTACAAAGGGGCCTGACCCTGTTGTTCTTCCTACTATATCCACAGGAATGGGCACACTGCAGCTGTGGCCCAAAAGGAAATTGCCAGCCAAGCCCCATTGCTATCTTTCCAAGCTCAGCCTGATGCAGAAAACCAGAAGGAGCTGCATTGCCCAGGTTGAACACTGCTTGAGCCAACATCCTTTGGCTCTCTATCCCCACCTGGAAGAAAGCATCCCTCCAGAGGTAAAGTCCTGCATTCATATCAAAGTTTAGTTTTAAAAACAAACAAACTTCTGATCATTTAGCAAGTTGAATAAGTAAGTGTTTGGGATTTTGGATATTTGTGAATTTTGGAATGCCAGTATTTGCATACACATAATGGGACATCTTGGAGATGGGACCCGAGTCTAAACGTGAAATTGGTTTATGTTTCATACACAATCATATAATATTACTTTTGTGAATGAAATAAAGATTGTGTACAATGAACCATCAAGGTGCTGCTATCTCAACCACTCATATGGATGATTTTGGAGGATTTCAGGATTTTGGGTAAGGGATGCTCAACCTGTATTTATAGATTTACTTTTTAAAATCTCTCTCATCTCACAGTCAGAATCCAACACAGCTCACAACATAAATTCAGCCAAAGATCAAACAACCATAACACTGAAGGCAGTCACTGATGCCCTACACCAGCTTCTTAGGTACATCTAAGAAGTTGGGTTGGGATGGCATTAATATAAGGTAAAGGTAAAGGCTGACATTAAGTCCAGTCATGTCTGACTCTGGGGTGTGGTGCTCATCTCCATTTCTAAGCCGAAGAGCCGGCATTGTCCATAGACACCTCCAAGATCATGTGGCCAACATGACTGCAAGGAGCCCCCGGTGGTGCAGTGGGTTAAAGCGCTGAGCTGCTGAGCTTGTTGACTGAAAGGTCACAGGTTTGATTCCAGGGAGCGGTGTGAGCTTCCACTGTCAGCCCCAGCTTCTGCCAACCTAGCAGTTCGAAAACATGCAAATGTGAGTAGATCTATAAATCCCTAAATGACTCCGGCCCAGTTTACCTGTCCGAACGGATTCTCCCCTATGAACCATCAAGGTTGTTAAGATCTTCTGAAGGGGCCCTGCTCTCGGTCCCACCTCCTTCGCAATCGTGTCTGGTGGGGACGAGGGACAGAGCCTTCTCAGTGGTGGCCCCTCGACTCTGGAACTCTCTCCCGTTGGAGATTAGATCTGCCCCTTCCCTCCTGACTTTCAGAAAGCTGGTAAAATCTTGGCTTTGGAATATAGCATTTGCAGAATGATGATTGAGTCAATAACGACTGACCACACTGGCGGATGGTAATGAATTTGTGATTTTACTCTGACGACCTGGCTTTTGTAATTGTATGATCTGTATTTTAATGTATTTTTGTATTAATGTATTATGATGCTGTTATGTTTATTCTATGTGTGTATGAATTTTCTGCTGTTAGTCGGCCTGAGTCCCTCTTCGGAGGTCAAGAAGACCGGGTTATATTTATAAATAAAATCAATAAATCAATAAATCAATAGGTACTGCTCTGGCGGGAAGGTAACAGCATTAATATAGGTATACAATAATACTACATAGTCTTACTAAATATAGAGCAGCTACAGATTTGTACCCTACAAGCACTAGATTCTGATTCATCTTGGAAGATGAGAAGGGTCAGAACTAGTTAGTACTTATATGGGAAACATCCATTGAGCTCCAGGTACTATAGTCTACACTGCAAAGGAAAGAATGGGCAAAACCATCTCTGCTAATTTTTTGCCTATGAAATTTACATATGTGAGTGTCTTCAAGTCCCCTTATGGCAGGCCTGGGCAAACTTTGGCCCTCCAGGTGTTTTGGACTTCAACTCTCAAATTCCTAACAGCCTACCGGCTGTTAGGAATTGTGGGAGTTGAAGTCCAAAACACCTGGAGGACCAAAGTTTACCCAGGCCTGCCTTATGGTGACCCTATAACTACAAACTGCATCACTGCCTAGCCTTAATTCTCTTTCTCATTAATCATGTTTGAAGTTTGGAAGCAAACTGTTGCTTTTGTACACTGTTCCAAGATGTTTGACATTGTTTTGTTCAGTTACTGCATTAGATAGATAGATAGATAGATAGATAGATAGATAGATAGATAGATAGATAGATAGATAGATAGACAGACAGATAAGTACTGTGGGACTTTGGTGTTTGGCTACAGGGTTCAGGGCCCACTAAAGTCAGGTTGACAACCCACATATAGGTGGCACGAGCAATAATTACCATCTACATTTTAAGTGAAAGAAAACACACTTCCTTCAACCAAGGAAGGATCTTGACTTGGAAATCTGACTTGGAAGAAGTTTGTGTGGACTCCAGCCCACTTCCTCCAGATGCAGAGACTGTCAACTGAATTGGAAGAATATTAAGCAAGGGCTTTTGTGGGTGGATGAGTGGGTGGATGAGGATCATAATTAGTGGAAGAGGAGGAAGAGAACAATTCCCTCTTGCTCCCCACCTCCATTTCAATTCCCTCTGTCCCCAGATCCCCCACCTACTCACACACCCACTGAAGCGTGTTGGCTGAGTTGGCAGATTAACCCTGAGCGGGTGAGAAAAGGGCAATGTTGTTTCTCTTCCTCCTGAACTGGTTTCAGTTTCCTCTCTTCTCCACTGAACACAACTGTCCACGTGCACCTACATAGGCGCATGCACGCATGCAGTGTTCACCCTCACTTCCCATTCTGTAGTTGTCTACTCAGGAAATACCCCATTTTCTTCTGTTGTGTGTCTTCAAAGAGTTTCCTACTTATGGTGACTCTCAAGTTGAACCTATCATTGGTTTTTATTTGCCATGATTTGTTCAAAGGAGGCTTGCCTTTGCCTTCCTCTGAAGCTGAGAGAGTGTGACTCATCCCAAGGTCACCCAGTGGGTTTCCATGGTGGAGCGGAAATTTGAACCCTGGTGTCCAGAGTAATAATCCAACACACAAAATCACTATACCACATTACTGTGATGGAAGCACCTTTCTTGGAGGCTTTTAAACAGAGGCTGGATGGCTACCTATTGGGGGTGCTTTGATTGTGCTTTTCCTACAGTGCAAATGGTTGGATTAGATGGCCTGTGTAGTCTCTTCCAACTCTTTAGAATCATAGAATCAAAGAGTTGGAAGAGACTTCATGGGCCATCCAGTCCAACCCCCTGCCAAGAAGCAGGAATATTGCATTCAAATCACCCCAGACAGATGGCCATCCAGCCTCTGTTTAAAAGCTTCCAAAGAAGGAGCCTCCACCACACTCCGGGGCAGAGAGTTCCACTGCTGAACGGCTCTCACAGTCAGGAAGTTCTTCCTCATGTTCAGATGGAATCTCCTTTCGTGTAGTTTGAAGCCATTGTTCCATGTCCTAGTCTCCAGGGAAGCAGAAAACAAGCTTGCTCCCTCCTCCCTGTGGCTTCCTCTCACATATTTATACATGGCTATCATATCTCCTCTCAGCCTTCTCTTCTTCAGGCTAAACATGCCCAGCTTCTTAAGCCACTCCTCATAGGGCTTGTTCTCCAGACCCTTGATCATTTTAGTCGCCCTCCTCTGGACACATTCCAGCTTGTCAATACCTCTCTTCAATTGTGGTGCCCAGAATTGGACACAATATTCCAGGTGTGGTCTAACCAAGCAGAATAGAGGGGTAGCATGACTTCCCTGGATCTAGACACTATGCTCCTATTGATGCAGGCCAAAATCCCATTGGCTTTTTTTGCCGCCACATCACATTGTTGGCTCATGTTTAACTTGTTGTCTACGAGGACTCCAAGATCTTTTTCACACGTACTGCTCTCGAGCCAAGCGTCCCCCATTCTGTATCTTTTAGGCTCTATAAACACTGCCATATAATCCAGTTTCCGGATACAGATTTTCTGCATTGATTATATGACAGGGTAGACTCATAAAATCCAGTCTAAAGCAGTTCATTTGTATTCAGAAACGGGATTATGTGGCAGTGTAAATTCATCTTAAATCAACCCTGATGTATGGCAGCCCTCTTGTAGGGTTTTCTAGCAAGATTTCTTTGGATGAGGTTTGGCTTTTGCTTTTCTCTGAAACTGAGAAAGTGGATCCTACTCTATGACTCAAACTGCTAATGGAATGGGATCCACAAAAACATCAGTCAATGCAATATTATTTGTCTGTAAGCCAGTGGTTCTCAACCTTCCTCATGACGCGATCCCTTCATACAGTTCCTTATGTTGTGCTGACCCCCAACCATAAAATTATTTACGTTGCTACTTCACAACTGTAGTTTTGCTACAGTTATGAGTTGCAATGTAAATATCTGATGTGCAGGATGTATTTTCATTAATTGGACCAAATTTGGCACAAATACCTGATACGCCCCAATTTGAATACTGGTGGGGTTGGGGGATTGATTTTGTCATTTGTGAGTTGTAGTTGATGATCTACGCCGGGTGCTAGACAGGGGGAGTGTGTCCCTGTTGGTTCTGCTGAACCTCTCAGCGGCCTTCGATACCGTCAACCACAGTATCCTTCTGGGACACCTCGCTGGAATGGGCCTTGGAGGCACTGTTTTACGGTGGCTCCAGCCCTTTCTGGAGGGTCGCACCCAGAAGGTGTTATTGGGAGACACCTGTTCAGCCCCACAACCATTGTCTTGTGGGGTTCCTCAGGGTTCAATACTGTCTCCCATGTTGTTCAGCATATACATGAAGCCGCTGGGGGAGATCATCTGGAGTTTTGGGGTGCAGTGTCATCTGTACACAGATGATGTCCAACTCTGTCACTCCTTTCCACCTACTACTAAGGAGGCTGTTCAGGTCCTGAAGCGGTGCTTGGCTACTGTGACGATCTGGATGAGGGCTAACAAATTGAAATTGAATCCAGACAAGACAGAGGTACTCCTGGTCAGTTGTAAGGCCGAACAGGGCATAGGGCTAAAGCCTGTGTTGGATGGGGTTACACTCCCCCTGAAGACGCAGGTTCGCAGCTTGGTTGTGATTCTGGACTCGTTGCTGAGCCTGGAACCTCAGGTCTCGGCGGTGACCAGGGGAGCATTTGCACAGTTAAAGCTTGTGCACCAGCTGTGCCCGTACCTTGGGAAGTCTGACTTGGCCACGGTAGTCTATGCTCTTGTTACATCCCGTATAGACTACTGCAACGCTCTCTACGTGGGGTTGCCTTTGAAGACTGTCCGGAAGCTTCAACTGGTCCAACGGATGGCAGCCAGGTTGCTAACTGGAGTGGCTCTCAGGGAGCATACAACCCCCCTGTTGTGCCAGCTCCACTGGCCGCCAGTCTGCTACCGGGCACAATTCAAAGTGCTGGCCTTGGCCTATAAAGCCTTGAATGGTTCTGGCCCAACTTACCTGCCCGAATGCATCTCCCCTTATGAACCTTCAAGGTCCTTATGATGCTCTGGAGAGGCCCTGCTTTCGGTCCTGCTATCATCACAAGTACGGCTAGCAGGGATGAGAGACAGGGGCTTCTTAGTGGTGGCTCCTCGGCTATGGAACACCCTTCCTATGGAGATTAGATCAGCTTCTTCGCTTTTAGCATTTCAGAAAAAACTCAAGACATGGCTATTTGAACAGGCATTTGCAAATACTAAGTAACGGACATAAGAACGAGATCAACTACAAGATAGAATACAAATTTAAGGAAATAAATAATTTGCTGTGCCTCAGTAACACCATGCCTAATATCAAATGGATGCCAACTGAGTAAGCCCAGTGTTCTCAGGAATTTCCCTTGGTGGTTCTCCCCTTTGCACGCATAATAGTCGGGGATTTTTACCATATTAGGCATCTCACACTTCTCTCCCTGAAATCAACAGTTTATGAGAACACACAATGTGGATTTCAGCCAAGAGAGAGCAGGAGGTCAGCATTTTTGGCACATTTTGTGTTCTGGACTCAATCAAGGGCAATTTATTCCCAAGCCATTGTTCTTACTGTTTTAAAAAGTCATAGGCTGTCCCCAGCACAATTCACAACAAAGCCAGTTTTTCTTCTGCCTTTCCATAAACAGTTATGTGTAGATAGTTAGATATTTTGCTGTTAGAATGAATTCATTTATTTCATTAAATACTTTAATGCATCCAGAGACGATTCAAGATATTTGGCTACTTGGGGACACAACAGTAAATTATTAACAGCTTCATCTCAGGCAGCAAAATGTCTTGAGGCTGCCTTGAATGAGTAGCTGCTGCTTTTTAGTTATCTCATTTTGGGAAGCCCATAGCGCTTCCAAAATCCACAGACTAATCTTTTTCTGGGTAAAAAATTAGAAGAAATTTCTGTTCCTGGCAACATCCAGGTAGAACTTTTAAAGAATTTTACTCTTTAAATGAGTTGTAAGATCTACTTTTATTTGAAACCAAAAATACTGTTTTGAGAACCAGAAGTAGATTTCTGATCAATTTGGTTTTATTTTTTTGGTACTCCATGCAATGCCCAGAGCATCCCAGGGCACAACAGTGCCCTGGGATGCTCTATAATTGCCATATAGTTGCCATAGTTGCTATAATTGCCTCTATAGTTGCCATAGTTGCACACTCATAGTTGCACACTCAAAGTACAGGGAGAAGTGTTGTTGTTGTTGTTGTTGTTGTTGTTGTTGTTGTTGTTAATTATAGCAAAATCATGAATGCGAGACCTCCAAATGAGGCCCCATCAGCACTGCCATAATCCAGTTTCTGAATCCAGATTATCTGATTTAAACTAGATTATATGGTAGTGTAGACTCATATAATCCACCTCAAACAGATGATCTGGATTCAAAAACCAGATGATATGGCAGTGTAGATCCAAGCTGGATCTACACTGCCATATAATCCAGATTATCAAAGAAGATAATTCGCATTATCTGCTTTGAACTGGATTATATGAGTCTACACTGCCAGATAATCAATTTCAAAGCAGATAATTTGGATTTTATATGGCAGTGTAGATCCAACATCTGCTTCATTGAATCTTTACCTGCCCTACTCAGATATTGTAGATTCAGGCTTCATTGGCCCTATCTATATTATCATATAATGCAGTTATACACTCAGGGTAGACTCATATAATGCAGACTGAGGCCCCTTCCACACAGCTATATAAAACCCACATTGAACTGGCTTATATGGCAATGTGGATAACCCAGTTCAAAGCAGATACTGTGTAGGCCTGTGCAATTTAGTTCGTTATTTCGTTATTTCGTTATTAATTCGTTATTTTTGCATTTTTGAAGC